>CM061919.1:252115303-252147651 GCA_031002005.1 Vandiemenella viatica
TTTTTAATCAGCGTTTTTGACACGAAGTACATAAATAAATGTAAACAAAATATGCGCAAAAAATTGCGGATGCTAAAGCGGATGTAAGATTTCAAGCGGAAGTTCCGCACTTGCGCATACGGATATCCGTTGCGTTCCTACTTCGGAGTGGCGCTGCAATAACAGAATTATTCGTATCAGTAGATACGTCTGGAAGCTAAGTTTTCATTTACTATCAGCCAGGGGTGGATCCACGATTTTGGTTTGGGGGAGGGGGGTTGGCTGAGTGAATTTTGGTTCAGAGGGCTTCCCTTCAGTGGATTTTTGGTTTTGGGGGGGTCTCCAAAATTACAATGTCGCGGGTGGGGCCAGATACTTTTGAGGGGGGGTTTCCAGCCCCCTAGCCCCCCCCCTGGATCCGCCCCTGCTATCAGCGATAACTGAGAGGTTAAGTTGTGGCTGGAGAGTCTACGCGTCACTTTGGAGGCGCCTAGTGTCCTGTATGCTAAAGTTTACATCCTGCCAGTTGACATCGAATCGTTACTGCTACTGGATGTGTTAACTGATCTTCACCAATCAAGTATCAAAGGACTGTCTACAGCCTGTAGCTTTCATGGGAAATCGAATATTTTGACAATGTCACGTGATGTGGAAAATAATCGAGTCCGGTTGAATGCATATCGAGCTTAAGTTTGACGGATTAGTGCTTGGCTTTGGCGTTGGGAGTCTGGGATATTGCTCTCGCAGCTGTTCTTTAGCAAGCCAGCTTTAAATGCGTCACTCGAAATGGCCTCTTGCCTATCATTCGGGAAAACGAGGGTGAAACCTCGTTCGGCCATCCTGTTTGAGGTTTTCCGTGGTTTTCCTCAACCAGTCAAGGCGAATGCTGGAATGGTCCCCCTACAAGGCCACGTCCGAGCTTCCATCCCTCTTCCCTCCACGTAGAGAGTAGTTTGGCTGAAAAGAGTCTCTTGTGACTCTCCAACAGCCCGCCTCCCAGCCTTCAGGAATGAAATCGTAAAAAAAAAAAAAAAAAAAAAACTGTGGTTAAGTAGTATTAAAAAATGTCTCTTTTCAATTTAGCTATTAGAGAACATCGAAAAGTAATCATGTGTAATGATGTCAATGCAACATCTCTTGTGTTCCGTTAGTTATCCTTTCAGTTTACTGATTCCTTATTTCTTGGTACTAGATGATATTAACTTTCCTTTTTTCATGGAAAGACTTGTAATTTTGTATCAATCTCAATTGATTTGATTAAAGGTATTCACCTATTTGCGAGTATGAACACCTCTATCGGTTTATTATTTATGGATCTTGAAGTGGCTAAAAACTTCGATTTTAGAACCGCGGAATCTTCCACAGTGATGACGTAAGCAAGCACTTGATCATGGCGAAACAGCTCACCTTATATCGTTCCTTCCTGCGTTTTCTTTGTCGGATTCTCGTCTTCACCTGGGGCTGTTGATATTTTTTAAAATAAATGATTTTCGATATATTGATATCTTTAAAATTATAAATATCGGATTTCGATATGTCGAAGAAAAAGTATCGATGTATCGAGCCTATTTTATATATATATATAAAACAATGTCATACGAGCAGATCGTGTAGAAATAGGGCCCAGTCTCGTGGCTGTTTACTGATGAAGAGTTGTGAGATATTCCTCTGAACCAAGTCTTCGCTTTCTAAGAGTATTTCGGGTAGAATTTTTTCTTAAAAAAACGGGGAGTAAATTTTTATCAGGCCATTTATTTATCAAAATGTTTACTAAAATGGAAGTCATGGTGTGCATGATAGAAAACCAGAAGGAGGAAATCTTGGTGTTTGTGAATTTGTAAGATTGATAAATCAACACAGCAGATGCATTTATATAGGTAGAAGTTTTACTATCATAGGATGCACAATGGCCAAGTCACTTTTTTAGAAGAATTTAAGTGAAATGTTTTTTCTTTTTGTAAGCTGATAGCTTTATGTGATCCGCTTTACTTTATTTGATATAATTTTTGCACCTTATCAAACGTTTGCTATCCTTTTTTTTTTTTAACTGCTTAACGTCTCTTAACAGCAAGGTCTTTAGAGACGGGAAAGTATGGGGGTCAAGGAATGGGAAGGATTTCGGCCATGGCCTTTTGAAGGCAGCATCCCGGCATTTGCCTGGAGTGATTTAAGAAACCATGGAAAACCCAAATCTCAATGCCCGGACGGGGATTCGAACCGCCGTCCTCGCGAATGCGAGGCGAGAACGCTAACCTTTACACCACCACGCTCGGTCGTTTGCTATCTGCTATTTTCAAGTGGGAATACTTCCCACGACAATATGCACGTTCATTTAAAACAATGTGCTCGCATTCAATTCGTTCCGGGCGAGCGATACTGTGACTCCTTTCTTACCATCATCTCAGCAGTTGGGGTAGAAATAATCTCTGGTACAGCTTACTGTGCAGTGCGAATTACGTTAGAACGTTTCCGTGGTTCGGATTCCACGTTAAATTTTAGGTTACCTATTCTTCTTCTTCTGGTCCCTATCCGTTCCGGATGTCGGCAACCATCTTGGCTGTCTCGTCTCTGCTCGTTGATGCTCGGATTAACTCCGTAGTTGTCTTGGAGGTCCATATTCTTAGATTTTTTAACCAGGAAGTTCTTCTTCAAACCAGCACTTCTCTTTCCTGGTATTTTCCCCTGGAGAACAGATTGCAGGAGTTCTTAACGGCTATTATTCCTCATGATGTGGCCAAGGTACTGAAGCTTTCGTGTTTTTATGGTGGTCAGCAATTCCACGTCTTTTTTCATTTTGCGTAGCACTTCAGCATTTGTGGTGTGGTCTGTCCATGGTATTCTCAACATTCTTCGATATAGTCACATTCTACCTATACTTGGTAGACTTGCAGGGCTAGGCTAAGTAAGGCTGCGACAAGGGTGGAATGCGCAGTCTAAAAAATCTTTGTCACTAGGTCATTACGACCTAACTCGATTTTCAGTCTTTGGTAAGCAAGAGTCAACGTGCCATGTGACTTCAATCTAAAGTCGTCCAATGTACCGTAATATGGCGGAAGGGGACGTCCATTAATTACGTTAGGTGAAATGGGGAGGGGGGAGGGTCCGGCGAAATCTCACGAAGAGGGGGAGGGGGAGGGGTCGTCAGAAATGTCACGTCCGCTTTTTAAGAACAGTAGAGCTAAAAAAATCTTCAAACTACTTGCGACTTCGTTAGTGGGGGGAGGGGGGAGGTTAATGAAGTCTCATCATTCTGGGTGGGAATTGTGGTCCGGATTTCCCAAGAAGCATCTCATGTAATTAAAGGACGCCCCCTCAACCAAACATCTGCTAATAGTCAAGTGCATGGTGTGATTTTTTTTGCTAGGAGTTTGCAATGGGATACTGTTCTCGCAGCTGTTACATTGCAACCCTGCTTTAAATTACTCACTACTGGTGTTTAAATCATTTGGAGTGTAATTTCAAATAGATTTTCGTCAGTCTCATTCGATTCATATTTTGTAGACTGCTGTTATCTCGTCTCTTGGGTATATATGCAATTTACCCTTATATTTTGTATAAATCTTCATTTATTTCATTCAAATCAGTGCATTCTTTCATTTGCGACTATGAATAGATCTTTCGGTTTATTATTTGTGAGTATTTAAGTGGCATAAAAGTCCGGTATTAGAACGAAGTCGATCTCACGAAAATTGCTCCAGTGTTTCAGGTGCCAAAACTTCTGGCACCATGCCAGTGAATGCACTGAACCAGTCAGATGTGTTCGCTGCGGAGGCGGCCATGAACTCGCCACCTGCAAGAAACCACGCGACGAACCCACTTGCTGCAACTGCGGGTCTGGGCACGCTGCTTCTTACAGAGGTTGTCGATCATGGAAGCTACAACGTAAGAGGCATCCCCAGCAGCGCCGCAAGACCACTACAAGCACACAAGACTCCAGGGCCTTGCCGACGGAGACCACTCGCCACCATGTAACTGTCAGCAGCAGTCTTCAGCAGAGAAATAGTCTCCGTCATCTGGAATCCAGTCGTGCCGAGAGCAGACCCTTCCACTCGTCCAACAGCCACAGAAGCAAGAAGTTGCAGACACAGAAGACGACCCATGCAGAGGAGCACATCTGCCGACGACCTGCAGCGTCCGGCCTACGCGAGACGGCGAAGCATTCCGCTACACACCACTATCGACCACAGGCGAACTACAAGAACTCCAAAAACATAAGCTTAGGCTTGATAATGCAGATGCTCCAACAACAAACAATGTTACTGACGGAAGTCATAACTAGTTACGAAAATAACCTGACACCACCGTGATGACGAACCTACAGAAACGTTGTGAACCATCTAATTACTTCTGGAGGCAATGTCTTCGGACAATATCCTCCACCTCCACCTGCCTACAAAGATAAGGCAGTGACGGTGCGGTGCTGCTCCCGATATTCCACATTAATGACACACCCCAGTACGAGATCGTGGCGGAACAACTCTTCTCTCGTCCCTTTGTAGACTTATTTTGTCAGATTCTAGTCGTCAATAGGGCTGTTGATATTTTTAAAAATGTCGGATTTTCGATTTATCGATATTTTAAAAAGTATAAATATCGGCTGCGATATATCGGAAAAAAGTATCGATATTTTCATAAATGCAATTTCATAAAATCAAACCATGTTAAAATTAGGCTGTCCACTGATAAATAGAGGTGTGATTTTGTTCTTAGTCAGGTTTTCATTTTCGAATGATTTCTGTTGGTGATGATGATTGTTGATTTTTTTATAAAAAAATTGGCGATTATGCGTCTCATAATTTTCATAAAAAATAATAAAATTTATGAAACTCAAAAGAGATTCGAGGCAACTCTCATTTTGCGTATTTTTAAGATTGATAAGTAATACAGTTGAGGCATTTATTTAAGTAAACGTTAAGTTATCATAGGCCAAGTTCCTAACTTTTTTCATAAGATTGTTTTGTGGTATTTCATTTTGTTTTTTATGTTGATAGCTTATTCTCAGTTGTCTTATTTTTCTTGCTCTCGAATTAGCAACTATTTGTTATTTATACTTCCCACTATTCCTGCTAACACACTAATTTCAAGTTTGACTACCCTGGACAATGCACCCACTCATTTAAGACAATGGTTTCGCGTTCGATTCGTGCTGGGCGAGCGATGCCTTGCCTGCAGTTATCATCCTCTGAGTAGATTTGGTACCTATAACATCCAAATTAATTATAGAAACGTAGTAAGATTTACTTTAGCTTGCTGATCTCTATGCGTAACAGAAATTTTAGGAACATAGTGTCATTCAGAGCAAACCAAAAACGATAATTTATTTTAAAAAATATCGAAGCCGATATCCAGATTTCAGTATCGAAATATCGATACATCGTCCTAAAAAAATATCACTCATAAATATCGTTATTTTCAAAAAATATCGATATATTATCAACAGTCCTAGTCGTCAACGTTTTTGTTCAGTATGGAGGGACCTTATTAGACATTTCTTAAGATTGTACTTCAGTGTCTAATGGTGTATCATTTCATTCGTCCTTCCTGATTCCCTTGGCCGTTCTTTACGTTGCTTATGGTGCCGCTGATCGATATTCGGATGACTTGTACAATCCTTCGAAATCAACGCTGAATTATCATTTCCTCAATGCTTGTGAGTGTTCACTTCTTGTATGATACTGATGTTTCTTCCACGGTTTTGGAACTGTGTTGCAGGTTGGTCTGCATCTTGCTCGAAGCCAATGGTCTTGTGTGATGGTGTAAATGCATTTAAAATAAATTTTAATTCCTCCTTTGGTAGCTCTTAGTTATTTAATATCTATGTAAACGATATTCCCACCATAAACAACGTAAAACGTGTCCAATTTGTCGACGATACCAAAATTTATATTACAGGAAGGAAACATCTCGAAAACATCAAAATGCAAAATAAACCATTAAAAATAGAAAATTGGAGCAAACGAAAGAAAATAATTATAAACTCTAACATATCGGCATCCAGAACTAGGTTAAAAATATTCGTGTAAACAAGATCCTGAAAGATTTATCACTGGTACCTTGTAGCAATCATAGACAAAACACTTATCCTCCTTCGCCATATAAAAGAAAAGACTAAATTTTCTAAAAATTTTATAAAAAAAAACTCTTCGCATCGAGTCAAAGAACATGAAAACAAAATTAAACCTGTACAAATCAAATATGGCTGACAAATTTATGGAACAACGTGCAATACCAAACCATCGTGACCACGATTATTACAATAAAGATGCCTCCGCTTATTCCTAAATGCCGACCGATGGACCAGTATGACAGGATTACACGAAGTAAAGCAATTAGAATCAATAGACCAAGAAGTAACAAATTTAACCGTATTCTTTGACAAAAGACTCCATACCTTATTCGAAACGATTGTCAGGTTACAGAACAACCATCCCGAAACCTTATCACACATAAAAAACAGCGTTATGAGTTATCCACACACGAATCTTATCCAACAAAAATAATTCCATCACAAATAACTACCACCTCAAAGGGTATTTTATAGACCTCCAAGGAGAGCAACATTTTTTTCCCTTAAAGTTCCAAAGTAGAGAAAGCAATAAATAGACCAGTAAATCTTAACCAGGAGGACACAGGTGTTGGAACCAACAGTACTGGAACACCAAAAAATATCGTAGCGACTCGGAAGTATTCCGTATTGCTCACCACACTGCCACGGGACTTATTAACGCATTTCGAAACAGATTTGGGAACTTTTTCACATAAACGAGAAAAAATAATATAACTGTCCTCGATTAGTGGTATAGTAGGATTGACTCCGGTAATACATTGGTTCACACATCCGAACTTCTAGGGATTCCAAAAAACGCGTAGCCAATCACAATAAATCACTCTTACGAATTAAGGGATTTCGAGTTAATGCAAACGATGGATATGTTGTGAAAATCACGGTACAACAGACTCAGTAAGTGATTTGATGAAGGAACTATATCAGCAGTACAGTGACTGGAAAACAGAATACGAGGGAAAAGACAGTTTGGTGATTACAAGGCACACG
Source organism: Vandiemenella viatica (assembly GCA_031002005.1). Classification (NCBI taxonomy): domain Eukaryota; kingdom Metazoa; phylum Arthropoda; class Insecta; order Orthoptera; family Morabidae; genus Vandiemenella; species Vandiemenella viatica. The sequence continues at coordinate 252,122,337 of CM061919.1, forward strand.
ATTGTAAGTCGGTGTGAAGAAAACAGATGAACAAACCATAAACCAGCTCTCGACTCATGCATTAAGGAGTGACCAGGTTTTCATTTTTCACTAATGCCAGGGAGTGGAATAAATTATCAAGGGACATGCTTAATATTTTCCTTAAATCGGCGAAATAACTAAAAGTAAACATTTTACCTAACGCAAAGATAGGGGTGCAGATAAAAACGCACCAAGGAATAAGTTCAACCGCAATTAAAAACTAAATTAATTATTATTGTTAATTATAGACACAGAATTAATGATAACAGATTAGCGAAGAGATATTCAATTACCTTTGGCAGAAAATTAACTACAACAAGCCGGGATCAAGAAAGATTTGGAAAGAAATAGTATAACAGAAGGGAAAATGAGAGACTTTTAGAAAGAATCTATTAAGTACGGAAAGACTACTGGGCAGAAGAGTAAATGAATACGGTCCATACTAATGTGAGGAGCGACGGAAGAAACACAGCGAAATAATGTATGAACGCTGAATCGAACGGAAGAAAAAACGACGAAATTGAAATTGGTACACGGTTCTGGCAGACCCCTTCGGAAACAAAAAGAAGTAGACACAGTTGATAGTAGATTGTAAATGAATTGATTTTTTTATTTTTCTTATTGCTTTACGTCTCTTCTTTGAGGGAACACCCCGATCTTTGCTTGAAACCATAGAAAACAGAAATTTTGATGGTTGTACCTGGTATCAAACCCGCGTCCTTCCGATTACCCGCCCAGAGCGTTAACGACTTTCCGACTATTCCGGAGAAGTGCAAGACACGCACGTGGAAGGAAGCTGGCAGACGACGCTGGGAGGTCTGCAAGTCAGCAGTCGCCCTGCAGCATCAGCAGACACCGTCAGAGGCCTCGGTGTCAGCAGTTCAGTAGTGGTGCAGAAAAAATGTTTCGCCATGAGAATTGGTTGGCAGGAATAATATTATACCCTAATAAAAGTTTAAGCATGATCACTGTATAGCCATATCCGTAACACCGACGACACGCAGCAAGCCTTCGTTTCTGGATTAACAAAGGCCAGAAATATTAGTACTTACTAGAGGTTGAGATCGTTATTTAATAACAGCTCTATATAGTTTGATATTTTAAAAAATTCATTTAATCGCAATGGAGCGCACGCTCTGGTGTCAATTTTCATACACACCCATTTTCCTTCTTTCCTGCACACACCTACGTTTACCCTCTACAAATTTCAGCTTTAAATTCTTTCAAAGTTTTTGGTTATTTTTTTAACTGCTTTACGTCTCTCAACAGCGAGGTGTTTAGAGACGGGAAAGGATGGGGGCAAGGAATGGGAACGAATTCGGCCATGGCCTTTTAAAGGAAGCATCCCGGCATTTCCCTGGAATGATTTGGGAAACCATGGAAAATCCAAATCTGGATGCCCGGACGGGGATTCGAACCGCCGTTCTCCCGAATGCCAGGCCAGAACGCTACCCGTTACACCACCACGCTCGGTAAGTTTTTGGTAAATTATTGATCTCTTACCCAAAAAGAGAATCTTCCCACACCCTTGTGCCTAAAATCGAGTGCCAGCTTGTGGTCATGGTCATCATTTCCATTCTATGCATTACTTTCAATTCTTACACCAATATCATTCCATGCCTCATCTCCAATATACGCCTCCCATCACCCTCCTCCAGTCATCCATTGAATCCAATTCCAGCTCTTTTATCATACCTCTTACTGATTGCGTTCTGCAGTAATTTACAGAAACAATTCTAGCAGCCCTTTTTTGCACCCCCGTTCCAACTCCTGTATTTCATACTCAGAATGTGGGTTCAATACTACTACACCATATTCAAGCAACGGTATGACAAAAGTTTTGTAACCCAATTCCTTTACTTCTCTCGTATATACCCTCATCACTCTCTCCAACAACAGCAGAATTTTGAAACCATTTCCTGCATAGTTCAGCTTGTTATCAAATGTAATACCAAGATATTTACATTTCATACCTTCAAAAATAAAATTTTTCTCCACCTTATAATCATAATCAACCTTTAGTTTTTTAACTGTATATCTAATAAGCTGAGTCTTCTTAGCATTTATCTTCATCCTATGTTCACCAACCCAACTAGATATCCTGTCCAGATCACCCTGCAGCTGTTTACAATCTTCTATCGTTTTGATTCTTTTATACAGCATTATGTAGTCTGCAAACAATCTAATTTGTGATAGTAAACAATCAACACAATTATTCATTAGAATAATGAAAAGCAATTGTCCAACTGCGCTACCCTGTGCAGGGTCGCTTTTAGGATCTGTAGGTCCCTAGGCTATATCTGTGGTGCCGACCCATATTTGTATATAAGTCTAAAGCAATATCGATTACTTATCATTACTTTAATAAAGCTACCAGTATTAATGCGAAATATTTGTTAATGTAATGATAGTAAAAATATACGAAAATAACTTACCGAAGAAACGAAAGTTCGAAACGTAATTTCTGTATCGTTTCCGAGACTGAACTTGTAAGGAAACAAGTTTTCTTACATATACATCTGTCACCAAAGACCTATGACTTAGTATTTGTGTCCTTTGGTAGAGTAATTATTATCTTGTTATGTAGTTGATTAATTGGAGACAGAAGAGAAACATTTTTGGGTATTAAGAGAGAAAGATTGAAATTTGTGTTGCTGTATGCTAGTGAAAGAATAAATGTTTAAAGTAAAAATAAGTTTGAGTTATTAAATATTAATGTACTTGAAACCTACAAGCTGAGAGATTCATAGAATATCGACAAAGAGGCAAGTTCATAAACTCAACGTGATACTCGCACCCCCAAAGAAATTAATCATCGAAACGGTGAAAGTAAAGTTTGTATTGCGTTTATTTATTTTAGGTAGGTGTAGATGTTTTCTTATTCACTCTGTTCAGAGTAAATTGAAACAAGTGTACCACATTACATCATTTTTAAATTTCTAAGCGTTAGTTAATAACTTTGTATTTAGTGAGAAAAGGCGAGGAAATGAATTGCCAGAAAACTGCGTGCAACACGTTATTTTTGACGGTTTTGGACGTAGATATCACTGTTACAGGAAACTCCACGGACTGAATTGTCTGAATTCCTCATTTTCGACCGGCTTAGAAGGTAAGATTGTATACACAGTGAATGATTTGGTGACTTTAAGACACATAGTCCTTCATTATTTTGGTGTCGAGAAGTTTGTGTAGAAAGTAGATTATAGTTGGAAGAATATCTTATAACTGAAAAATCGTTTTAAACATAATTAATGGGATCTATCAACTGTACATAAAGATATTGGAAATTTACAAACAAATTACAGAGACAAAGTCAACCTTAGGTAAATAGGCAGTAGCCTATGTAAAATCAGGTAATATATTAGTTCCACTCACCGACCAGTTCCGGTTCCAAAATGTATGAAGTAATGAACAATGATTTTATAGAACGTAGAGTTTTTTAAGTTTTGAATACAAAATAAGACTGGAGCAGCATTTATTGATTGAGAGAAATAACTAAAATTGAAATGCCTCTTTTCAGGAAAACTTCAATATTATTAAATATTTTCTAAAACAGAACGTCAAACCTTCAAGAACTTTGTACTAAATTTAAAGGACAATTTGGTGAGGAAATTTTGTCTGCCCTAGTTTCTTCCGAATGAAGTAAAGCTCCCAAAGATCTGAAAACACAGACAATAGAAAAAAAATAAAAAAAATCACGTGAAATGTGTAAGCTGCCAGCAAGATGGCGCTAGTGCTTTTCAAACAGGGAGACTACTCTCAAACAATAAAGTATTTAAATTTCATGATTTAAGTTGATTTCTGCGTGAATAATAGTTCAAATCTGACCTTGTATCCTTTGGTTTGACAGTTTATTTAAAGGAGATGAGAGTGTAATAAAACTTTCTGCAAGGAAGAATTGAAAACTCTGGTCTTTGAGCTAGTAAAAAATTTCACGGATCCTGTCAGACTAACAAGTGATCCGGTGACAAATCCTCCCATAACGAGAGCCGGTCTGTCAGCCATGAAATTGCCGCACTCCGAACCGCTCAGGAGTTTGGTCCTTGCAAAATGAAGTATCAGTCTTGCTTTTCATTCTCTGCATAAATCGGTAACATCGTTACCGTCCGTATGTGCTATCTAATAGAACCAGAAACAGTCGTGAATTGTAGGTTCCCAAAACTGGGGGGGGGCTGAAACCATGACAACGGGAGGGAGGGGGGGAGGGCAAAGGGGGGGGTGGCGCGGGGTGCGAGGCAGCTTAACCACCCGTGTGAACGATACCCTAGGTCCGCACTAGGAATTATGTCTTCTTTGTTGCCTCTATCCATAACGTTCATAAAAAAAACCTGGAAAACACAAGTCAGAAACTTAAAACACTGATGCGGACTCACTACGAACAACCGCTTTCACCATAGTTTACCCTGTCGCTGAGTACTGTGCTCCAGTGTGGCAACGTAGTGGTCACATTAAAAAAATCGCCGTCTATTTGAACGAGTGTATGAGAGTAATAACTGGCACACTAAAATCCACCCCTGTCCCTTAGTTACATTTCATCAGCAATATACCCCCTCCAGAGGTAAGACGCCAAGAAGCAATGGCAGGTGAGTGGATAAAACTACACCAATCCTGACTATCCAAAGGATCTCCCAATCCACGAGGTCCTAAATGACCCCCCCCCCCCCACCTCGTCTTAAATCCAGTATGGCATGACGTATTTGAGTTCGATGTCAAGGTGAAATGATGACAAAGCTGGAACCCTTTGTCCGTGGAAAACCCATATATTGAAGATCCTACAGCAGGACTTCCGGAATTCCATTTTAAGAGAGACCAGTGCGTCAATCTAACTCGCCTAAGAAAAGGCCACGCCAAATGCAACGCCATGCTGTATAAGTAGGGTCTTCAGGATTCTCCTGCCTGTGACTGCGGAGCTCCTTCCCAGAGTGTGGAGCACATCATCAAGGAATGCCCTCTAAGGAAGTATGATGGACCATTTCAAGATGTTTTCAGTGCTACAACTTACTTCATAGAATGGCAGCAACAACTGGACATCAGTCCGTGAATGCTAACAAAGTTCTTATTGTTGTGTATATTTATATGTATTACATTAGTTGCTTACCCATACGACAAGTAAATAAATACTGACGTTATTATTTCAAGCTCATGTAAATAGTTTGTAACATCCTCACCTTCTTTAAATCGTTTTGTAACTTATTTTTTACTTGTGAGTCGGTTGGATCCTTTTTTCGTACGATAGTTATACGTACTGGCAGGATGAGCGCCAACGATGAAATATCGCCCTCGCTTAGTATGATTTCCTCAAGAATTCCGCACACTATAACGAGAAAAGGCGTGTTCTTTGAGACCTAGCCCTGAAAAAACAGCCTCGTAACACATAGATGCCTGCAGATATTTCATACAATCAAAAAGCACAGCCATTGCGTGCTAGCGAGAATATATAATATCATCACTGAGCCAATAATGTGCTAATTTCTTATTTTTAGAAATCAGTGCACGACACGAATATGCGTTATAACGACATTTAATCGCATGTGAAGTTCATTGCAACAGGAATTATTACAACATGCACATTCACATTTCATATAACAATTTCTCTCTACTAAAACTCACAGATAAACTAAAAAAAAACAAACAAAGATCCTAAACTAATACTTAAACTAAGATATTAATACTACCCCAATGACATACAATACACCTTCTGTGGAAACTCCATACATTCAATTTTACAACAAAAATCATTAGTTGTGTCTGTACAATAATTAATCTACATAGGGAAAACAATCATTTCTTAACTTTTACTTATAAAAGTGGTGCATCAGGGAATGACCATATGTCACAAGTTCCAGCTGCATCGCGTTTTTAAATACAATAGAAATATGTATAATATTGCGATACAATGGTTCATGAGTGTTATTTAATAACACTTGTATTAAGATAAGCAACTGTGTAGAAATGATTTCTCAGAATACCCCGTCCGACTGGTCAGTTTCTACGGACCTGGAAGCTATTCTTCAACTAACTTAGTCCGCAGTGTTAACAGAAGCGGTTCGAGTGTTTTAGTAGTGGTGGCTTTCTGCCGCCCAGCAGGTGTTTCACCACAAAGAGCCCAAGTTAATGTCTGCGTCCAGTTTACGGCCGGCTTTACGGATTACTCCGCGTCCAAAGTAGCCGCTGTAGTGCCGGTTACGTCGCCCTGTTAGGCGCTCTCAGCGTTACCACTCTCTACACACGCGGTCCGTAAGGGGGTTTATAAATCCTTTTCCTCCTTTATTAGGCTAGGAATTGTACCCTTTAGGTTCCTCTCCTTAATATCCGTAATGGAGATACGTTGATGGAGCAAGGATGAGAACGAATTCGGCCATGGCCTTACGAAGGAACCATCCGGACATTCGTATGGGGAGATTATGGAAAACTGAAATCTGGATGACCGCACGGGGATTTGAACCCATGTCCACCCGAATGACAGACCCAAGCGTTACTACTAACAGACCACCACACTCGGTCGTATCAGTCAAGAAATTGCATGTTTCTTCTTACGATTCTTTAGTTTCATTCTTCAGATTAATCTTTCTTTTCATGTTACAATTTATATTATATTTTTTCAATTTTTCTTCAGTCTCACTTCTGTATGTGAAATTCATAATTCGTACTTACACTAAAGCCACAAGATCCCATACGGTCTGCTACATAGGGATATAAAATCGTTGCTATGATTCCAATTACACTGCATTGTTTTGTAGGTATTTTATCGTTTTTTTTTTGTTTTTTTTTTACATATTTATTAAAAAATAACAATCACATCTAAGAATTGTAGGCGAAAATTATTTACAATACACAACTCTTATACAATATTATAAAAATCAGAATGATTTTTCATCAGTGTCTCAAGATGTTTCTTCTGTACAATTTACCGAGAGCTATGGGTGAACGGTTAAGGTTCTGGCCTCGCATTCGGGAGGACGCCGGTTCGGATCCCCATCTGGCCATGTAGATTTAAGTTTTCTAAGGTTTCCCAATCACTCTAGGTGGATGCCGGGATGTTTCCTTCAAAAGGCTATGAATGAATTCCTTCCCGTTTCTTCTTTCCAGTCCTATCCCGCCTCTAATGACCTCATTGAGGCGTAAAGCCATAAAAAATCTCAACGATTCAATTTTGAAAGATTGGTAGGTCACCAGTTATGAGACTACGTTCAACGGTGGAAGAATGTAGCGTAATAAATTTTATTGAGTAATACATTCTTATATAAGTAACGTAGTATAAGGAGGATAAATTATGTGACGCTGATTAACACACACAGGTTCAGAGAGACACCTGTTCGAGGTAACCTGTGAATGTTAATTAATTTGTGATCTTACAAGTAGTTCAAAGGAAACTTCATAGCGATGCCGTAGTTGGAAGGCGATTAGCGTCTACGCGTTTGTGGGACTTCTTTGATATTAATAGCTCTCTTCGCAACTGATGTAATAGATGTCTCAAAGAGATCTTAATCAGAAGGATTACGCAAGAAGTTGACTCCGTCACATCTGGCGAAATAGTGCTAGATTTTCTGTTGACAGAATTTAATTAACGATGCATCACTGGCTAAGCGTAATCGCTTCCTTGAGAGATTGTCCCCAATGCTATTCTTCGCCATTCACCTTGTCGACCTACTCACAGAAGGTTTTTGAATTCGCCGATTGAGGCTCTGTACATTTAGGTCAACCGATCGTTGGTTTGTTCTTATTGATTTCTATCCTAGTAATTAACTAAGTTTCTGTTTGACACAGAGAAATATTTTTATTCTTATGTAGAAATTAAATTACAAATCCAAAAACTAATAACTATTATTTATTTGACTGATATATTTCGTGATTACCTACGTTGAGTGCAAATTCTCTATGAGTATTGAATAAACTTCATCTTTGTGATAAAATACTTAGGTTGTGCAGTGACCTGAATCTAGTAAGTGCTACAGAGGACGGAGCATAAAATCTGGATTCTCCTTACATGAATTTATTCATCTATTCGTTGTAGATAAATAAAATGCAACAAAAAAATTTAAACTAGCATTACATTGTAATTTTGTATACACCACTGCTTTGGGTTTTTATTTTTTATCTGTGTCCTTGGTATTTGTGTGCTTCCACAATAGACAATTGCCTTTCAGCGGGAATCGCAGTTGCACTTCCTTTTAATAATATAAGTGCAAATATTATGAAGTGCAGTTATTTATTTGAAATTTCCTTTTTAGCTAATCAGAGCTGCGGTGGCGTTATAAAATCCCCCAGACCCAGATCTTGTATGAAATGTTATTTGAAGAACTCGTGTGTATAGCAAGCTGGGAACTGAATAATTAGGCATTTGTAGACTTTTCGTGTAATTAATTGTGAATTTGTGTAAATGAACACTGTATTATGGAGAGAAACTACATAAATACTACTTAACATGTTCAAGGACAGTATTATACATGAAACATTGATTAAAAGTTTGTAATTTTAAGTGTTCATGTGAGATACGATGTCTGGAGTACAATTTGCGACGGTTGTGACTGGTTAATGTAAATAATTTTGTGTGTAAATACTTGTAAATTCAGTATCTTTAATTTCCATTTCCATGTGTTTCGTGGTGGTTGTGAATAATTTTGTATTAATTCTGGATGTTTTTGTATGGATTTAATTGTTAAAGTATTGTTAGAATTGGAGAAACTTCGGTCGGAACTCTTTGAACTATTCTGGATATTTCTAAAGCGTATATTTAAACGAGCAGAGATGGCGAGCAGAGAGAGTTATCAGTGAGTGGTTTTCGGAAGTGTGTGAGTTTAATCACTGAAACATTTGTGTATATTTGTACTTAGTATCTTTGGATCGAGATGATAAGCCTTGTTGTGTAATGTTATTATAGAGCGCACGGGAAAATAAACATAAGTGGAAAGTGATTCAAGCAAGCAGATGCTTATCATGGTTTCCGCAACAGAACAAAACTTGAAGAAATAATAACTAACGAAATACTTATCAGCGTCTAGTATAACTAACACTTATCCAACATTACTTGATATTACATTCCCCTACAATAAATAATTATATCTACATGAATCTCCTAATCAAATGACAGGAAGCTTCTGTACTCATGGTGACGCACAAGTCTCAAATTTAACTTCTTCTTTTTCTGGAAAATGCTCGCTGATACACGCACACATAAACACTTACTGCAACTACTTACTATAAAAAATGCTATTTATTGTTAATGAGTATTATGCTTGATGTTGCTAATTATTGCGTCTACTCCTGAACTGAACACATTACAAATACTGTTCTCTCCACACCGCAAACGAAATTAAATATTCAATATGTGGTGATAACTGTAATCTGCTGCTCTATATACTACACCTCCCCCCCACAAATACCGTACTGATTTCTGAAGAATCCCACGGCAGAGCTTGAAACAAAAATCGAACTTTCCAGTAGTCACTCACTGACTCGGCAGTAAATAATGTCATACCCAGACAATATAACATTGTTAATTTCCCATGCAACAATCTGTTAATGGAAAATAATGAAAAATATTAATTGAGACAAGCTTGAATTCATTTAAAATGATAAAGAAAATTAGCAGCTGCCCAAATTGGATCAGGTGACTGCGACACCGTGATGGTGTCCGGCGCTGACACGGAGTTAGTTGGTTATAGTGCCGGTGATGGAAGAAATTGTCATCGTCACTACGTGGCCGGCAGGGTAGGAGTGGTGGTGGTGCACAATTTCTAATCACCGCATTGTGCACCAAAGTCCTGGGTTAAGCTCCACACCTCTCCGCAGTGCGTATTGAGTGAAAGCGTACTACATTATTGATGGTGATGCGTCCGTAAGATGGAAACGTTAGGCCTAGTCATCCCCAATTGGTGTTTTCCTTATCATTATGCCTGAATGGGCCCCAGATTTTACCCTATCCCTTCCTTCAACACTCATCCACAACACAAACATCTACTATACTTAACACACTCACTAACTATTACGGTAATCCACACTTACAACAACACTTACGATCACTGGGGAACGCTCGAGGAAACCATCTCAATTTCATGTCTCCAGAAGTTGCCATGGAGGCGTAAACATCCCCCATGCTTACCGTCTACACACTTACGGGCAAGAAGAAATGAAGTCACTGAATACCGACTATAAGTGCTGTGAATTCTATTAAAGACCAAAACAAGTAGAAGTAAGTTCGGCTATGTTATGTAAACGTATTGAAATACTGCAAAAATAGCTTTATCGAATTCTGATGGGCCCAAAACATTGATCGATTGATCCGTCCATCATAAATTAAGGGATACTTTAAGGGATTGAACAAATTCCAAGAGATTATAACGGCCTTCAGACCCAGACCTTTGATGAAATTGTATTTTAAGAATTATGTATAGCAAGCTGTGAATGGATTAATTATGTTTTGTATGAAAGAACTTTTTAAAATTCTATGTGTGGAGCACAGCACTTTATGGTAGCGAAGAATACCAGAATGAAAGAGAATTGAAGCATTTGAAATGTGGTGCTATAGATGAATGCTGAAAATTAAGTGGATAGACAAAGTACGAAATGGACGAGTTTTGGAAATGATGGGTGAGGAAAGAAGTTAGTGGAAGAGGCTTACAGAAGAAGAGACAGCCTGGTAGGTCATATTTTGATACATGCTGGATTGGTTAATTTGTTAGTGGAGGGAACAGTCGAAGGTAAGAACAGTAGAGGAAGAAAGAGATTAGAAAATATGAAGCAAATAATTGAGAGCGTGGGTTGTAAGGGTCATGTAGAGATTACGAGATTAGTAGAAGATAGGAAGGGATAAAGGAATTGCATCAAATCAGTCGAAACACTGATGACAGTAAAAAAAATCTTGTAATTAATTGTGAATTTGTATAAATGAAAAAAATCTTCACAGGTTTGCAGCCGGATTTTATTATAAGATGACAAGCTTTCGGCCACTATCTCAGTAGCCATCTTCAGGTCGATAACAGTAGCGGCGATCTTGCGTTTACGCTTGGCTTTCGTAAACGCAAGATCGCCGCTACTGTTATCGACCTGAAGATGGCTACTGAGATAGTGGCCGAAAGCTTGTCATCTTATAATAAAATCCGGCTGCAAACCTGTGAAGATTTTTTGTCATTTATTCGCCGGGAAAGTCTGCATTCACATGTATAAATGAACTTTGTTTTATGGGAAGAAACTATGTAAATGCTATGCATTTCGATCAATGGCAGTATTATGTATGAATCATTTATTAAAAGTTTGTAATAGTAAGTATTGATGTGAGCAACGATGTTTAGAGGACAATTTGCGACAGTTTGGACTGATTTATGTAGATAATTTTGTATGTAAATACTTGCAAATGCAGTATCTTTAATTTTCATTTCCGTGTGTTTCATGATGATTGTGAATGATTTTTTATTAATTATGATTGTTTTATTGTGATTCAGATTCTTAACTGCATTGTCGCTGTTCGAGAAACATTGGGTGGCCTTCTCTGTATCATTCTGGAAATTTCTGAAGTGACTATATGAGGCGAACGCCAGAGACAAGTTTTAGTTTGAAGGAGTTACAAGTCAGTTGAAAGTTAGAATCGCTGGAACGTTTGTATGTTCGCACTTAGTATCTTTGGTGACAATGCTTGTGTAATGCTGTTGTATGGGCCACGGAATAATAAAGATTCTGTAAAGCGATTCCCGGACTACTTATTTCAAGTAGCCTAAATATCTAAAGTGCCTTCCGCGACAGGAACGACATCAAGAAATCGTAATTAGCGGAACAACTGACAAGATCCTAGCCGGTGTCGTTGGTGTCAGATTTCGGACACACAGCTCTCAATACTAAGTTATACTGGTTTTAAACTATACCATAACAGAGAGTAGCCGGACTAGGGACCCGCTGTGAGAGTGACGTGCGGGTGGCCTGGACGGGCAGGCGGTGGCCGGTTGCGATGGTCCGGGCCTCAGCGGTCGATATGGAGGCTGGCTGCCCGCTCACTGGGTCACAGTCTCAAGGACAGGCAGGCGAGACTCTCTCCGGAGACACCTAGATATCAACTAGCTGGTGCCCGCGACTTAAAGTAATGTTAATCGACAAATTAAACCGAATCATCAGCGAGAAGGGAAAAATTAATTTACCTGCTAGGAATAACACGATGTCGTTCGTAAGCAAAAACCACGATAAACACTTCGACTGCGAGAGTGAACTACATCCAACCAGCAGTTTTCGTGTGAATCGCTTTCATCGGAAAATTAACACTTTTATCTCAGATTGTTCAGCTTTCAAACTTCTAATCAAAATAAAGTACATACCGGAGACTTGTACATTATGGCAAACTGTTTGTCTATGGTGGTAATTTTAATAGAATTTATAACCAAGGTATTGTGTAACATAAATAGATAGTTACAATAAATATAAGAAACTCGTACTTGCCTTTATAAACATCAACTTCTTTTATTTCACTATATTACTCTTCTAATAATTTCCACTGTACATTATACAATTACTTTTTGTTAATCCAAATTATAAACAAGAAAAAACGATTCGTATTCATTTCATAATCTACAGATTCTTTCTAGTCCACTCGTCTTGGGATCTGATTTTTACTACCATTCCTTGCGCGTAACTTTTCGTTGTCGCAGAACCAACGATTCTCTTGTCACAGAAACTACAGTAACTGCGGTTTGACAGTGATTTGTCATGTTATAACCCAGTTTTTAGTCTGTCTAGAATACTGCGTGTCGAATATTACTTTTCAATAATATGTATTCAGACGGCACTTAACACCTAATTGTAGTGAACCTGCAACGGAACAAACATTTTCGCGGACTTCGGTTATCGAAGAGAACTCAAAGTTAAAATTATGATTTAAATTATAGTCGAAAAGTAACACAAATAAGTAATTTACAAACAATTACTTTTCTTTTCCTTTTTTCGTTGCTTTGGTGGCGTTAAAGATAGTAACAAGACACGAAATTTTCGTGACCTCTACAGTGTGACTGTGCGGAGAAAGTAAAATCTGGTATACCTAGTACCAAACTAAGTTTTAAAGACTGTAACATAACAACAAATTATTAAACCGCTGGAATAGTTCCTGGCGTTGTCCATTATAATCTAGGTTGATTTACCCACACAGTAAATACTGAAGTTCATAACAGAGGTCAGTTTTCTGCACTTTTGAATCAATTTTCATGTCAGTCGATCCATTTTCTATACGTATTTAAACGGCTAACTCCAGGTGTAGCAGAAAAGACATGGAATTTGGGGTTGATTTATTCCTGCAGTATTTTTAGCCATCTTATCAGCAACAAATGTAACTAGTTTCGTCCAAATAACCATAGCTTTTCGTGCAGCAATAGAAACAATTATTTTTTTCAGGAAATGCGGTAAAGACGGAATCGTTCAACATAAATTACAAAAAGGCTAAAACTAAAGGTTTTAAACAGTTCATTTTCGTGTTGAAACCCATCAAATACGCATTACGTACTATCAACAGCGAATATAATTTCACTTTCATACATCAGAGATTGTAGCAGTGCTGCCTGAGATAGTAGCTTCAAGAAGCAAAGAAGATATCTAAAGGTTTTTTCATTATTGTAGTTTCCTCTTCACATTCCATACGGCCATCTATGGGATTTAAAGACTAAAAACCAAAATTTAAGGAAGGATAATGTGGCTATTATTTTTTTTTACGAAGTACGACGTATGAATCTAGTTCGTATTTCATCTTTGGTGTATTTCACATTTTCACTTATTGCTCCGGCGTTGTGTTACGTTGAAGTATAAGACATATCAAACAATTCAGTTGAGATTCTAATATTTAAAACGGTGAAAATCCGATTGAAATCTGCACAGTAGTTTTTTATTTTTTTTCTGTAGCCAATATATTCGGTTTCCGTTCCATAGATATATATTAAAATCATGGCAGATATACTGAAAAGACTTTTAACTCTCTTTCGCCTTCTTACTATTTCCATTATATTATTATTTTTTAATATGAATTTTTTCAATTAATTCACATTGATTGCTCTAATATATTATGTTATTACCACGAATATTTCTATTATTTCAAAGTGAGGAAACCCTGGAAAAATACAATCCTGAATTAAAACCGCTCATCTCATCGACCGGACCCGAACCAACGACTCTGTATTCGTGGAGACAGCTCTTACGTCACAGGGCGCGGCCATCTCGGTACTGATTAATAATGTAATATTTCTTTCAACCATCAACTTCATTGAAGGTACTGATATTAAGAATTACGTTAAAGGCAATTAAGGTATATGTATAATTTGAATCAATAAACACCTGTTTTAATCTCAGATTTTTGCAGCAACGCAAACACATTCGATACCATTTCTCAAGAAACTTTTATGAAGCACTAAGCAACATAGGCTGCGTTAAGTTTGCAACTATAATTTAGGAATAAGTTTAAGCTGTTAAGTTCTGGAATACTCAACTCAGTGACGTAGAGGGAAACATTAAACGAAAAACGTTATTAAATACTACTGCAACTCTGCTGAAATTGCTTTAATTAGTCTGAAACGTTTCCGTTAATTGCTGCAATGGCGCTACTTGAATCTGTGAAATAATTTATCCCACAATTTGCCCGAGTGTCTTCAAGCGCTCGCACGCCAATTACTGTGTTATTTAGTAACCGTACCTTCAAATCATCATCCTGGCCAGCAGAACAAAAAAATATTTATAATCGGATTATGCTGACTGTTGATGCTGAACAAGGCGGTTTTTTTTTTTTTTTTTTTGGGCGGAATTTCGTAGTCACCTAATCAAATATTGAGCTTATGTGATTATCACGTTTCGTAGTTTCAGAGTTAATGATTATATAACCCTCAGCAGTGAGTCTTGGAGGTAAAATGCGACCAGGTTCCAGTCCTGGTCCCCGCGTACCGGCCATCCAGGCTGCGGTTTTTACGTGGTTTCCTGTAATCACCTAATCCAGTGGTTCCTAATTATTTTTTCCCGAGTAGGACTTCAGGAATGAGCTCAACCTCATGCGTTGTGCCTCTTATAACCAAAATGATAAATAAAAAATCAAATAAGTTTTTCTGGATTTCTTAAATTTCAATCCAATATCAAACGTCACAAAAAATGTTCAAAATTGTTATTACAACAATTTTAGCCATAAATAAAATCATAAATGTTTATTTAAGTTTAATGGGACAGATGTGCACGTTTCTCTTTGCAAAAATCTTGGAAATTCGGTTGCTATTTACCGAGCTTCAACCTTAAATCATCTTCGAGCTGAAATCAATAGCGATGTTTTGTTTTTATGTTTGTCTTGGCGGAAAATCCACTCTCGCAATGATACGTCGTACAAAATGGTGTTGTAAACGTCATTGCTGTTTTTCTAACATGGTAAACTCTTTTAGTTCAGCCCAAAATTTTGCCGGTGAGTGCTCTGCAATACGACTCTGGAGTCTGCCTGCTATTGCATGAAATGTCTATTAGGTCCTCTTGGTCACAGATAGTTAGATGGTTGGTGGAATGGTTTGCGAAAGGGTTCTTTATCTAGTTCCATTGCGGCGATATTTTTTTGGTAAATAGCTGCGTAACTCTGCTGACAGCTTTCGCAGATGGCATTTAATAGCTGATTTTGTATCTTCATTCAGATTTGAAGAAGTCGAAAACGTTCCAGATTCGAAAATTGGTCATATTTACATTTTTTTTATTAGTTGATTCAACTTTCTCCTGCATAGTAGATATAGTTGTATTCTGGCATTGCTGATTCAATCTGGTGAAAATATCTGACAAGCAAGCAAATATAAAATTTCACATTTTTCGCAGCGTCATTATTGAAAAATTGCACTTACTTGATTTTTTTTCGGGGTAAGCGCTGCGGTTTTTTTTGGTTGGTATTGCCTTCGTTTCGGCACCAGCCTAGAGCCTTCTTCAGGGCTTATCTCTATCAATCCGCCTGGTTTATGTATGAACTTTATCACTGTTTTCAGCGGCAGAAATGATAATAAAATAAACAGTGAATCAAGTGATAAAGTTTATCCATAAACCAGGTGGATAGATAGAGAGAAGCCCTGACGAAGGCTGCAGGAGGGTACTGAAACGTAAGCAATATCAAAAAATAAAATAACGCAGCCGATACCCCGCATAAAAGTCAAGTAAGTGCAGTTTCTTCAAGTAATCCAATCATGGAACGCTTTCATCTGTTTTTGCTGTCCGGCATGTCGTATTTCCGAGGCTCTGCTTACTTTAAAGCAGGCTTGCTAGTCTGGCGTAGGGGGAGCAAAAGTGCTGCCATCTCTCCGTGACACGTGTATCTTGCCTTCGTGTGATAAGTGTATTTGAACTGTGTTTGTGAACTGTGTGGTTTACGGGGTGGGGATTCAGGTGGTTCCCAATTAGTGGTACGCGAGGTTTGTGAGGTTGCCTCAAGTGGTACGCGTGGCAATCTCTTGACTATGGCAATCATTAAGGTGATTGAAAAATTAAACAAATACTATTATCATCAAACTATGTGTTAGGAAAATCAAACTGTGTGTGTGGTCATGTGAGGTACTTGACTGGGATGTAATGTATGCAGCGGAACAGGCCCGTAGCACAAACTCGAGAATTTTATAAATTCTATAAAGGGTTAATCAGCATTTTCTTGACTTATGATGCCCTTGCTCGACCAAGAGCTCAGTTTCACGTCGTATTCTGATATTCCCGAAACAACCATCTGGACAGCCAGCTTACTTCAGTATGTAAAATCAGGGTCTCGTTTCACTACCAAGGTCTTTGTAAATGTTGGGAAGAATTCTCTAGTTTATGCTATGGGCCTGTCCCACTGCACTCCAGTCCAGTACCCCACACCTTTTTGAAAAATGTTTTGGTGATAATAAATTCGTCGCAGTTTTTCAATCATCTTAATGATTACCATTTCCAAGAAATAGCCACGCGTACCACTTGAGGCAACCTCACGTACCACTGGGGGTTTGGGTACCACTGATGGGAGCCACTGGGACGGTCCGGATTCTCCACCCCGTATACCACACGGTGCACAAACACAAATACACTCACCACGCAGAAGGCGAGATACACGTGTCTCTGAGAGATGGCAGCACATTCGCAGCCTTACGTTCACGACCAACTACTGGCGTGCGAGTCAACAATCAAGATGGCGGCAACTAACAAGTCGCGTTAGCGGAGTGAATCAGAGGCTTTAAAATCTTTAGAACTGCATGAAAGTGAGGAAATTCTGTGGAACTTTAAGAATAAAAATTATAAGAACAAGGATTTTAGAGACTCTACTGTCAAAAAATTTCTTCATGACGTTGTCATTTTTTAACTATCGGAAAAAATATTTCTCAACAGCTCTTCAAATTCAGATACAGTTAGTCTTAAATGATGTAACTCTCTACATTTTCACTTGCAACTTGATTAATTAAAAAAAGTCGCTAAGGAATTTAAAGCATTTCTTTTTTATATCCACTCTTTTAACCATTCTCTACGTTTTATTTTGATATTCTTCATATCATTCAACATTATAATCAAGAAATTAGCTACGATATTAATTCCTTCCTGTAATATGGACATACTACTTTCAACAAGATCACAATGTAGGTGTAGAGAACTGTCCTCACAGTGGACAGTGCACTGTCTTCTAATTATTACTAAGATGCTAATCCACTCTCTAACCCCCACCACCGACGCTCCAGCCAACTGTCGTTCCAGTCAACTCGCATCGTGTAAACGCGGCCTTAAAGCAGAACCTCGGAAAGACGATGTGCCGGACAACAACAAAAGATGAATACGATCAATGATGACATAAAAACATTAGTAACATGGCAGCACGCATTTGCTCTGTGCATAAACGGTTTGCTGGCAGATGGTTTTGTCTCGGGATGAATCGTCCTAATTCACGTAGGTTCTCGAAAAGGCACAAACGCCGTCAGAAACAAACAACTGGCACTGATTTTTGTCTCTGTGTGTGTATGTGTTGTTATCAGCATAATTTCAAAGCTTCATTGCGCTCTACATTTAAGCGCGCTTTGAGTATTTATTTCAATACTTCACTTCCCGACAATTAAACTCACGTTTGCTTTTTCTGCTATGCATTCGCTGATTTTTAGTACCATGTTGTTTGTTTAGACTGTATACGCCAGTATTTTGTGCAGTTCTACGTGAGCGATAATCAAAGCATAATTTACGGCTACAGTTTTATTACTGTTACTCTCCTCATCCGTGCATTTGTTAAGGAGATATCAACCCCTCACACAGTTGTTTATAGAATAGCTGGGAGTATTTCTATAAACTTTTGTTTGGTGTATAACATTCACGTCACTACGAATACAAAATTGATCTAGGCAATACACTTTTCCGCAATATTAGTAACACTATTTTTTCCAACGCTATAATTTAATTCGCTCCTAAGTATATTTCAACTTTCCCACTGTGTGTTTTCGTATGTATTTTCCCATAATGTCATTAAAATACTTATCAATTATTCTCTGCTCAATTACCAGCTATCATTTTACTAGTGTATTATTTTTCTTCAGACTTCACACCTTGCCGAAGGTCATTACAGAGGGGAAGGGATTGGGACATGGATTTTTTGTGTGGATTTACGCCTGGCTAAAGGCCGGGTCATTAGATGCCGGAAAGGACTAGGTTAAAGGAGCGGATGACCCAGTGAAGGAACCATGCCGGCATTCGTCTGGATCTGTTTCGGAAAAGGATGAAAAAATCTGGATTTTCGGAAGGGGAATCGAATCTGCGTCCTTCGGAATGCGAAGTGAAAGCGTTATTGTTCACCCTCCACGCTCTGTGGTTAGGGGAACGTGAGGATTAGGGCCACCCTACTTTTGCCTGAAGTGATTCGGGAAACCAGGGAAACAAAAACCTTGACGGCCTTTCAGGGATTTGAACCCACATCCTTCCTAATGCGAGGCCCGAGAATCATTAATCGTATGCTGCTTGTAGACTTTAAAGCCACATTCTGCACTAGTTCAGACAGGTGCAATTATATGTCGTTAAGATCGCTTCGAAATTAGTTCCCAACAATTCGTCTGAAGAAGTAAAGTATGTTTCAAATTTGAAAAGATATAACAAGCTTGAAAGTGTATTTTTTATGTATGTAAGAAATAACCGTTGTCAAAAATTGCTAACAGAGTTCGCCTAAAATTACAATGTTCTTAAAGGGGTGAGCCTGCATATGAATCACCATACTAGCGTTATCTTTTGACGCATATATTTCATGACATTTGGTCCAATTAGTACCAGTAGTTGAACGATAGCTACACATTTTAGCCAAAACTACCCTCAAGACAATATTTTTTTCTTTTTCTTTGGAAATATCTTTACTTGCACTAGTGACTTGCAAAATCGTCACGAAATTTGCTGACATGGTGCTTGCAACGAATTTGGTAACATCAGAATGCGATCAAAGGTGTTGCGTAACATCTGGAATGAAAGGAATTTCAGAATCCAGGCAACGATGAAAAACATCAAAATATTGTGCATTCCATTTTGCATTCCTAACAAAAGATAATGTTTATTTGTGTTATGACTTGAATTAATATGTATTTTTTATATGCATTCGTAAAGAATGACGATACAATGTAAATAAATAAATAGTGTTGTCCGTCAACAAAAAATTGATTATTTTTATTAACTATTTTGGTGTAGTCCAAGATCATCAGATCAACCAACGTATATGTGTTTTATCCTCGTTGACGACTGATTTTTATGAACAGCGATAATAGATCTAATACTTCAAGATAATTTTAAATCTAGTTACCAGTCTGCACTTGATTAATTTTTTAGTTAGGATTTTTGTATTAGAATCATTTATTCCCAGTATTTCAACGTCTCTAGTTCTGTTTAGTTCAGTTGTTTCTGCTACATAAAGTGCTTCTGTTCTAACTGCTGTCTGATAATACCTTAGTTTTATATTCCAGAGTGCTGAATTTTTTAATGCCGTCAAGTTTATTAACATATACTGAGCACAGAAAATATTAAATCTCTCCAGTAAATGTGAAAATGGCAGTTTTTTCTGCCATTCACTTGCCTCCCATAGCGGTCTGGTGACTGAGTGGTTAAGGCGTCTGACTGGAAATCGAAAGGCCCCCAATTCAAATCCCTGTCTCGGAGGGGATTTCCATATATCATTAATTCGAGCCTCACTCCTGATGTGTGTAATGCGAAGTATGCCAGAAAGCTACCGTGACCCAGATTCTACATTAAACTGCATGTCTCCTGAACCCTGTAGAATTACCAGATTAGGCTAGGCGGCTACGATAGGGACGGATTGTGAAGCCGATATAAACCCCATCACCAGGTCATTACGACCATACGAGTTTACTTTGTTTGTCTCTTACGTCTTCAGAGTGTACCGAGTGTGGTGGTGTAACGGTTAGCGTTCTGACCTCGCATTCGGGAGGACGCCGGTTCGAATCCCCGTCCGGGCATCAAGATTTGGGTTTTCCATGGTTTCCCAAATCACTCCAGGCAAATGCCTGGATGCTTCCTTCAAAAGGCCATGGCCGAATTCCTTCCCATTCCTTGCTCCCCCATCCTTTCCGGTCTCTAAAGACCTCACTGTTAGAGAGACATTAAGCAGATAAAAAAAAGTCTTCAGAGTACTACATCTCCGACACCTCAGCCCCCATTCTTTACAACTTCACCGCCTCCGAGCAACATAAATCCTCTCTATTAAATCACCAAAGATAATTTTCGGATCATTGGCCGAGCCACCATTAAACGAAAATCTTTCTCCTTTCAATTGTGGAATAAAATCACTCCAGGCGAATGCTGGGATGATTGCTTCAAAAGGCCATGGCGAAATTCCTTTTCGTTCCTTGCCCCGAGTCCATTCACGCCTCTAATAACCTCGACGTCGACGAAGCGTAAAGCCACAAGCAAAAAATAGCACCGCGCAAATTAGCCTATTTGGCTTTATATCTCAATGACTACAAATTAGTATCGTTGTTGAATAGACCAAGTGTTGGTTGCGTCAATAGCTGATTCTGAAATCACTGGCGATGCAGACAGCGGCACAGTTCAGACATTTAAGACTGCCTGCACGTGATCGCGTGTCTAGGTAGTTCACGTGTTTAATGGCGTCTGCGGAAATTACTTTGCACGGCACGATGAAACTTCAGCTAATTTATAGAGAGAGAAATAAAGCCGACCAGATGAACATTTGGTTGGTGATAGTTACAATATCCACCCGTCCCGATTGCTTCGGTGGCTGCGGTTAGCTAGGGTTAGTGGTTCCAGTCCTAGTGTTGGACATGGCAGGGAGGGTAGCAAAGGAAGTGGTGCATAATTCATAATCATCTGATTGTGCACCACAGTCCTGGGTTAAATCCCAAACCTCTCCGCAGTGCATGTGTAGTGAGGGCATGCGACATTATTGATGGTGATTCGTCTGTCGGAGGGGGACATTAAGCGTGGAGACCTGGTGGCCCCGCTTGCGTGCGTCTTTCGGAACAGTAGGCCTGAATGGGCCGGAACCGTCCTTCACACTCTACCTTCTTCCATCTTTCATTCATTCATAACAGAAACAACACAGTACACTGCAGGTATGCAAACCACAGTTATCAACATGAAACAGTAACATGTAAATACATTTCCTCATAGGGGCGTGTCGTAACTTACATTTCTCTGTCCTAATTTCTTATGGACTTACAATAAATTTCGTGGTAAATTCAATAACGATTGTTCCACTCTTCGGTGCACTACTGGTCTACTAATTTCTCAAATAACAAACATTATACGCAGTCTAGTGCACGGATGAAACAGGAAAGAACTTATTCTCGTACATCGAATAATATCACAAACTTAGACTGACATTCAATTAAAGTTTCACTCTCTCTTTTCCAATTGTTCAAAGCTCGATATCTTTTGTTTTATTACCTGCATTACCCAATTTTCTTAGTGCCAAAACTTCATTTAAAAACTTTAATCAGTTGGATGTATGGACAGACAGTGTGGAGGAATATGGCCTGAAATTTAATGTAAAGCAATGTGAGTACATGGTAACAACCAGGAAAAAGAATAGGGTAGCCCAAGGAATTGTGATGGCAGGGGAACAACTAAAGAAGGTAAACAGGTTCAAGTACTTGGGGAGTGTATTAGAGGAATGTGGAGGAAATGATGGCGAGATAAGTGAAAGAGGAAGACAAGCAGAGGCGTTCCTAAGGAGCATTAGAAGCCTGATATGGAATAAAGAGGTGCCACAGAGAAGCAAGAGAGTAATCTATCATACGTACTATGTGCCTATCTTAACTTATGTTGCTGAAACGTGGACAATGAAAAAAACGGTACAGCAGCAGAGTACAAGCAAGTGAAATGTAGTTTTTAAGAGGTAGAATGGGAGTCACTAAAATCGACAGAATAAGGAATCAAGTGATTAGACGCACCATAAAAGAGGAACCCCTACAGGAAAGGGTAGAGAGGACCAGACTGAGATGGTTATGGACATGTCAAGGGAATGGAGGCTCAGCGAATCCCGAGAAAAATCCATGAAATTAAGATGCATGGTAAACGACCCAGAGGAAGACCAAGAGATGGATGGCTGAAAGGAGTGGAGGACGGTGTACGGAAGAAAGGAGAGGACTGGAACAAAGTGGTGACAGAGAGGTGGCGGGAAGAAAGAAGGAAATGGAGAGGCTTGTGAATCAAACAGACCCGGCCAGAAGCTGGAAACTGTTGAGGATGATGATGATGAATCCGTTCACTTGATTGATGAAAAATACTCTTGGTCCGTTTTAGAACACCGTAATTCGGAAAAAATCGTTGATACTGCCGTCTTTATCGAAAAGCAAATTCCAGAACTTCAAAGGGATATATATGTTTCGCAATTCAAGCTGATGAATCAGTTTTGCATGAATTTCTTTCGTGATGTATAATGAATAAACCTTGAACCCCATATCTCTGTGTAACATTGATTTACCTACACTGACCATTAATCCATAGCCTACAATGGTTTTGATCAGTATTTTCCAGATCATGGCATATCTTTGCAAATAACTTTTCATTTCTAGTGGCAGGACACTGTAAAAAGACCACATAGAAGATTTTAATGTTTACTGGTGACTTCAAATATTTGCGGACGTTACATTCCTGGTATCATGGCTGTGGGTGTTTCAATTTGACTAAAGCGTCCAGATATCCTTTACAAAAGACGATACCGTTAATATGCAAAAACTTCATAACGTAGCGTGCAAAAAAACCATACACTTACTACTGGATTTTGTAAAAAATAATTCTAATAGTTTGTTTTCGTGAAATTCTTTTGTGTTTTTTGAAGTGAACTACACTTAACGGTTCCTTGAAGTTTATTATTCGGCTACACAATACAACAGGTAACCATAAACAAATGTGGGTTACAGTTATCAGAAGACCGTCGAGAATTTCAGCCTGGTCCTGATCCGGGGTAGAGTGACGGCTTCTACTTCTCGCGAACTTCCGGTGGTCTTCTGTAGTTGACGCTGGTTCAGCGGTCAGGCTGGAACTGGCGGTGGAGCGGCCGGCTACGCTTATATAGGCGGCCTGGCGCAGGAATTCCGTTGTGTGGTAGTACGGCGACCTCTGTAAGAAATAGTCCCACTTAGCTTCTAGATGATTCTATTTGTTTTCCTGGTTTGTTTTGATGCCTCTGCGCCTGTTTGGAGTCGTATATGTATCCCGGCGTGCAGGCGCGTTGTGTGTGAGGTCTGCCTGGCAGGGGCCTTTACTGGCAGACTGAACATACCTCCCTCCCGGGGGGGGGGGGGGAAGCGATGTCTGCGACGTCTGCGAGGTCGTCTGCCGCGGCGCCCTGGAGCAGACTATGAAGGCTACCTCCAGGGGAGTACGGAGCTGTTCCCCTGGCGATGCGTGCCGACCTGCGTCGTGGTGCAGGTTGTGGTGGAGGTACTTGTGGAGCTAACGGCATCGGTTCGTCGGCGTCGATGGCCGGGGGCTGTACGGGGGGCGCTGAAGATGGTCCCCGCAGGTGGTCGAGAGGCTGCGGCTGAAGGGTGTCGGAGCGACCGACAGGTTGTGGCGTCGTTGGTGGCGCTGTAACTGTCCCTGAGCAACGGTTAGACGGCAGGAGTGGTGGAGGTGGCAGGGAAGGAGAGGAAGAAGTGGATGGCCGTGCCGTGGTGGAAGAGGACGGTGCCGTGGGGTAGCGGGGACGTAGTTGGTTTCGATGGCGTCGCACTATCCGGCCATCCAGGCTGACGTCGAACAGTTGGCGGCCCCGGGGCCGCTGGATGACCCCCGGAAGCCAACCGGCCCGGGAGCCAAACCCGCGGGCCCAGACTAGGGAGCCCGGGGTGAAACGGAATGGGCCCGAAGGTACCTGTACTTTGGGCGGGGGTAAGAGGAGATGGAGGAGAGTGCGAGGTTGGCGGCCATGCAGCAATTCCGCCGGGCTTTTGGCCCCCACTGGAGTGGTTCGATAGGAACTGAGGAAGAGTGTCAATGCCTCTTCGAGTTTGTGACTTGTGGTGTATTTGGTCATTTGGGTTTTGAATGTTCTGACTAGCCGTTCCGCCTCCCCGTTAGATTGGGGGTGGAAGGGCGGGGTGAGGAGGTGTTGGATATTGTTGGCGGTACAGAAGGATAGGAATTCCCGACTTCGAAATTGCGGTCCGTTATCTGTGACGATAGCGTATGGTAATCCTTCGATGGAAAAGATCTTCGTGAGGGCTGAAATGGTGACCTCTGTGGTGATTGTG
This sequence comes from Vandiemenella viatica, assembly GCA_031002005.1. Lineage (NCBI taxonomy): Eukaryota > Metazoa > Arthropoda > Insecta > Orthoptera > Morabidae > Vandiemenella > Vandiemenella viatica. The sequence goes on from CM061919.1 coordinate 252,147,035, forward strand.
GAGCAACGGACGACATATGGGAAGTGGGAAAAGGCATCCGTCACTAGGAGCCACTGGTGGCCTAGGAATGGGCCAGCGAAGTCGAGGTGAATGCGTTCCCAGGGTCCGGACGGTGCCGGCCAGGAAAGGAACTTTTGAGGGGGGCGGGGCAGTTGTTGGGCACAGATGGTACAGCGCCGCACCATCTCCGTGACATCCGTGGTAAGGCCGATCCAGAATACATGGCGTCTGGCAAGGGATTTGGTGCGGGCAATTCCCCAGTGTCCTTGGTGGAGAGTTTGGAGGATTGTCGGTTGTAGGGATCTCGGAACGACGACCCTCGGGGTGGAATTTGGTTCTGTGCGGAGGAGCACTCCCTCTACTACTGAGAGCTGGTGGCGGATGGAGTAGTAGAACTTGAGGTCTTGATGATGGCGTGGAGGGGAACGTGTTTGCCACCCGTGTTGGATGTGGTGTCGGATGACACGGAGGAGGGGGTCCTCCCCTGTGGCTGCCGCGACTTTTGAGGCCGTGACTGGAAATGTCTTCAGTGCTTCTTGTATGTCATCGTCGATCTGGAACACAGAAAGTTCCGACTTGTCGAAGGCAAGGTCTGGTCCCTGCGGTAGTCTGGATAA
>CM061919.1:252148651-252233127 GCA_031002005.1 Vandiemenella viatica
CCCAGGACTCCAGGCGGCGATCTGCGGCCGTAGATATTTCGAATTTGTAGGGAAGTTCGATGACCTGCTCCAGGGATGGGTCCTCTAACTTGAGGGCGTCATGCCGGAGTGCGGCATCTGGTGCAGCCTGTATGATGTGATCACGCACCATGTCGTCGGCGTAGGATTCGTGGGAACAACGAGTTTGAAACTTACATTTTCTGCTAAGGCCTTGGAGTTCGGCCGCCCACTGGCGATACGTCTGATCGGGCTTCTTCCGGCATTGATAGAATTCGACGCGGGCCGCGACGACATGGTACCGGCGTCTGTAGTATGCATTCAGTGTCGTACAGATGGTCGTGAAGGTGAGGGTGTCGGGGTCTTGTGGCTGAAGTTTGGTGAGCAAGACATACATCTTCGATTGGTTCCAGGAAAGGAAATATGCACGTTGGTCTTCTTCTTTGGTTATGTGGTGAATTGCGAAGTGTTGTCTTATGCGCTTCTCGTAGGTCTCCCATTCCTCGACGTCGTCGTTGAATGCTAGGAACGGAGGCGGGGCCGTGGGTTGGCGGAGATTCCTGACTTCCGCAATCAGTTGTCTCTGAGATTCGAAGAACTGATGTAGAAGTCCTTGGAGGAACTGTTGCCATTCCGTAGGTGCTGCTGGCGTAGCCATGATGGTCGAGAGTTCTTATCCCAACCTTGTCGCCACTGAAGTGAACTACACTTAACGGTTCCTTGAAGTTTATTATTCGGTACACAATACAACAAGTAAACCATAAACAAATGTGGGTACAGTTATCAGAAGACCGTCGAGAATTTCAGCCTGGTCCTGATCCGGGGTAGAGTGACGGCTTCTACTTCTCGCGAACTTCCGGTGGTCTTCTGTAGTTGACGCTGGTTCAGCGGTCAGGCTGGAACTGGCGGTGGAGCGGCCGGCTACGCTTATATAGGCGGCCTGGCGCAGGAATTCCGTTGTGTGGTAGTACGGCGACCTCTGTAAGAAATAGTCCCACTTAGCTTCTAGATGATTCTATTTGTTTTCCTGGTTTGTTTTGATGTCTCTGCGCCTGTTTGGAGTCGTATATGTATCCCGGCGTGCAGGCGCGTTGTGTGTGAGGTCTGCCTGGCAGGGGCCTTTACTGGCAGACTGAACATTTTTGATCAGTTTACTGAAGTAATGTTCCATGTTTTTTTAATTCACTTCATGAATTAGGCTCGTTTGCCTTTCTCGCATCTTTATTTTCATGGATCTTCCTAAATTACTTTTAAATTTCTGTGAAAGGATTCGGAGTCATTGGAAGAGAGAAGGGGCGCTGCTAGTACACAAGGCGTATATTGGTGGTAAGTCTTGGAGGCATGTTGGAAGAAGAATTAGGAGTATTGCAAGTAGTGGAATATGCGACAATTATCACAGGCAAGCTATCAATTTCTACATCTACATCCATACTCTGCAATTCACAAACATTGTGGGTGGCAGAGGGTGCTAAGCACCAATCTCAATTCTGCGCATTCCAATCCCGAAAAGCACGTGGAAAGAAAAGAATACAAAAAAAAGCATCAGTATGGCATCTTATTTCTCGAATCTTATTCCTCCGGTCATTGTGACCCAATTAGGTTGGCCGAAGGAGTATCTCACTGCACTCGTAGGTCACAGAATTTTGCATACCCTCCAATAAATTCAAACGCAAATGACGTCGTCTGTCTTCCAAACGATCCCAGCCCATTCTAAGTATCAATTCTGTGACGCTTTCATAAGGGCTGTAGCAACCAGTCCCGAATCGAGCGGCTCTCCTCTGTACCCTCTCGACTAATTCAATTAGGCCCTTGCGATATGGATCCCAAACTCCACAACAGTAATCCCGATGCGGAGTTACTAGTGTTTTATACGCTATTTCCTTTGTATGAGCATTACAGTTCATCAGAATATGACCTATGAATCATAATTTAGAATTAACTTTGCCTACGATGGAAGTTATGTGTAAATCGCATTTCATGTTGCTTTGTACTATTAACCCCCAATGCTTCAGAGAATCAACCGTGCCAACAATTGAATTGTTTACTTTATACTCGTAAGCAAACTGATTCTTTTTGTTACTTATTCGCAATGCATTGCACTTTTTGCAATTAAGTCTAAGCTGTCATTTACGGAACCAATCGGAAATAGCATCCAAATCACGCTGAATTTCTAAGCAATCGTCAAAGCACCTTACTTCCCTATAGATAACTGCATCGTCGGCAAACAATCGTAACCAGCATTTAACGTTATCATCCAGATCGTTTATAAACAATTAAGAATTTCAGGCATAAGGGGGTATGAAATTATTCTTTTGTTGGTAAGCTGGTCGGGGATTGGAATAAATTACAATATAATATAACATAAACACTCATGAAAATTTAAATTAAAATTCGTAAAGGGTAAACGTATATGGGTGGGGTATTACAATCTATGAATTTAAGATGAAAAAGAAACCAAGAAATGACAGAGAATATGTGTATGTGTGTGTGTGTGCAAGTCATATGCTTCATGTAAATTAAATTAAACCTCTCAATTCTTAACCATTTTCTATGTGTTGTGATTGTTTTACTCTATTTTGATCTATTACTTTGTTTTATACCAAATATTCTATGCACTATTCTTTTACACAAATTCTTAATCTTATCTATTGCTTTAAAATCTTTAAGGGTGCTATAAACGCCACGCTCTGTCCTCGCATTCTGCAGGACGCTGGTTCCAATCTCCATCGGGCCATCCAGATTTCCGTTATCACGCCAGAATTGTTCGTTTAAAAGGTTATGGCTGAGTTCCTTCCTGCTCCTTGCCCTCAGTCTTATCCCGCCTCTTGTGATATCGACGTCAAACAGGCATAAAGCCATAAGCAAAACAATTATAAAGCATCTTTTTCTATAAACTGCATCATTTTTTCTTGGTATTTATTGGCAATTCATGATACTCTTCTGTACCCTTTTTTTAAAAAAAACTAAAGATCTGTTTTTGTTTATGGCTTAAGGCCTCGTTGACGTCTAGATCATTAAAGACAGGAACGGATGGGAGTTAGGAACGGGTAGGAATTCAGCTATGGCATTTTAAAGGAACCATCGCGGCATTCGCCTGGAGTAATTTCGGGGAACCGCGAAAGACCGAAATCTGGATGGTCAGAAGGGAATTCGAACCAACGTTCTCCCGAATACGAAGCCCATCACGCTCGGTGGTACAGTACCTTAGAGTTCGAACTGCCGCTGTATTGGATGACTTCACTTTAGTGCCCCACCTTCTTTTGTTTAAATAAAACATTAATCTTGTCTTCCACTTAACGATATTTTTCTAATTATACTTAGAATATTACTATAATACGTCATTTTCAGGTGGTTAAAATAATGAAACTGTTGGAGAATATGTTCATCAAAATGCCTTTGGTGCGTATGGGGTGTTTTATCTTAAAAGCGTTCGCGTTTCCGTATCAGCAGCTCTACACGTTATTCCTAATGAGAGCGTTAGTCAAGAGGCCGCACCGCGCCGGTCGACCGCCGCGATCGATAGCGTACCGGGGCAGCCTCGACCAGCGCGGAGTCCACTGCGCATGCGCGGAGCCTTGTCCGCCGCGCCGCCCGCCTTGTTTGCTTTTGTGGCGTTCGTTATCTGCGGCCGCCTGTGAATGGGACGACCGGCCACCCGCACCACATCTCGTCCGCCGCGGCGTTAGGCCACGCCGCAATCACAGGATCAGCGCTGTACGTGTATCTGACAGGGGAAATACGACCCGGCTACTGCGAACGCCTCTGCAAACGTTGTTACAGATTACGCAAAGAGGAGAGCGGAGATGGACTGCGTCAGTATAATAACTAAACATTCTCTGTCACGAGTATTGAATTTTACTTTCGAGAACCTCAGAAGGTCTTTGAAAATTGAAGTCTACAAATGTATGTATGTAATAATATTTTTTTTTTTTTGCTGTCGTCAGTCTTTAGACTGGTTTGATGCAATCCTCCATCCCTTCCTATCCTGTGCTAACCTCTTCATTTCTACATAACCCTTACAACCCACGTCCTCAATTATCTGCTTCATATATTCTAATCTCTGTCTACCTTTACAGTTCTTACCTTCAACTGTTCCCTCCACTAACAAATTAACCAATCCAGCATGTCTCAAAATATGACCTACCAGCCTGTCTCTTCTTCCTGTAAGCTTCTTCCATAGACTTCTTTTCTCACCCATCATTTCCAAAACTCGTTCATTTCTTACTTTGTCTGTCCACCTAATTTTCAGCATTCTTCTGTAGCACCACATTTCAAATGTTTCAAGTTTCTTTCTTTCCGGTATTCCTAAAGTCCATGTTTCGCTACCGTATAGTGCTGTGCTCCACACATAGAGTTTTAAGAAGTTCTTTCTAATTCCTAGATCAATATTTGAAACTAAAAGGTTTCTCTTTTTCATGAAGGCTCTTTTTGCTAGTGCTATTCTGCTTTTTACATCATTCCTGCTTCGACCATCGGTTGTAATTTTGCTTCCCAAGTAACAGAACTCACTCACTTCTCCTATTGCATCAGATCCTATTTTTATATTTAATCTGCTAGTATTGGTGTCATTTCTGCTACATTTAATCACTTTTGTTTTACTTTGATTTATATTCAGTCCAAAATCTTCCTTCAGTATTTTGTTCATGCCATTCAATAACTTCTCAATATCCTCAGCCCTCTCTGCTAATAAGACAATGTCGTCAGCAAATCGTAGCATACTGATTTTTTTCCCCTGAATTATATATAAACAGGTTATATCAACGGTTACCAAGAAGCTCTTCTCACTTACCAGAAACTTTCCATGTGTCTTAACGAGGTACATAAAGATTTGGACTACGTTGGGATTTCTAACACTGAAGTTGCCGATCGCTTCAAATTTTGAAATATGATTATCTCCTGTTACCTTCTTCCAAAATTTACTAAGCCTTGGAAAACCACCTCACAGCAAAGAAAGGAAAAATTATTAGCTGGGCTTAGACGGAATTTGGAATTAAGGCGAGCATCAAAAGAGAACTGTTTATAAGTGCTCAGTAGTGGACTTGAATCAATAATAAATATAATTTGAAATTCGGAACTTTGTGGTACTACCTACAGCGAGCGAATAAGGGGGGCTGTACTACTTTCTCAACCTGCCAAAAAATTGCCCTAATCTCTTGAAATTGTTATGATACAAGCTCTTCTTTACATTCCTCACTCACATTGTACTAAAAAGTGCCCAGAAATTAATCAAAAATTTTGAAATATGATTATGTTCCACACCTATCTGGTGCCGACAGAGCTGCTTAATTAATAAAAAAGGTACATAATCAGGTAATTAGGACTTTTCCCCCACCACCTCTCCTACCCTGTCGGCCAACTCCAAAATGACTAAAATTTCTACCACCATGGGAGCTCGAAATAGCTAACACTGTCATGTGCTCTCAGCGACCTAGGACGAGTCGGGTAATATCAGTCAACTTTACAAGAAGTAGGTTTATAAACCTGTTTGCAGCATACCAACTGACTAAAGGTAAATTCAGTAAGAAGAATCTCTCAAGGAAAACTAAAAATCACACACTACAGCAGAGTAATGACGGGTTCTCTACGTCTCAGAATGCATGTTGTTTAATAAATTGAGAAAAAGAAGAGATAGACAAGAAGGAAAGGAAAAGTTTGGGGAAAATTTGGGCACCATTTAAAAACTGAAAAAGGAGAGTTTTTGTACCGGAGGAATAATATCTGTATAAGGAAGAAAAAGAGAAGAATCAGTTTCTTTGATCATGGATAACAGAAAACATAAAAAAGAATTGTCAACTGCGCTTACAAGAGCAAGAATGGCAATGAGTGGATCCAATAAGTAAAGAAAGATATGATAGAGATCGGAATAACAGAAGACGTAATGCAAGATGGAGTAAGTTTCAGAAGATTTGGGTTTTCTTGGTGAAGGGGATGATGAAATGTAATAACATATGGTCACATTTAAAGGAGGAAACACCAAAGTGAAATAATGAAGAACTATTGGAATTCAAGAAAAGAAGCATCGAAATAATTGCACATGATTACTTTTCGTGGACCATATACGACCAAAATTGAAGGGAAGATGAAGAAACCTGTTTCTTTAAACGATCACAGTTTTCGGTAGGGTTAAAGCTAATATATTTTAAGGAGGTTATCACAAAAGAATTACGGTAATCCTTTAAATTCTTTTAGATTACTATGGAAGTGTTTATTTGGCACCAATGTTAATTATTCACGGTCTCTAAGAACGAATAGGAAGTTCAGAATGACGAAATTAACCGTAAGTAAAATGTCTGGTTGGAAACACTGAAAATCTATCTTTATTGATCATTTTGTCTGCTGAATTAAAGGTATGGGAACCTAAACGTTTCACGAAGTAATTTAAGCCTATGATCTGACACTAATTTTGATACAATTTAGTCTTCTGTAATGTGTGTATACTTATAAATTGGTTCATTGTATTGACCGTGTTTGGGGAAATTGGCCGTCTCACCTGGGAGAGCGTTTAAAATTTCTCTGATATTCAGAGAACACAGTGGCAAAATGTTTCTGTTGCTACTTCGTTTGACTGACGGGATCTGCCTGCAGGCCGTTTAGATGAGTTTTGTTTTCGAACACAAGTAACTCGTGCAGCCAACAGTGGTGCAGGTTTGCTTTAAGCATAACTTTGAATACATTGTATTACAGGTGACTGAACACATAAAATCACAGAATCTGAACTTTAACTCTTTGTTCTACGAAGGAAAAGATTTATCCGGGACAGATTAAACATTATTCCGGCACCACTGGGTCTGTGGTTACCTGTGTTAACACTCGCCAAACTTGGGCGAGGGCCGACAGCGATGAAACGATACAGCAACTGCGCCGTCACTGGACCATAAGGAAAGAGCCGCCTGAGGGTGCGGAGTAAGTGTCTGGTGATATGCTCCAGTGACTTTATCCAGCAGACGTCAAGTTTGTACAGATGAACTATTGGGAACTGATGTTATTACAGGGACAGATATATACAAACAAAATAGTTTTCTTTTCTTGGTATTAACAAATCTCTACTGTGGTTCAGCTTGACCTATGACAAGGTAAACGGCAGAGTTTAATTAAGTTCCTTTTTTATATTTTATAAATATTCTGCGATAACTGCCCATTAATTTTGACCTTAAATTTTTGTTTAAGTTTTTCTCCATATGATGACCAACGGCTTAGATTATTTTATAGGTAGGGGTAGTTTCGAAACTTGCACCGAAGTTATCCCGTGTCGCCCGCTGGCTTTAATAGTCTTCATGAGTTTCAGAGTTGATCAAATTTGAACTAATATTTCTTATCTGCCCGGCCCATTGACTGCAGCACCGTGATGGTATACGGCGCGGACACGGGGTTAGCTGGGTCCGCTCCTGGTGCTGGACTTGGCTGGCAGGGTAGCAGAGGTGGTGGTGCACAATACTTTATTACCACAGTCTTGGGTTAAACCTCTCCGCAGTGAGTATGGAATGAGGGCATACGCCACTGTTGATGGTGATCAGTCCGTCAGTCTAGTATCTTTCGGAAGAGTAGGCCTGAATGGGCTGGAACCTCGTTTTACCGTCTCTCTTCTTACGTCTCTCATACGCGAAATACGTAACACTCTACACTGATCAGACACGCCATAACAGTGATCCACACTTACAACAACAATTAAGTATACTGTCACTCTACGGTAGGCAACGGGAACCCCTCTCAGTTCATCTTCATAGACGTAGTTGTAGAGAGGTAAACATCACCAACAGAAACCGCCTACGCCAGAATTGGGGATTGCAATCCAGCAAAGCGGGATCCCGCAATCCCACGGGATCCCGCATCATTAGACAGTCTGGCGGATCCCGCACAAAATTAAGTGGATCCGCAATCCGCAAAATCCGGCGTAAACGCGTGTCAGTCTGCGTGACTCGCTGCCCCACTCGGTCTCTGTCGGATATTTTGAACTGTTTGCCTGTACCCTTCCAGTCTACATCTACATCTACATCTATACTCTGCAAATCACAAATACTGTGGGTGGCAGAGGGTGCTAAGCACCAATCCTAATTCTGCGCATTCCAATCCCGAACAGATCGAGGAAAGAAGGAATACATAAATGATTCAGTACGGCATCTTATTTCTTTAATCTTATCCCTCCTGTCATTGCGACCTAAATAGGTTGGCGGAAGAAGTATTTCGTTGCACTCGTAACTTAAAGATTTTCGCTTATTCTCCAGCAAATTCAAACGAAAACGACGTTGTCTGTCCGCCAAACAATCCCAGCCCAACCCACGAATTAGCTCTGTGACACTTACGTAAGGACTGTAACTAGCAGTCACGAATCGAGCGGCTCTTCTCTGTACTTTCTCTAATGTGTCAATCAATCCCTTGCGATACGGATCCCAAATTCCACAACAGTATTCCAAATGCGGACGCACTAGTGTTTTGTACGCTATTTCCTTTTTTTTTTTTTTTTTTTAATGGCATTCGGCAACGGAGGCCATACAGCCAGCTCAATGTGTATTTTTTCCAATGTATTGACGCCACAGGACGGACAGGACATTCACACAACACTTAACATCCATGCCCGCGGCCGGATTCGAACCGGCGGCCTTCGGCACGCGGAGCTAGCACTCTAGCCCCTACGCTACCGAGGCCGGCTATTTCCTTTGTATGAGCATTACAACTTCTCAACATACGTCCAGTCGGCATTTGACTCATGTGAACAAGCGTTTGTTTTTGTCAACCTTCGTCATTCGTAAGTAAATAAATACACATTTACGTATTCATCAAAACTTACGTTTGTTTCGAGTACACATTTCTGTAATTTGAGTTATGGTGCGTATTTAGTACGATTTTCTAACTATATCGCACACGTTATCTGAACTACACGGTTACAGCTTTTTATTCACGGTTTCATTATTCCCATTTTCTGTATTTGCAGATAAAGTAATTGTGACAATTTCCTAATTTGCGGCTGAAAATTTGATTATTCGTTGATATGAAACTAATGTTATCGTAATTTTAACGATCGCGTACCTATTTATTTAACAACTATCAAAAGGAAATTGTAGCTATATCCTTTGACTTATTGTTGTTTTGGCCGCTGCCTCAATGCGTTTCTTTGACGAAAGCCACCTGCTTACATGTGCCGCTCAGGCTTTCAATTAATCCCTCTTCTCCTTTTTATTATTTCGACTAAAGGTAAAAAAGTTATAATGAAATTTTCACGGATGTATTGACGAATTGTGTTGTAAGAACACCATACTTCGACGGCTACCTCCGCCGTCTTCCTCACGTGTGTAATTTCGTGTGTTTTCAACGAAATCCGGAGATACAACCTATGAGGACTTAACTGCAATCATTCGCCGAGAAAGTCTCCTTTCTTACTAAAAAATAATAATTCCCACTCTAAAAACGTCGTTACGCCACATAAGTAAATCTGAAATACTTGACAGTTTACGTGTTGGTCAGTGGTTTCTTTTAATAACATTGAATCAACTGTAATATCAATCAAGGAATCAGGAGATATAATAATGAATCACGCAAAAAAAGGCCAAGTCTTGTGCTTGCGCAGTGACAAAAAGTTATGAGTTTTTGTTCCGAGCCAAGTCTACACTTTACCGAGTATATTCACTTCACTTTGTGAAATGGAACGTTTATTTAGAATTATTTTTTAAAAATCTCTGGTAATCGGCCATTAAGCAAACCATATTTTTAAACTTATGTGATGTATTTGAAGGCACATAATATGACCTAAGAATCAATATTTTCCTTTTTTATTATTTATTTAAAAATTGGTTTAGATTAAAAAACAAAAATGTAAAACCTCGAAATACACTTAAGACACGCTAAAAAGATTTAATGTCATTTGGCAGTCAAAATATTGTTAAGTGTTAATTTTTATCATTTAACATTAAAAATTATTTATTAATTTAATTTATTAATGTTTTAAGTAACTATGTTTTAAATATATGCGTTAAAAAACTGTTTGTACCAATCTCGCACGGATCCTGCGGGATCCCGCGGGATCGGCGCAAATCCCGTGCGGATCCCGCGGGATTGAAAATACTGCGGGATTGCAATCCTTAGCCAGAATACGGGTAAGGTGTTTAGATTTTTATCTGCGGAAAAAATGGTAAAATGGCCTTCCAGATCGCCTGCGGAGGGCGGTTAACATTGGTAGTTTCTAATAGCAACATAATTCGACAAAAAAAAAAAAAAAAAACACAGACACACACAAAGCAGAATGTTTGTAAAGATGGAGGACAAAACATCCTAACTCCCTCACCATATTCACGGTAAACTGCCACTTCCATTCTTGCATTTCCAGAATGCCACATGGTGACTGAGCATTAGTTTGAATAGGATTTCCCTTTTCTTTATAGATAATCCTTCTACTTTAAAATGGGACACCCGGAGGGTATTGTATAACACCTGAAGAGTCTCTCAAGCCTTCTGCGAGAGTTAGCCTAATTGCGACTGCAATTAATTTCCGGGGGCACCGGCAGTATTTCTTATTCTTTAACTGAATTGGCTTTTGAAGGCGTAATAACTTCTCAAGTGAAGGTCTCTTGTAAACCGCCACGTGACTGGGGTCTCCGTGAGGATGCGTTGTGTGACTGTGGTCGTATCAAAACCGCCGAACTCATAGTAATGGACTGTGCAGCAAGATGACTATCTGGATGCCTTCTCACACTGCATCAAGCTGGACCAGCTGCCAGAATATGGCTTCAATCCCTGGATATAGATATCTGATTAACATATACCTACTTTGCTTTTATTTGCAATATGATAATGACAATAATAATAACGAGTTTCCTATAAAAAATAAAGCAAAAAATGAAGAATGTAAACATTAAGAGAAAAATAATTATGCTTTCTCTGCACTGTATATAAATGAAATTTTCTCTGGAAACTAGCCGAGTGAGTCCAGCGATAAAACACGATGCTTCGGCGGTCATATACTCTGCTACCATTGTGGACTGAAAATGGTGGCAGAGTTATGACCGCCGAAGCATCGTGTTATACAAACCTACTCACTAGGCTAGTTTACAGAGAAAATTTAATCTAAAATTTAAATATTACGCAACAATCCAAATAAAAATTTAGAAAATTTTGCATATTGCAAAATGGAATTTGTTTTCAGCATATAATAAATTTATGTCATTCTTAGATTTCAACCTACTACAAGACATCAAAAAAATGCAGACGAATAATTGAGGAAGGTGACCCCAAAAACGAATTATTGAAGAAAGCCAAATATACTTATCTTTTCCTTGTATTTTTTCGACATTTTTCTGTTGGTTTACAATGTCTGATTTTTAAAAAGGGAATGTTGAGTAATCAGTTCTAACTGTCATTTTTGTACCTGATCACGATAAACATTTTACAATTTTCAATTGTTTTCGCAGCAGAAGATTCATTCCTCGATCGTTTAGAAACATATCCAGTGTAGATCGTTGTTTGCGTTGCGAATGAAGGAAATATGATGGGAGGGAGATGCCACCCCTTTAGGCCTAATCTTCGAAAAAATACTACAGGGGCCCACGAGAAACCATCCCTTAATAGGTATAGGATCTACTACATATTAGAATAAATAATTATACGAATTATTTAATTATCCTTAATAGGCGGTCATTTTGAGGATAACAAAAAGTAAATAAATAAAATTAGGTACTTTTATGCTGTGAATATCCATTGCAAGTGTATAGTAGCACCACAAAATGATTGTAGAAAAATATAGGTGCATAAATCAAATCAAAATATAAAAATTATTCTGTTAAGCACTCAGATAAAAAAAGGATACGGTAGCATGTAATATTAAATACCAAAGGTGAATTTTTATTTTAACTATTTTATGCAATGCTTTATTGTAATGATGCAAATACTTGTTGATTCATTTTTGTAAACAACGCTCCGAGTGAATAGTTATTTCCCTTTAGTGAAAAACTGATATGTGAAATGTGCGAAAAATTAATATTTTGCCGCGTGCCATGCCTGGACTTCTAGCAATATCGGTGGAGGTGAAGCAATGTTGAGGCAACTGTGTCGTTAGTTGGTCACATCAGCAGTAATTGCGTACATAAAGGCGGCCAGCGGGTAGCCAGAGGTCGAACTTGGTCGGTTGGAGTTGGTCGGCGGACGTCGCTCAGAAGTTTTCGCCGGCCCGGGCAGGCCCAGCCGGGATCGAACGCCGGACTCTGAAGCCCCACCACTGCCTCTGCCCTCTGCTATGCTCTGAACCTGTAAGCATCTGTATCTATATCTACTGGGCAGTAGTACTGTTCCATGGTGTATAGCCAAGACTATATATCTTCATCGTTGTTCCTTTCTGAATATACTTATGTTTCATTAGTAGCAGTAATAGAAGCAAGCAATCCCGCGCTATAGACCATAACAGCTCCATCCGAGTAGTCAAGCTACTCGACTAAATGTTCCCATAAGTATCTATCCTTGTCCCAAGCCGGTCGGGGGAAGGTAGATACTCCTCAATATCATTGACAGTTAGCTAATCCCTTCTGGTATAGTCTGTGGACGCGTCTGCATGATTTCTAAGAGAACAGAATCGCGACAGTATTAACTCAGAGAAATATTTACATATTAGGCTGTGTTATCATGTCCAAGTACGAGTAACAAAATAAATTGGGAAATTTATGCAGTCAACCGAGCCACGAAATCAGATACTTAACAGAAAAGACTGCTTGTTCTTTAACGAACTGAGCAACTCAAATATTGCGCAACAAAAATACTTTTTACCCTATTTGCCCATTCCGGAAACCATAACAATCAATCTTAGGAATTACAGTAGAAGTCCGATTATCCGAGCTAAACGGGACCGGGACCACCTCGGATAACGAAAAACTCGGATAACCGGAGATCAAGGAAAGAGGTTACAATGAATCAAAAAACGTATTGAAACTGAAATAATACAATTTAATTATAGTGCAAAACTAATTTGTGAAGCAATAAAGTTACGATACATACAAGCGCTACAGTACCACTGTTAGTATAGTAAACACTCTAGTTGGAAAAATATTCCGTATCTTCATAAAAGCTCCCTATCCGTATTTCAAAAATTTGCCTCGGTTAACCCGGCGGCTTGGATAATCGGAACTCGGATAACCGGACTTTTACTGTACTTATGCTTGCTCGATGTGCAACCCAACTTACACCATCTTCTTCGTTATTACTGGCTGCTTAATGCTTTGGCAATGTTATTATCCACATGATTTGTATTAATGAAAATGTTTCCTATAGATTCTTTTAAAATTTAGGATAAAATCTTCAGTGGGCCTATCTCTCTCGGCCATCTATAGCAATATCTGACTCTGTTACCAAGTTTAGTAGGCCTTATGCCCGAAGTCGAACGGTGATATCTTCCTGTCATTAATCTACTTCTGATTCATTCTCCAGTAAACATACAACCGAGCGCGATAGGCGAGTGGTAACGCTCTGTCCTCGCATTCGGGAATACTCTGGTTCGAATCGCCATCAGGTCATTCAGATTTGGGTTGTCCAAATCACCCCAGGCGAATTCTGAGATGGTTCCTTCAAAATGCCTTGGCCGAATTCCTTCCTGTTCCTTGAACCCAGTCCTTTTCTACTCCCAATTACCACGACGTCGACGAGGTGTAAAGCCATAAGCAAAAAAATTCAAGCTTTATGTCCCATTTATAAATACATGTGTAGACAAAACTGAAAGAGAAACTTTAGAGAATAGAGAAGATTAGTGAAAGAAAAGTGATTTTGAAAACAGATAACTAGATTCAGAAGCAAAAGGAAGGAAAATAGAAAACAAAAAAATTTCTTAATGCCCAATTCCCAAAAAAAAAAAAAAAAAAAAACAAAAAACTAAGAGGAAAATATAAAAAAAAACGAAGCAAAGAGGAAAAGTAAATCAGTAAAGAGAGACGGCAGAACAAAATTATTGCAATGTGCCATTGTACTTCGAACTTTTTTTTTTCTTTCTTATGACTTTTCACCTCGTTGACGTCAACGTCATTAGCGGTGATAAAATATTTGTGATAGAGGAACGGGAAGGAATTCTAACAGGGTATTTTGAATGAACCACCCCGGTATTTGTATGGAGTGATTTCGGGAAACTATTAATTAAACATTTCTCCCTGTCAGTGCATTTCAGGTAGAATCAAAATGAAGCAATGCAATGTAAATTTAGAAGTTAGTGTTTCTGATTCTCGAATACTGCACAGCTGTTTATGCCTTCAAAGTAACCACTTCATCACTATTCCACTTAACCGTGCAGTAGTAATTTTCAGAATGTTACGTTGAACAGCGACTTACTGTATGAATCAACTAAGGCAGATGAATCACTTCCGCCTTCCTATGGATGCGAAAACAAGCTTTTTGCGGCTGCAAAGACTGCCACTAGTACTTATGCAGGCCGTCGCAGTTGTACGCACAGTGCATCCACTGCATCCAAGACCTGTCTATCTCTCTCTCCCAACCCACCCCCTCCGTCCCCCTCCTCCCTCCGACAAGAACGTGTCTCCCTGTCGTAACTAGTCGCTTCTCCAATCCGTTTCTGAACACGACTCATCCAGGTTGATTGCCCGAAACCAGAAACACGCTAACAAATCTTACTGGCTGCATGTATTTGTATTTCGTTCTTATTTGTGCATTTGAATTTCCGCTGTTTTTTTTTTTTTTCTTCCATTTTCTTTTCTTGACCAGTGTAACAGCCCTAATAACTGAATTTTGAATAGCATTGTACTGTATGAAATATTTGTAGTGAGCTAAAGTTTGCTTGAAAGTGATTTGATATGTTTATTTTGTAAATTCTTGTAAATCAGTGTATATAGACTTTGTTTTATGTAAGAAAATTATTTAAAGTCCAATTAATATGTTTAAGAACCTTAATATGGCGACCGTTGACAGTGACGAGAAGTTCTTAAACATCTGTGGGATGTTTATCTTCTAAAAAGAATCTGCAGAAAATTGCGATGGATTATCGGCGATAAGCGAACATAACCTGCGAGAAAATTTCGACCGGCTACGACACGTAGAGGTTATACAGGCGACACGGATTTGACGGCAAGCGGATCTTCTTCGGCCTAAGGCGGAGATTTTACATTGGGAATCGGCTGTAATCTTCCGACGACGAGTAGATTTTCTTCGGCCTCGCAATCGTCTTCCTACAGTGAATAGTGAAAAGTGTGGTTAAGTGATTTAATCAGTGGAAAAAAGTGCTACTAGCTGAAAGTTAAGGTGATGAAAAGTGTTTAAGTGATACAAAGTAAGTACTGAATATTCAAATTTGGCTTTTGCATGTGATTGTGTGGCAGGTTAGAAAAATTTTAATTCTTTTTAACTTTGTTTTGGTGGTGATTTTGCTAATTACTGAAAATGGCTGATAGTCAGAATCTACAAGCATATCTAGAATCTTTTGTAGCAAAATTTGACTCTAAATTTTCTGAATTTCATTCTCAATTTTATGAAATTAAGTCCAAGTTTTCTGAATTTGACAGCAAATTTTCTGAATTCAGAAGTGAATTAAAAAGTGATACTGACAGTAAGTTATCCAAATTTGATAACAATTTGATAGTAAGTTTTCAGAATTTAAAAATGAGTTAAATC
Source organism: Vandiemenella viatica (assembly GCA_031002005.1). Lineage (NCBI taxonomy): Eukaryota > Metazoa > Arthropoda > Insecta > Orthoptera > Morabidae > Vandiemenella > Vandiemenella viatica. The sequence goes on from CM061919.1 coordinate 252,164,231, forward strand.
TTGACAGCAAATTTTCTGAAATTAACGATAAATTTTCTCAACTGCAACAAAACAATGATAAAACATTCTCTGATTTGACTAAATGTTTTGATGTTAAAATCGCAGAGAAATTTCAGGGTTTAAGCTCTCAATTCAAGGAGGATATTAACAATTTAGATTCTAAATTGGGGAAGGTAGTAACAGAATGTAAGGAGAAATTTGAAAAGGTTACAAAATTTTGTGAACAGAATAAGGCTGAATGTGAAAATTTAATTTATAAAGAGGTGAAGGAAGTCAGTGAAAATTGTGATAAGATGAGGGAGGAATATGTTGCTTTATTCCAAGCTAATGATGTTAAAGCTAATGAGTTAAGACAGGAAGTGTTGGTATAGGGAAAAATGTTAATTCATTGGTAAATCAACAGGAACAGTTAGCGCGCTGGATTAGAAAGTAATGTAAATCAGTTAGAAAAATGGGTTACTGGGTTACAGGTTCAGTTAAGTCAGATTCCCTTAACAGGTAATCCGAATTTCAGTGTCGATGTTAAAGAAGAATTTGAATTCTATGATGATAGTGGGAGGCTTCACCCTATTGAATTTATAGATAATTTTGAAAGATCAGACTATTTTAATTTGTTACCCGACAATAAGAAAATTGCACTTGTGGGTAAACATCTTAAGTCTTATGCTAGGGCATGGGGTGATAGACAAGCTAGGGAAGTGACTGACTACAAGCAGTTTAAAGAAAACTTTTTGAAAACATTTTTGGTCGACAAGCAGGCAAATTCAAGAAAAGAGGGAGTTGATGACTGGTAGGCCGTATAAACCTGGTAGGGAAACTCAACATGATTTTTTTCATAAATGTTGGATCCGTTGTAAGTATATAGACCATCCTTATGGAGAGGAAGAATTCATTGATTTGATAGGAGCTAGGTTACCTCAGCAAACAAGAAATTTAATTGCCACTTTGGATGTAGTAAATGTGGATAGAGTTTCTGAATTGTTGAGACGCTTGGATGCCCAGGAGTCATTCAATGAACAACATTACCACCATCAACACCATAGGAGGGGCAGCAGGAGTCCCCCTAGAAGGGGTAATGGTTCAAGGGATGGTAGATCTAGGGGATGCGATCGTGATAATTACGCAAGGAGGAATGATAATGGGGGAGTGAGAGAACAGAACCCTCGATCTGAAAGGGAAAGGCAGCATTGGGGGGCAGGCAAACTAAAGACCACCCATGTTATGGGCCCCGCCAGTGGTGGACAAGAATGTGGGTCCAGGTACCAACTGCTATGGAGTTAATACCATTTTTATGAATAATCCCCGAGAAGATTTATTGGAAGAGGCGGAGGATAAGAATGAAGTTTTAGATAAAGTTCCCATAGTGTAAATTAATGCTTTTAATAAAAAATAGATGCTCTTATTGACACTGGGTCACAGGTTTCTTGCCTTGCTGAGGGATTATTTAATGAAATTGAAAGCACCAATCAAATTGAAGTGTTACCCGTTAGTAGTATGACAGTTATTACTGCTTACTGGTTCTCGTAGTAAGAGAATTAAGCAGGAAATGTTGATGGAAGGTTGTATGGGGACTGTAAATGTAGAAATACCCTTGTATGTAGTCCCTAAGTTGAATGTAAATTGCATTTTAGGCATGGATTGGCTTACAAAGGTAAAGACTTTGGTAGACTGTGGAGAAGGTAACTTACGGATTAAATTAGACAGTGGGGAATACTGGGTTTGATTTTGAGAAGACTGTTTGGAAAGGCATACAAGAAGTAGATCATGTGAAAGTTAAATATAAGGATGCTGGTGTAGCTAGAGTTTGTGACGAACTATTACAACAGATTTGTGTAAATGTGTTAAGGCAGAGTAGTGAGATTAATAGTCTGATTGAAGGGCAGGAGATAAGCGAAGGAAACGTTTATTAATTACCCAAACAGTATGAAACTATTACCGTCAGACCAACAAGAAACGCTGAAATGCTAATTGAAGAATATAAGGAAGTATTTTCTGACAAACCAGGTCTAATAAAAAATTATGAGTGCAAGCTTACTGCAAAGTCTGAAGAGCCTTTCTTTATTAAGCCATATCCAATCCCTTTGACCAAAAGAGATGAAGTGAATAAGGAGATAAATCGAATGTTACAGTGGGTTTAATAGAGAGGTCAAGGAGTCCTTACAATAATCCCTTGGTTGTGGTAATAAAACCGGACAACTCTGTGCGACTAGTTCTTGATGCTCGCACATTAAACAAGCATTTAGTAACAGAACGGGATCATCCTCCACCTATCAGTGAGTTGTTGCACAGGTTTAAAGGTAAAAGATATATTTCGTCTATCGATTTGACTGCGTCCTATTGGCAAGTCCCGCTTTCAGAAGAATCCCGGAAATACACTGCCTTTCTATTTGATGGCCGTTGTTATAATTTTCGAGTGTTACCATTTGGGTTAAATATTTCTGTGGCTACCTTTATTCGTGCTTTGGATAGTGTGTTAGGAAAGGAATTGCTTGAACAAGTAGAGATATACGTAGACGATATTCTTATAATGTCAGAAACACTTGAGGAACATTGGGTGCTACTTAGAAAAGTTTTAGAAGCATTGAGAAAGGGGGGTATGACGATTAAGTTAAAGAAATGTACATTTTTGCAAAAAGAGGTTGAATTTTTGGGCCATCGTATTACACCACAGGGGATCTTGCCTAGTAATGATAAAATAAATGCCATTAAGAATTTTCCCCGACCTAGAGATAAGAAACAACTACAGAGTTTCTTTGGATTGTGTGAATACTATAGGAGATTTCTTCAGGGACAAGCTTTAAATAGTCCAGCCTTAAGAGATTTGGTTAAAAAAGTGTCAGGTGGGTGTGGTCCTCAGAATGTGAAAGAGATTTTCAAAAAATCAAAGATGACTTATGTAATTCCAATATCCTCTATTATCCAGATTGGGATCTAGATTTTTGCCTTGCCGCAGATAGTTCTGACTACGGTTTAGGAGTTCATGTCTTCCAGGAAGTGGAAATCAATGGAGAACCGGATTTTAGGACTATTGCCTTTGCCAGTAGAAAACTACAACCAGCTGAAACTAGATACACAATTACGGAAAGGGAGGCCTTATCTATTTTGTGGGGTTTGACTAAGTTTAGGTACCTACTGTTAGGTAGAAAAATTATTGTGTATACAGACCATAAGGCTCTTTCATTTTTTATTAGAATGTAAGTTAGTCCACAGTCGGTTAACCCGTTGGGCATTGGTTCTACAGGAATATAATTTAGGAGATTCGGTTATAGACCTGCTAGTAAAAATCAAGTTGCAGATGCTTTGTCACGTCTACCGTTAGGTCTAGATTCCGAATAGCGATGTCTAGGACCACAGACTGAGGTTAGAATTGCTTATCTAAAAGGAGTACCGTATGAAACTGAGGTTAAGTATTCCTTGAGACAAATCAAAGAGGAACAGGACAAAGATGTAGCTATAGCAGAAGTAAAACTAATCTTGATAGCCCAGAACACAGAGATAAGCATCAGAAATATTATACTTTGCATGGGGAAGTATTGTTTTAGAAGGACTAGTGAAGATGAAGATGGTTGGAAGTTATGGCTTCCAGAAAGTTTGGTTGAAAAAATTGTTGGCATCACCACTATAGTTATGGGCATTATGGGCCATCCAAGTGTTACCGAGTGTTAAGGGAAGATACATATTTCTATAATATGAGGAGGAAGATTTCCAAGCTATTAAAATCTTGTCAAGTGTGTCAAAGATCTAAAATAGATAGTGTTAAACGAGTGGGGAAAATGCAAAATATCATCCCAAGTAGTGTATTGGAATTAGTTTCAGCCGATGTTCTTGGCCCGTTACCCATGTCTCGGGGAGGGGTGACCCAGGTTTTAGTTTTATTTGATGTTTTTTCCAAGTTCGTTAAACTTTACCTGTAAAGAAGTCTACGGCTAAAATTTTGGTTAGAAAAGTGATTGATGAATATTGTCAAAAGGTAGGTAAACCTAAGAGGCTGCTTTCGGACAATGCCCCACAATTCACTAGTAAAGTGTGGACAGAAAAACTTGAACAAGAAGGGATAGAGGTTATACATACTTCTGCTTATCATCCAGCAGGGAAATCCCGTAGAACGCCTAATGAGGGAAATAGGACGTTGGTTTAGGACATATTGTACAGACCAACACAGTAAGTGGGCATGTGAAGTAGAAAATTTTGAAAATGTAATTAACTCTATACCTAGTGATACAACTGAAATACCACCCATTGAGCTGATGTTTAAGAAACCGGCTAACAGATTAATTCGAGAATGTGTTAGTTTTTCAAATAGAAAGAGTTTCAACTATGAGGAAAAGGTAGCTTTAGCTCTTAAAAATTTAAAGGAGAAGGCAACAAGGAGAAAGAAAAAGCATGATGAAGGTCAGAAGTGTATAGAATATAAAGTGGGTGATTTGGTGTTAGTTGAAGTTCCTAGTAAGTCATCAGCTTTGCGACGAGAGACTCGTAAATTTAACCGTTTGTTTGAAGGCCCTTTCAGGATAGAGTCTATACCAAGGAAAAACTCTTATGAGCTAATAGACCCTGAGAGTGGTAAATGTAAGGGTGTGTATAATGTTGAAGCCCTAAAACCCTTTTATGAATAAGTGGTCACTTATGAAATGTGCCACTATATGTGTAAATATCTATTTTGTAAATAAGTTTATCAATTGATGTATGTAAATAGTTTTGTGAGTACTTAAGTTCAGATGCAGATGTAAGCATTTCACTGGATAAAGCAATTTGTGACAGTTTTGTGTAGAAACTTTTGATATTTTCATGATGTTGTGACTGTCTACATTGTGGTGACAAATTATCAGCTGTAAAATGTATACAGACTGTTGTCATTAACAAGCAGACATCAAGTGTGTAATTTGGAGTGAAAATAATTGTAACTTAAGGTGATGGCATTGAACGTTTGTTGTGTTAAAACAGTAAATGATAAAATGATTGGATCTGAGAAAAGACAATTATTGTAACCAAAATCAGTGCCATGGACTATGTGCAGATGTTGTATGTAATGAAGAATTGTATTTGTTCATTGTAAAGTCATTTTGGTTGATTTATTGGAATCTGTTCATGTCTGCATTATGTGCACATTCAACCTGCTTAGATTCATGACGGATTCAATCAATTTTATCTGTGTAAAATTAAGTGAATCCTGGGGAGAGGTTGTAACAGCCCTAATACCTGAATTTTGAATAGCATTGTACTGTATGAAATATTTGTAGTGAACTAAAGTTTGCTTGAAAGTGATTTGATATGTTTATTTTGTAAATTCTTGTAAATCAGTGTATATAGACTTTGTTTTATGTAAGAAAATTATTTAAAGTCCAATTGATATGTTTAAGAACCTTAATACCAGCCAAAACTTGGCCGTCTACGAGGTGTGTGAGAAAAGTAATGAGACTGATTTTTTGCTTACTAAAGTTTTTATATTTTTCAAACATCAATATTATCCCCTTCAAATTAGTTCCCTTGAGCAGCTATACACCGGCGGAGTCATTGTTTCCACTCTTGGTAGCAGCGCTGGATGGCTTCAACTGGTAGGGCTGTTAACTGGTCGGTCACATTTTGAATGTTCTCCAGAATTTCAAAATGACGTCCTTTCAAGACATGTTTCAATCGCGGGAAAAGGAAAAAGTCACAAGGATTTAAATTAGGTGAATAGGAGGGTTGAGGAACTCAGGAATGAGGTAAAAAAATCATTGATGGAAAAAGCCGTGACACGGGTCATTGTCATGATGAAGCATCCACTTGTATGCAATGTCTGGTCTCACATGAATCACTCTTTTCCTGTGCCTTTCAAGGACACCTTTATAAAATTCTTGGTTGACAGTTTGTCCTGGATGGTCTGATCTCGCAAGAGCCCTCAGGCGCTCAACCTTTTCGTCGGTTTCTAAAGTTGAAGGTCTCCCCGAGCAAGGTTCATCTTCAACGTGTTCTCGGCCTTCCAAAAATGATTTTTGCTCTAGTTGAACAATATTTCCCACAATGTATCAACTTTTCAAAGGTGAAACTCGCGGATTTCCCAAGTTTAGCACAAAACGTGATTGCACAATGTTGCTCTGAATTCCGATGCTACATTTTCGTAACACACAACAAAAACATAACTTCACTGATGGCGCTGTAAAAAATAATGTGTTGGCTGAACGGAGTTGAAACTTGGTCTGAGAATGTGGAAGGGATGAAAAGACCTGTCTAGCACAGACCGGTAGACACAGCGTTTCCAGATCGCCCGCAGTGTTACCAGTGTTTTCTCATACACCTCGTATCTCTCCGCAGAACAGTCCTTCGGAACATCTCCAATTTATCGCCAAATGCATACGCACTTTCTGATGTCTTCCCAGCCCGACCACGAAAACTGCCTGCCAGGTTACACCTCCAGCTGTGAAGCATTTAGTGCGCAATAGAACTAGGAATAGCACGTCCGTTTTAATATTTGGAGTCCATCCACCTCACCCCCTCCCCTTTCTTGACCTGCCGTCCAAATTATTTACAATTGAATACCCGAGGACGAGCCGTAAATATACATATTTGACTGTCCCCACAACTCACAGCAATTTCTTCATCACTCTCTTATTCAAGTTATGTGATGAGTCAAAATTTTTACTCATTACCGAAGTTAGTTCAGATAGCTTAATATCCTGTATATTTGTTTCACAATTAATTGTAAATCAGTGTATATAGATCGAATTTTATGAAAAGAAATTATTTAGAGGATATTCAATATGTTTAAGAACAGAATTCTGCAAGAGAATAGCTTAAATGTTCGTAATTACAAGTATTAATACAAGTTAAGATGTCTAAAGGACAATTTGCTACAGTTTAAAATGATTTCTGTGAATAATTTTGTGTTCTTTAATTTACATTTCTGACCAATTTGTAATGATGGTATATCATTTTGTATTAATTCTGATTGTTTTTAATATGTTTCAATTCTTAAAGTATTGTTAATGTTCGAGAATTATCTGGCGGAAGGTTTTGAAGTGTTCTAAAAATTTCGGTGGAGTTTATATAAAGCGATCATCCAAGACAGACAGTTAGCCAGTTTTTCGGCAAAGTTTTTCACCAACTCAGTTTGCGACCGCCGGGAACCGTATTATCTGTGGAAGAAGTGTTGTACGCAACCTCTGGATTGTATCTATGCATGTAAACAGTATCGTTGACGTCGTGTTGTCTTGGTGAATAAAAACAAATGTTAAACTGAACTTTATGGTGGACTGATTATTTATCTTATTAATTAAATCACCAACAATCTTATAGTGGGCTCGAATCCCCGTGCGGGCGTCCAGATTTTGGTTTTCCATGGTTTACCCAAATTACTCCAGGCTAATGCCGGGATGCTTTCTTCAAAAGGGCCATGGCCGAATTCCTTCCTAATGACCTCTGCGACAATGAGGCGTAAAGCCAGAAGCAGAAAACAGCCGGAAAAAAAACTTTTCTTCACCTTCAGCAAACACGGCCTATCATCTTTTCTTTTCTGTTAATCCTTCCAGAATCTTCGGTGCAATGAAACTCCTCTGAATACTTCACCATACCTCAAATGCTGCTATGCCTATGGTCCATGATTCACTTCCATATAGGGCTATGCCGTAAATTTATGTTTTTAGATTATACGTATTGACAGGTTGAGGTAATTGCAAGCGAAAAATTAATTTTCTTTCTTAAACGCATGTTTAGCTTGGTTGTTTCTAGATAGTATTTCTTTTATTTTTCTCCCATCTTCTGTGACTATACCAGATACCACCCAGGTACATGAATTTTGTAAGTTATTCAATAAACAGTTCGCAAATCCTGACTGCACTGACACGTTCATTACGCTGTAGTAACGAGTGGAAGAAGAGGTCCGGTAAAATGAAGGACTCGCGTTCGTTGCACAGAGACCAATGATTTGTTTCAATGATTTCAGGCAGAGATTAGATGAGCAAAGTATGATTTTCCCCCACTGAAAAGGGGAGTGTTACTTCCTGTCGTGGACGAGCGGCATCGGGTAACTACACACACTTCGGAACCTGTTGTCATGTTACGCAGGCAGTCTATTTAGCTTCGCTGACATTTCCCTTGCGAGCGACTTCAAAATAAACTTTCAGCTTCATTAGCATTGAATCTGTATGCGCAGCAAACAATTGTCTGTTTGCTGTGGTGTGTATGGGGTAAAGCGGAAATACGGAAGGCTGCTGCAATACCACGCCTCCATCCAAAACAAAATTCTCTCTCACAGTCATTATAGGGAAGTTGCAGTATATACAATTTCTAAATAAAGTTATTGTTATTGGTTAATTTGAAGTTCCATTTTAGTATGGGCGCCTTAATTGCAACTAACCTTGTCCAAAACCCGAATGTTGGTTGATGTCTGCCGTAGGACTTAAGCGTCAATAACAACAGTAAACACGCCAACCAATTATAAAACAGACCTTGCAAGACTAAAATACATAAAGAACTTCCACCGAAAAAAATGGCAGATGTACTGTACAGAGACCCGCGAGACAGAATACTGGTAAACTATTATAGAAGAAAACTGCAGAAGAGGCTAAAAGAACTAAACACTGAACGTTGGGAAGAAAAAATGTTAAAGCTCACACTCCAACACCGAAACGCTTGGGGTCTAATAAGAGCATTAAAAAATCCTAAAACACCGACAAGACCAATGACCACCGACGATGGGCAAATCTTCGAACCACTAACAAAAGAAGAGATCCTGGCAGACTATTTCGAAGAACAGTATGCAACTCCCGTAATACAACAAACGGACAAAGAAAAGGAAGAAGAAGAAGAAATCAAAGAATCTGCTTCCACATTCCTAAAAGAAGACATGGGAGATTACACTGATTTGGCTACACTGACTGAAATAAGGAACATTATCAGGAAATTTAGAAACAACAAAGCCCCAGGAGATGACAAAATTACAAACTATCAATTGAAACACTTGCCTAAGAAAGGAATAGTATTATTAACGAGAATAGTGAACAGCTGCTTGAGAAAATCCTACTTCCCTGCAGACTGGAAAATAGCAAAAATGATACCAATCCCCAAAGCTGGGAAAAACTCATCCTTGTCGGCAAATAATAGACCAATTAGCCCGTTCAACTCCATAAAAAAAGTGCTGGAAAGAGTTGTGTTAACAAGAATACAGAAGAAACTGGCTGAACAGAATACTATTCGCAAAGAACAGTATGGTTTCCAAACTCGCATGTCAGCGACAGTTCAACTTCTACACCTGGTTGAGAATATAAGCAAAGGGTTCAATCTTGGCAGATCCACAGCAGCAGCTTTTATTGATGTGCATAAGGCCTATGACAAGGTGTGGCATCAAAATCTCATATATAAGCTAATTACCCAACCTACAGTTGACAGAGCAATTATTTACTTCATAAATAGTTTTTTGGAAATAAGGACTTTCTACGTAGAAATGCAAGGTGTGCGATCTTCAATACATCAGATGGGGACAGGACTTCCACAAGGATCAGTATTAGCACCCACACTTTTTAATATATATGTGAACGATAATCCGACTATAAAAAGTGTTAATGTCGACCAATTCGCTGATGACACAACGATTTATACCACGGGAACAAAACATATGGAGAACATCACCAGAATGCAAAATCAACTACAAAAAATAGAGCTATGGAGTAAACGAAATAAAATAACGATAAACTCCGAAAAATCCGTATTATCAAAAACGTATTTCCTATACTGATAAGTCATTCAATGAACCTAAAAACAAAACTCCATCTGTACAAATCATCAATATTACCAGTAATAACATATGGCTGTCAAATTTGGGGAACAACGTGTAAAACAAATCTATCGCATTTACAAATTTTACAAAACAGGTGCCTCCGTCTAATCCTAAATGCTGACAGAAGAACGAGAATTACTGAAATGCACGAAGTATCACAAATGGAAACAATAGACCGAGTCGTAAAAAGACTAACTGAATCCTTCCATCAAAGACTTGAAACACTACGCCAAACAGAAGATAGACTGCAAAACATTGGAATAACAGTTCCGAAACGGTGGCATAAGTACAAAGTGCCACTATCAATTATTCACCCACCAATTTGAAATTACCAACACATCAAAGGGGTTTTTGCAAAGACCTCCGAGGAGGCCGAAATTTTCCCCTTAAGGTGAAAAATAGAAAAAACAACAAGGAATTATTAAAACCCTAGCCAGGACACCTAAGGTGTCGGTGCCAGGAAAACAAGGCAAAAAAAATTGTTGTTATTGGTTAATTTGAAGTTCGGATTTAGTATGGTTCCCATAATTGTAACTAACCTTGTCCAAAACCCGAAAGTTGGTTGTTGTCTGCCGAAGGAGGCACACTAAGCCATTGTGTCAGTGGTAGAACGGCCAGTTCCTCTACTCTGGGACGTACAGTTTAACGTGAAATCCGAACCACACATCCTTTCTCTTCAAAATTCCACGACATTGTTTTGATCTTTTTTGAGACAGCACCAGGTGATCGTTCCATCTTCTTTCTTTCTAAACTTTCGATAGCTGTACCCGTCATAATGCGCACACGGCTTTCCATGTGTAGTTGAAGTAACTTCCATAATTAAAACTGTGATATTCAAGACAGCAGTGAATGCGAACAGTGGTGTGCGGACCGGTTAGGAGAGGATGGGGGTTGGAATTCCTAGAATCCAGCATGCTGCTGTAGCGGTGACTAATTGGTAGCTTAAAGCAGGTAGCAAGAGACGACCCGGTTGTGCGCGATTGTCACTGTGCGCGATTTTTGCTGTGCGCGATTGTTGCTGTGCGCGATTGTCACATATACTCTGGCCCTGATTTCTCTTATCTTATTTTCACGGTCATTCCGAGATATGAATGTTGCTGGTAGCAATATTTGTTCACTGTCATTCCGAAATACGTCAGTGGAGAATTTTTCAATTAGCTTCTGTCGAGAGCAACGCCTTCGGTGCTCCAGGTCTTCCCAATATAACTCCTTAAACAACGCACTTACGCTTTCCCTCCAACTGTATATACCTGTCACGAATCGGGCGGCTCTTCTTTGGACCATCTCTAATGCCTCCATTAATTCCTTTTGATGGGGACCTCATACAGAGCAACAATATTCTAATTGAGGCCGCACTAGTGACTTATAAGCAATCGATTTAACTTCCGGAGTGCATTGTTTTAAATTACGACCTAGAAATGGAATAATACGATTTGCTTTCCCAATTACATTCTCGATATGCCCATTCCACGACAAATTATTTCGAATTGTTACCCCTAGGTATTTAGCGGAATCTACCGTTCTAAGGATAGTACCATTAATTGTATATTCAAAGCTAAATGGTGTCACCTTTTTACTTACAAGCACGACTTCGCACTTTATAGCGTTTAACTCCAACTACCAATCTTTACACCACGCAATTATTTTCATAATATCGTCTTGTAACAAAGCGGAGTCGTCCTGGGTTGTGATTTCGCGATAAATAATAGCATCATCGGCAAATAATCTTTTCATCCCCCTTATTATGTCACACAAATCATTAATCTCTATGAGAAACAACAGAGGCCCTATCACGCTTCCCTGAGGAACCCCGGACCTCACTGCAGTAAGTGATGAACGCTCACCGTCGAGAACTACACACTGTGTTCTGTCCTCCAAAGCGTCTGCAACCCAGTCGCATATTTGTCTAGATATGCCGTAACCACGAAGTTTCCTAAGTAACCTTGTGTGAGGCACAGTGTCGAAAGCTTTTTTAAAGTCTAATAGAACTAAATCAACCTGATATTGCTCATCTATAATACGGCTCAAGTCGTGAATTAAAAGAGCAAGTTGTGTTTCGCAGCATCGGCCTTTTCTGAATCCATGTTGATTTTGGTTTAAAAGCTCACCTTCATCCAAAAACCGCATGACATTAGAATAGATGATGTGTTCTAAAATCCTGCAAAGTATTGAGGTTAACGAGATTGGCCTATAATTTTGAGGATCGTTAACATTCCCATTTTTAAACACTGGACTTACGATGGCGGTCTTCCATTCAGCTGGTATTTTCCCTTGATCCAAGGAGGCGGTATATAATTTCATCAAATACGGCGCAATTTCCTTTGCGTACCTAGAGTAGAATCTTGTAGGAATACCGTCTGATCCGGGAGCCTTATTGGGATTTACATTCATAAGCAGTTTAGTTATTCCCTCGACATCGAGAACGAGATCATTCATAATTTTGTTGGTACGCTTGTTAAATATCGGAATCTCCTCCGAGTTTTCTGTCGTGAAAGTTTTTTAAATGCATTATTCAAAATTTCTGCATATTCTTAGTCGTCTTACTTTTCTTGTTCTCTGTTTAGCAACTATTTGTTATTTACTTTTCCCACTGTGCCTACTAACACAATAACTTTAAGTCGTACTTCCGTAGATTATACGTAAGCTCGTTTCAAACAATGGGCTCGCGTCCGATTCGTGCTTGGCGAGCAATGCCTTGCATACACTTATCATCTGAGTAAACTTGTTACCTATAAGTTCCAAATTAATTATAGAAACGTAGTAAGATTTACTCAAGTTCTCTCATCTGTATGTGTAACAGAAATTTTATAACTTATTTTTTTTAAAAATATCGACGCCGATATCCAGATTTCAGTATCGAAATATCGATAAATTGTCATAAAAATATCACTCATAAATATCGATATTTTCATACAAATAATATTGATATTTCGATAAATCGATATATTATCAACAACCATAATTGGAACCCAGGACCGGAGAAGTGAACTTTCTAAAGTAAGCACCTTAACTATTGAGCTACCACACCGCTCCGATAAATATATCGATACTTATATCGTCACCAGTCAAATATCGACAATATCGCCCAATGCAAGCCGATAATCTCGTTATTTTCCGAAATTGGTATATGTTATATTAGATAAATCACAAATGATTATGTAAATCAAAATCAAGTAATAAATTTGATTTATCTTCTTCTTCCTTTCGATGTCGGCCATCTAAGGACCACGAAAAGTAATCCCGCGCATTCATTTCGATCCATCTTTTCTTGACTTCCAGTAGTTATTCATCGTTTCACTTTGCTGTTTCCTCCTGTCTCCAATCCATATGTTATTACATTTCCTCTTCTCCTTCTGATGGAAACCCTTGAAATTTTGGATCAATCTCCTAAAAGTTGCTCTATCTTGTATTAAATCTTCTGTTATTCCGATATTTACTCTTTCGATCCACTGGTTGCCCTTCTTACTCTTGTAAACATGGTTGAAAACTCTTTTTGTAAGTCTGTTATCCATTATCATTATGTGACCAAAAAAACTGATTCTCCTCTTTCTGATTGCGTCTGACATTCTTTCAGTTTCTTCTTCTTTGTATAGATCTTTATTCCTGCGATGTCAAAAACTCACCATTTTTAATTTTTAGTGATCCCCAAAGCGCTGTCTGATTCCAATTTTAAATGAGGACGTAAAGAAAATCTTAGCAAGAGTTCAAGGTATATAGTGTAATATTCTTTTATTTTAGAACGTAGTTCTATGGAAAGTTTTCAACATTAGCAGGCTTATTTTTCTCGAGATTTTCATTCCCCTTTTCTCTATCTCTTCTATTTCTCCTGTTTTCGTAGAGAAAAACATTCTGAGGCGTACAGACCTTCTGGTTTGATTACTGTATTTTAGTTGTTGATTTTTGTTTTCCTTGAGAGATTCTTCTTATTGTATGTATCTTTAGTCAGTTGGTATGCTAGTTCTAATTTTCTTGCTCTTGATATGTTTGCTTCCTTGTCATTAATCTGAATTACTGAACCTAGATATTTAAATTTATTGACCTTGTTATTTTTTCAATACTCTTGGTTAAGTTGAGGTATTTTATTTTTATAAAAATACGTCTCCAAACATTCATCGTCATCAGATCCTGAAACCAGTAGTTCGCTCAACCCTAAGGTCTATTCCCAGTTTCAGTGACAGCGGCTCCTCCGTTTAAGAAGAGGTGTTCAAAATATACAGACGAGGCGACTGTGGGTAAATGATTGGTTGAAATTGTGAACATATCTCAAACACACTGGTTTTTAAGGAGTTCACAGGTGCAACGAGATTCTACGCTAGTTCATCGTCGCCATCAGTCGTATTTCTCTTAGTCTGTGCCTTTGCTATCCTCAGCTGAAGACGGTGTGGATGAATCAGAAAGTACTTGCTTATTTTCAGATAACATTCTTAGTATTTCTGACATAGCTTCCGCACATGCATCTGGCTTTTTAAAATAAAAGTTTTTAAATAGTGGACCTCATAGACTGAACAGTGAACACTACCATTAAATGTCGCAAATTCGAGCGGGCCAAATCGTTTACCTCTTTGTAATGAAACATTTTTTTTAATTACCCACAATGCTAGAAGTAATTTTCGTTTCAGTGTGATGATTTATCGCTCAGGTTATCATAGGAAATATTTTTGAAACTTTTCCGTACTACACAGCAAATGATTCTTCGTCAACATCTTTGTTTATAGCAAGCTGAATTGGGGTTTCCATGGTTTCCCCATATCATTCCATGCGAATGCCGGGATACTTCCTTTAAAAGGCTAAGACCGAATTCCTTGCCGTTCCTTGTCCCCAGTTCGATCCCGCCTCTAATGACCACGACGGGGCGTAAAGCCATGAGTAAAAAAAAATAAAAAATAAAAATCAAAATCAACAAACGTCAGCATCGTTGGTCCATCAATTTTGAATAAAAAAATTACTTCACTTATGTATGACGGAAGTAATCCATGCTATACATTTATCTCCAACTAGTTACTTTATATTCGATTTGTTTTCTTGTAAAGGTTCGTGTCTTTTCTTTACATATTGGACGACTTTCCTGACACGATCAATAACATTGCTTATATCGGAAGTTTTAGTTACAGCATCCTCAGCAACCAAATTAATCATAAAAAAAAAACACACACACACGGCACATGTTTGTCTGCAACAAATGTCTCCCTAAGTTTAATTATGTTGGCACCGGAATCTGTTACGAAACCTATAACTTTATCTCAAATTCATTAGGATAACTGACTAGAGTTGGCCAATATACTCAAATGACTCTCATTTAATCCAAATATAGACTACCAATTGTGATTGATTTTAATTCACTTTGCTGCAAAAAATGTACTGTAATCTCCAGATAGATATGTTCATAGTTTCAGTCCAGGGATACGTAATAACAGAACACTGCTTCACGCTTTTCAGCTTCTCCTTGACAACTTTTGAGTTTTTAATATTTTTTGTCAATTTTTGCTTTGATAGCTCCACGGGGAGGGACTTTGTATAACTGTGCTAAGTGCTTTGTTAAATACTTAAAACCTCTGCCATACACTGTAATTTATGATCTATTATCAATACTGATAAACTAAGCAATTGCATCAGTTATTTTGTACCCTATTTAGAATATTGTAATACTTCCTAGAGAGAAACAGGAACCAACTAACACAGCATAACGCACCACATTAAATAATAAAACGGTGAACGTAAACGAATAAAAAGCGTATGACGCGCACGATACGGTACAGAACCAAAGAGCATGGTAGGAAGTTATTGAAGGAATCTAGGCTTTCCGTGCGAATCAGATGAATAAAATCTTCTCGGGCTTTCCACCGGCAGAGCACGTTCGTATAAGATGAAGTTTCTAAGCCTGACTCTAGTTCCATCATCGGCCGGAAGATGGAACCAAAGTCAGGCTCCGAAACGTCACCTCTTGTGGACGCTCTCTCCCGACGGAAAGCTCGAGAAGTTTTATTCATCAAGGATGTTACAGATTTTGTTACCGAGCTAAATATGTGTTTCGGTCCCTGTCACACATTTATTTACAGTATTTTTTTTTTTTGTGCTAAGGGGTTTGTAACAGTTATTTCACTGCATCGTATCGACCATGTAAAAACATCGAAATAAATATCGATATTTTTGGTACGATATTACCGATCATATCGGTTGACCATTATATCGCTGCATGCCTAGAGATGGATAATAGGGAATTTTTGATATTGTGAGGGACTGAACTAAATATAAAGGACACTATAAAATAGTACAGTTTATGAGTTGTCTATGGTATGGTAAAATGTTAATTAATATTGTGAGAATGGCTGTGTTATGTTTATATTGTAAAGTTTTTTATGTGGTAGTTTTACACGGCTGAAGGATAAGTACGCGGTTTTCTGTAAAATGCAGGCTAAATCAATATTGAGAAATAAAGGACTCCAAATACCGAGTCTCGAAAGAATAAGTATTCTAATTCAGGATATACGAAGCCGATCTTTTAATAAAACCGATAACTTAATACACACGAACATAGTTGATGCTCCTCGGATAAGGAAATGGTTTTTCTATAGTAAACATGTCAGTTATATTCTATTCGATACCTAGGTATCTCTCATAACGGCTATCTTGTTATGACGCCATATCCGGTTCCGGGCGTAGGCGGTTATCATTTAATTTAATTGCAATGGAGCACAGGCTCCGGTGGCAATTTCCCTACACACCCATCTTCCCCCTATCCTGAACCCACCTTGTACATTTGCCCTCTACAAATTTTATCTTTAAATTCTTTCAAAGTTTTCGGTAAATTATTCATCATTTCTCTTGGTAACTCATTCCAATCCCTGACACCCTTAACTAAAAAAGAGAATCTTCCCACACCCTTGTGCATGAAATAGAGTGTCAGCTTGTGGTCATGGTCATCTTTTCCCTTCCATGCACTACTTTTCATACCTATTGCAATATCTTTCCATGCCTCATCACCAGTATATGCCCTGTACACTCCCATGACCCTCCTCATCCTCCTCCTGTCTTGCAATGAATCCCATTCCAGCCCCTTTATCATATCCGTCACTGATTGCATTCTGCGATAATTTCCAGAAACAAATCTAGCAGCCCTTCTTTGCACCCTCTCCAACTCCTGTATTTGATACGTAAAATGAGGGTCCCATACTACACTAACATATTCAAGCAATGGTCTGACCAAAGTTTTGTAACCCAATTCCTTTACTTCTCCCGTAGGTCTACACCCCCTCATCACTCTCTCCAACAAGTGCAGAACTTTGAAAACTTTTCCTACCACCTGTCCAATGTGTCCAGCCCAGTTAAGCTTGTTATCAAAAGTAATGCCAAGATATTTACATTTCAAGTCTTCAGCAAGCAATTCTTTCCCCACCTTATATTCATAATTAACCTTCTGTTTTTTTTTTTATTTGTGTATCTAATAAGCTGACACTTCTTGGCATTTATCTTCATCCCATGTTTACCAACCCAAATAGATATCCTGTCCAGATCACCCTGCAACTGTTTACAATCCTCTATCGTTTTGATTCTTTTATACATCATGTAGGACTTACCCCCTCTATGGGAACGCTCTTGAACTGGGATGGTTTCCTGTTGCCTTCCCAGTGCGTTCGCCTATGTTACTATAACCCGGGGCGCACATTGAGCTGCGTGGTGCAGTAGTGGCAACGCAGAGCAGGGCAGGGCAGCACAGACTGGCAGTGAGTCGCGCATATTAGAGCGCAGTTTCGTGCGGCAGTTTACAAAGCATTGTGTTGTGCGAAAAAACCGACAATAAAGCGTAACCAAAAACATGTCAATGCAAAAACTCGATTTTTGATTTCTGAATCAGATTGGGATGCCGAGCTTGGAAAATTGTTATTACTTTAACATAAGCTGAGTTAGATAAAACTATGCAAAAGTGAGTATATGAAAAGAAGAAACTCTCATCTGGCTTTTGCAGTGACAAGCGAATTCTCAAAAGATAATTTCCGGATGACTCGAGCGGAGATTCATGACATAATGTAACCTGTTATTTTCTCGACGAAGCTCAAATATCTATTAGAACTGAATAAAATCTTGCTGTATTTTCGTGGTTATTTATTTAATTATTTAGCGTTTAACGGTACATGACATTTATAAGAATTTTTGTCTCTTTTATTTCATATTATATTTTTAAGAAAACTATATAACAGAACATAAACACTTGAAACTAAAAAAGCAGTGTCAACAAATTAAGTGTTTCTCGGGGACACTATTGAATGATGTAGTACAAATAACAAGAAAACAAATAATGTGATAATAGCCTATATATATCAATCTTTTTCGAAGTTTTATTAGAAATGAATTCAAAAAAAGAAAAGAAAAGTGAAAATTGTAAGTGGACAGTTGTATGATAAATAAATGCTGAATTTAATCCCCACTTGTTGGGCTCATTGTCCAAATCTCTTGTTTAAATTTAATTTTTATGTATTTTTTATGACTGATATTGTGAATCGTAGGTTGGTTACGCACCAGATTAATCAATTTTTCTTATTTTTCACACAACACAATGCTTTGTAAACTGCCGCACGAAACTGCGCTCAAATATGCGCGAGTAACTGCCAGTCTGTGCTGCCCTGCCCTGCTCTGCGTTGCCCCTACTGCGCCACGCAGCTCAATGTGCGCCCCGGGTAAGTGTTGATGACTGAGATAGTGAATGTGATCAGCACAGTGTTGCTTGCGTTGTACGAAATGAGAGATGAATAAGGAAGAGAGTGATACCTGGTGCCGGCCCATTCAGGCCTACTCTTCCGAACGACAACTGGGACCGCCAATCTCAACGTCCGCAACTGTTGGACGAATTTCCATCAACAGCGCCGTATACCCTCAATCCATACGCACTGCGGAGAGGTTTGGTGCAATGATTAGGGTTCGGATCTTCAGGCTAAGTAATATTTTTTCCTACCTTCATGTTGAGCTGTAATGTTGAATTAAACACTTATTGAACGTTTCTCATTGTATTTTATATATTTTTTATATCATATAAACACATATTTACGCCATTTTTGTAGTTTTGGTCATATTTAGATAATATATGGTCATCATTTGAGGAAAAATATTGTATTTTTTAATAATACCGGGAATTCACTAGAACTTATAGATGAGAAGAAATTAAGATAATTATTCGCAGAAGTGTACTCTTATTATACATTGGAGCTGAAAACAAAGCTAATTTTTACTGAATTGGTCGGAAATTACCAGTCGAGAATTAAAGTTATACATTATTGTCACCCTCTTAACGTAATGTTCCGCCCGTCTTTTAATCTCGGCAATGCAGCGGCAGCATGCCTGTGTCGAGCCGCGTCAATCAATGTCTCATTGTCACCAATACTTTTGAAAATAATTGCTGAGTCATTGTTAAATCTGCAGTGGATCAGTGAGTACCACTATGCTGAAAAAAAAATCTGTAAGTGCATGGTCACGGAATTACCTAAAGGAATTTGGAGAGAAGTATTTTAGTAAACACGAAGGAGTTATTTTCTGTAAATTATGTGAAATTATTGTGACTTCAACAAAGGGATTTAAAATTTAATTTTCGAATGGTACAATCAAATTCAATACAATACATTCATTATTCTATTGATCCCAATATAAGAGGCTAGCTCTGTGGGATGTGGAAAGTTGTCAATTTACAGATAAACAGTTCCATAACAGAAAAATGAGAACACCAGTAGATGTACAGTCATAGCATACATGGCACATTAAAAACTTCCATAACAAAATAATAAATACACCACAAGATGTATAGTGACAGCATACATATTACCGTAAACAATTGCATAATAAAATAAATACATACACCAGGAGATGTACAGTCATAGCATACATGGTAAATTAATTATGTAAACTACATTTACACAAGCTACTGGCAGTTATTTTTTAGATACCTTAGAAATAAATTCTTTGACTGAGTAGAAGGAGTTGTCAATTAAAAATTCTTTCAATTTTTTCCTGAATTTATTCTTATCATCTGCTAGACATTTGATATGTGTTGGGAGTGATTGCACGGATAAAAATTATGCTCTCTACCTGAAAACGACACTACTAGATAAAATAAATTATGTATAATTAAGCATATTTTGATGTACAGTAAATTTAAATGTTTTGCCATATTTTGTCATTTTTAGATCATGTTTACTGTTCATGATTAATAGACTTTCGGGTTTTGCCGCGTTGTTTATTTCCTTACCTAAGCTTTCGGCTGGTATCCTCCAGCCTTCGTCAGAGATACTTTACTGTTTTCTAAGGTCATATTTGCATGCATATTTCTCTATTGTTTTGATCATAAAGATCCGAACCCTACTCATGATTAACAATTGTGTGCCAGCATCTCTCCTGCCCTGCTGGCCAAGTCCTTATGATCAAAATTTCTTACACAATTAGGACTGAAACCAGGGAACCCCGTATCAACAGAGGACATCAGTACCGTATCACAGACAACTGGGCGCACAAAATTATACAACGCTGGACATAACAGAGAATTATGAATCATTCACTTTATTCAAAAACTATAAACTAGTCTTAAAGTAAATAAAGAACAATCTTTTTTTTTTGCCTATGAGTTTTCATCTAGTTTTTACGCCAATGTCATTAAGGGAGCAAAGAACTCGAGAAGTAACGGGAAGAAATACGGCGATGGAATTTTGAAGGCACCATGGCGACATTCGTGTGGAGTGATTTCGTGAAACCATGGAAAGCCGAAATCTGGATGGCTGGATGGGGATTCGAACCCTCGTCCTCCCGAGTGCGAGCCAGAGCATTACCACTCACCCATCACGATCGTTATTAAAGGAATATCGAACTATTCAAACATGTACTCATATTGTGTTAACATCATAATTATAAACAGTTTGATTTCTCTCATGGCTGACTTTCAGCTGAAGAAATCGCATCTAAATCGATAGCTTAGATTCAACAGTTGGTATTACTTCTGGACGAACGAACGTTTGTGAGATTCATGGTATTTGCTGATACTTCCAGACTACACAGTACTGCCAGCATTGGGGCTTTGAACACCTGCGGATGACCGCTAAAATTTCCGTAGTTTGGGTATAAAAATCCGGAGACTCGCTAACTGAAACAATAAATATTGAAGAGAGACTCAAAATTAAGACTTTAAAACTCCAAGAACAAGGTAATATTTTACATTGAATGTCTGACATATTTTTCAACATGTTCAATACAACATCACTTCTGCTGCTATGGCCACTCGATTTTTTTTAACCAAACATTTTCTTTGTTGACATTAAATTTAACAGACTTTACATAACATGAAAATTGTAACAATGTGTTGATTTATTGAACATTCTATTATAAACCCTGCTGCTCTAAGTGTTAAAATTCGGTCCCTGTGATTGTCGCATATCGGTTACATGCACGTCGTTTGACTACCGCGTACCCCTGCTTTGTGATGCCGTGCACATGAGCGTGTCACCGTACATACAGACTGCTCCTGTAGTCCTGTATTGAGGTCTTTTAAGGTTGAATTTAATCCATAATCAAACAAAATACTTTACCTCACTTAAATCATTCGTTCACGCGGGAGGTTGCAGGGAAACAATTGAAAATTCTGAAATGCTTAATAAATAATAAAAAAAGACGCAAAAATCCGCAGATATTTTACCAAAATCCTTTTTTTAAAAAAACTATAGATCTACTGATAAATCAGTAGGTTATGAAGCAGTTCTGAGACTACAGGTAATCCAAATCCATGTTCTAAAGAGATATTTTAAATCAATACGGTCTATATATATGAATATATATCGGTGCATCATTTTTTGTAACTGTAGTAAATGTAAAATGATCCTTGGATACATATATACGTCTCGTAAAATGAACTACATGGGTTATCCAAAATTCATTTTACGATTACATCTGTCTTTGTGTATTATCTAAAATGGGAGAGGGTAAACTGGAGTCGTATCTGATATCAGAAATTTCAGAGCTGGCTATAAAATGAGAAACTCTCCAGTAATCAGTGAGATGGAAAAGTTTTCCGTGTGGTGCCATCTTTGAACTAGCGTCGTAACCACAAGAACAACAGAGCGCCATCTGTTGATCGTCTAAAGCAACAGGGCTGCTCGTATGGCGCGCTGTTTGAATCAATAAGCCATGTGTTCATTGGACAATTCGATTTATACTTCCTTCGTTAGACGTTACCAAATAATAATTATTTTTCCAATCGATTCTAAACTCTAAATCTTATGCAAAGTAAAATGTTATCAAACGTTAATTTTTCTAGTTGAGGGATTGAACTGTGTTAATCGTGTCATGCAGTTTCTACTTTGTCTCCTAATACATTGAGCACGGACATTTTTATTTTTATTTGTACAACTGAAAAAGAATATTGGTCGTCGATGTTGCGGTATTTATCGTTTTTACTATCGCTACGTGTGTCATCATCACGATTGCAGTGTTCGCTGATGTTTGCAGTCAAAAAACAATCGCCATATTATGCTTGCTTCGTACATATGTCGACATAAAAAGATTGGGAAAATCTGTCACTATGTCTATTCGAATTATATTTCTCGGAGCATGATTTCTGGCTTGGTTACTATGTGTGTTAGTGGAGATACTATTAACATCATTAAAAGTCTCAAAAATAAGTAGAATAACAAAGAAACTAACGCAAAAATAAATGTGACTATGACCACATTTCAAGTAAATTATTAAATCAGCTTTCGTCAAGTTATATATTCGTCCTGACGCAAATTTGTGGCGAATCATTATTGCGGCCAGTGATTAAATACTGCCAAGAACTCAGCTTTAAATTCGTTATTTAGACATTCATAGGTATCTACCAATCCATACATTTAAGTTTATGTAAATTATTTATTCTATGCTATTTTCAGGATATGTAATGATTATATGTCTTATGCGGTTGTAGGTTAATAACTCGTTTTATGTTTCTTATGAATGAGAAGTATTTTGATTCATATCTTAATGCACCTCTTATAAGGGTGATACGAGATTTCGTTGCTCGCAGCTAACTGTACTACACGAATACATTTTGTTCGACGAGTATCAAACATATATTTTACTAACCTCGATAACTATTGGCTGGAGAGCAGTGACGTCACGCGTAGAACTTTACTCGCAAATTAACAGCGGTCAGAATTGTTACAAGAAATTCGACGTTATACGCACAATTTAATAGCTAAGCAACTGCGTAAAATGAATTGGCAGAATATATTTGCTTTTTGTAGCATTTCATTCTTAAAAATATGGTAAAACTTTATCGCTGTAAAAAACGTTTAATAAAATAGTGCTTTACAATTCAGTGAGGCCCTTCCAGTCATTTGAATTTTTTAATAGCTTCTGTTACTCTGTTCGGCCGTATACAGGTATATACTGTATGTATTCATATCGGACATCAATGAGTTATATCAGACTTAATGTAAAGCTTTTAAAAGTAAAAACGTGGGATATTTTTTTAATAACGTTTTCGGGGAGTGCATATCTTTCGGAACCGACCCGAAACTGGTACTAACCGGTTGAAATTTCGATTAACTGCTCCGTTATTACCAATCGCACGTTTTTGCACTCTTATTTCACGAAAACATCGCCGCAAATTAAATTAAAAATGCTGAAATATGAGAGGCTGCGCAATTGTAACATTTTTACACCGCTGCAAAAATGACATAAAAATTATCGATACAGGAATGATATCAGTTTGGTTTTGTTGTAGAAGTCGTGGTAGCCGATGGCTCGGTAGCGTAGGGGCCGAAGGTCGCCGTTTCGAGTCCGGCCGAGGGCATCAGTGTGTGTGTGTATGTCGTGTTCGTCCTGTAGTGTTCATGCTTCCATACTTAGTATCTACATTGTACTGGGGATATTTGGAAACACTAGAAGAGTCGATAATCATGTTGAGCTGGATGTATGGCCCGTGTAGCCGAATGGAATTAAAATAAAAATAAGTCGTGGTTAGGTTGAAATGTAGGCTGGACCATAAGAGAAATATTTACGAACTTATCGTTATACGGCATCCATCTATGGAATAACGTATTTGTTTACAACGGAAGCAATCAATTTTCTCCGATTGCTTTTATAGATATAAGATGGCGACCGTTGATCTGCTACACATCTGACAGTTATATTCTATCTGTAAATTTTGTGCGACTTTTTACAACGGAGGGAAGATGAGACGGCAAGAAAGCATTTCAACGACGGTTTTAACCAGAATTTCAAGATATTTTCGTTGATTTTGCAGCACTGGTGGCATCTATTTCGGCATTTTAATTTGTGGCGATATTTCCGTTAAATGAGTTTAAAAAACGTAAAGAGGATGATATAACGAAACAATTAATCCAAATTTCAACTGGCTAGTACTAGTTTCTGGTATGTTCCAAAAGTGGTCCTTGCAACCCTTAGGGTAAGACATAGGTCAACTTCATATTTTAGCCAGATAAGAAAAAACTGCTTTGACCTTTCAACTTAAAAAGGGCTCTATTCAAAACATACTCAAAACACTTTCACGTGTCTGCACTAGTGTAGCTGTAAAACTGGAATGGTAGCATGCAGTGATGAGATTGGATTCAGGAACAACAAATAAAAAACACAGAAGTGTACAGCTGCCCATCACTGTGCTGTACATAGAATTACTTTAAACAGGCTTTAACATTACGCATGCAATTCTTATTCTGGAATATAATCTGCATGTATTTTATAAGATATTATTGTACAGGAAGTTGCAGTAGCAAAAACAATATCCCTCTTCCACTCATAAAGTCCCAGGAAAATATGGATTCAAAATTTACTTTGTAAAATCACCACAACAAACAAGTATACTAAAATGGGCACTGAGTTAGGAAACTATGCAGATTAGTGTAAAATATGTTTACGATTTGTATGGTATTTGGTTATGTAGGACCATATTTTCAGCGAAACACGTCTATTTTTGCTGTACCGGATAAACTATCGCCGTTGAACTGCATCTAAGAGTTGCAAACTACACACTTTGTCCGCCAGAGGCGCTCTCGACCGCTAGCTGAAGAAACAGCCGCTCTGTGTCGCTAGCGTGCAGTCTTCTTCCGTTTTCCTCGCGGTTTCGTGGTTGGTCAGCGACTTACACGTGACAACCATCATCAGTCAGAAAAATTAACGTCACGTCAACTTTTCAGTTTAATCACTGTACATAAAGAAAATTTGATATATAAAAAGGAATATTTTGTGACACTAGTAGATTTTCATATATATATACAGTAGAACTCCAAGTATCCGAACTCCGATTATCCGAATCGCTTTTTTAACTAAGACTGAAACGTACTGTGAAAAAGCTTCCCCTCTTTTATGAAAACCAACCCAAAGTTCGGATGACTGCAGCTTTGTTTAACGACTGGTAATTCATCCCTGAAGTGCAAAAGTACCAAAAAACCTTGGAAATGAAGGAAATTTGAACATAAATACAATAATTAATTAAAAAGGACCCTTTTTTTTTTTTTAGAAAAAATCCGATTATCCAAATTTTTGACTATCCGAATTTTTGATTATCCGAATGGGGTCCGGTCCCAATTGAATCGGATATTTGGAGTTCTACTGTATTGGTGAGAAATTCATCTGACAAAATGAAGTCTTAACTAAATGAGGGAATAGTTTTCGCCAACTTTATAAAGACCACTCTATATGAATTTAAGTAATTGCGAAAGAATTTATACCAGCGTTTTACAATCCCATATCATTCTTTACGCAGCAATGCCACTGCAACAATCTTTTTTAAAGGTGTCTGAAGATTTTTGTCTGAATATCAAGAATATCAAGATTTCAACGAATCCTGCACTATTTTGCACTTGTCTGAAATACGTTTGCATAGCTTCTGACGAGTTTGATTTTACTCTGTAACACTAAAACTCGACATTTTAATCGAATCTTGGCCCTGCGAAAAATTTGATGTTTGGTTTTACGCTGTAACACAAAAACTGAACATATTGGTCGAATCTGGGTCTTGCAGGAAGTTTGATAACTCGGACTTATGCGCTTTCCTTACAGAACATTTCTTTGGTAACCAGGCAAAATTTTAATGGTGTTCACTGATATTTGCTATCATACACAAACAAGAGGTCTTGCCGTAAATCTTGTTAACTTCTAAATACAGAATCAGATTGGAGTGGGGCAAGAAAAGCAGACAGAACTACAACAAACTTACATTAACTTTCTTTCTTTTCTATTTTTTTTTTTTTTTACTTATGGCTTTACGCCTCGTCAACATCGAGGTCATTAGAGGCGGGATGGGACTGGGGACAAGGAACGAGAAGGAATTCGGCCGTGGCCTTCTTGAAGGGAGCATCCTGGCATTCACCTGAAGTGATTTGGGGAAACCATGGAAAACCCAAATCTGGATGCCCGGACGGGGATTCGAACACCCAGCACGCTCGGTCAAATTAACTTTCTAATGACTCATGAAATGCAATGAAGTACTGTTTTTTCGAGTTATATTAATGAGGTGAGTGAAATGGCTGCAGAAACCGATTGCAAAGGTCATGTTTTATTGTTTATCTAATTTGTTGTTACTTTAGGATTTTAGACAGCGTCGAGTGCGTAATCATTAACGCCCGATTTATGTTGTTGTGGTAACGGGGCATTGTGTGCAATTTTTTACTATGTATGGATTCTTTGGCCGGGAGATCCCCGTGGGGATGGTTCAACTTTATAGTGGCAACGTTTTAAATGGCCGCGTTTTCTGCTTCTTCCTCGAGCTCTACACTGTTGTACGAAATTAAGTGTTGACATCTGTAAGCGAAGCACGTAACCATGTTCCATGTGTGAGGAGTATGTTTTACTGTTTGTGAAATGTGTGTTTCATGAGACGGAAATTCTGGATAGCGCTACCATTTGCGTCTATGAATGGTGGAAACTAACTAAAACGCAATCCATGTATTACATGAGGTGTTTTTAGGGAGATCCCCCCCTAGAAATCTCCCTCGCAACTTTTTGAAACCTCCCAAAGCCGGTTACACCCCCCTTTTTTTTCCTATTTCACCTCACGTAATTTATGGACGCCCCCTGACGACGGCAGGAGCGCGGCGGGCTGGGCTCGTGCCAGGTCCCGTTGTAGTCTAGTGTGCGACTCCTTAGCCACAATGGAAGTTACCCAGCTTCTTATCATATCAGTTGCTGACCGTGTTATATACGCACATTTTCATTTACTAATGACAAAAATGTGGTTACATAGATTACGCCTCGCTTTCATAAATGTGTATGTATATTTGCATAAAGAGTGTAGAAACGAACAACATTACTCGCAATTTATCCGCAAACTGCGTTGATATGTAATGAAAGTAAACGCCGACTCGCTGCCGTGAAATTAATAACAGTAATATAAATTCATGCGCTAACTTGAGCAGATAATAAATGCGCAGTAATTATTTGAATTACGAGCACAGATATAAAACAAACAATAACACTGGGAGCAGTGTTGTGCTGCTGCGATTAGATGCACTAGCACAAATGGTGTTTATACAGTTATTTGAATTTAGACCGCGATTAATGCTGAAATTAGTAACACTGCAATATGCCTGAGAGCTGGTAGTAATCTAACAGAGGAGAGCCGCTCGATTCGTGACTGCTAGTTACAGTCCTTACGTAAGAGTCACAGAGCTGATTCGTGGGTTGGGCTGGGATTGTTTGGCGGACAGATGACGTCGTTTTCGTTTGAATTTGCTGGAGAATATGCGAAAATCTTTAAGTTACGAGTGCAACGAAATACTTCTTCCGCCAACCTATTTAGGTCGCAATGACAGGAGGGATAAGATTAGAGAAATAAGATGCCGTAATGATTCATTTATGTATTCCTTCTTTCCTCGATCTGTTCGGGATTGGAATGCACAGAATTAGGATTGGTGCTTAGCACCCTCTGCCACCCACAGTATTTGTGATTTGCAGAGTATAGATGTAGATGTAGATGTAGAACATATGGTAATCACCATTTGATATGAGTGAAATAGCAACGCATGCAAAAGTGCATTATTATTATCAAACTAGCTTCTAAGTCTGTCAAAAATGACGTGGAGAACGCAGAGTTCCGGTAATTCATTACCGTATCAATGACAAAGAATATAGCGAAAACACCTATATCTATTAAATACCTTCTAAAACCGTCTAAACTAGTGGGTCGATTTCCTCATAGTTGCTTTGCTAAATACAATTCTTATTAAATAAAGCTGATAGCTTTAAAATATGTAATGTGGTTCATATTTCTTAGTTTACTGTAAGAGTGATATCGCTGGACAGATAGTATAATAAAACATCTACATCGACCGCATATAAATAAACTAAAAACAACTAATAATAAATATGTCGGTTTAAATGCAATACATACTTTTCTTTCAGTATTATGACAACTCATTTATTCACGGTTGCTAAACTAAATACAATTGTTATTAAATAACACCCGTAACCTCGATTTTGTTAATAACATCTTTGGAAAAAATTAGTCGGGTAACGAAAGCCTGGCGCGTGATGTTAGCGTATATGATGTCACACTGACTAAGCTTAGCCTTTTATTATTATTGAAACTACTATTTGGGTACAGTCTCTCTACGCTTGTTATCCACGGTTCGGACAGTAAATGTAACTACGAAAACATTTTATTCACGATTTAGAGAATATCAGTAAGTTTTGAATACAACATTACAATTTCAAATATAAAAATCGCACTAATGCGTTTCTACCGACATCGGATATGCCATTATCAGATAATGTAATATAATCCAGCAGTGAAAGCAGCACTTGTCAAAGGTTTTGCACATATCCTGCTTCAAACACATCGCTGGTATGATTATCCCTTCAGTATAGAACCGAATTATCGATAGTGAGCAGTATCCGCCAGCTGTGATATCCGAGTCGCGTACTGGATTGCTCTCTCGTAGCTCGCCTCCTGTATTGCCACGCACGACGTCTGTTGGACTATTCATACCGCACCGTTACGCCCGATATTGCTGCAACCCAGTGTAACGTGACCGTGATTCTGGCAGTGAAACAGCAGGCGCAGTGCTTAGGTATGTGAGTCGCTTTGTAGCAGACGCAATATTGTCTCGAAAGCATCCTACACCAAGCAACACAACAGCAGGTCTGCCACGTGTGGCAATTTAGCGCGAACGACGCAATTGGTAATCAGCCCGAGATATTTGACTCAACCGGGAGGAATACTCAACATAGCATCGTCTCGCTTATAACTGGTTTTCAAGAATGCGAGAACCCTAAAAGGAAAATCTATCTTTGTCTCATCTTTCACCGAGACAAAACTATTAAAATTAAGACTAAGCTGTAAACATTGTAAAACTCTTTTCGGAAGTTGGTTTGTATCGTAAGATCTCCAGCAATAAAGCAACC
This sequence comes from Vandiemenella viatica, assembly GCA_031002005.1. Taxonomy (NCBI): domain Eukaryota; kingdom Metazoa; phylum Arthropoda; class Insecta; order Orthoptera; family Morabidae; genus Vandiemenella; species Vandiemenella viatica. The sequence continues at coordinate 252,193,353 of CM061919.1, forward strand.
ATAAATCAGGATTACAAATTTAATCCTGAAGGTAAATAAGTTAGGTAAAGATGGAAGATTGTAAAAATAAACATCAGCAGGTACAAGTATATTTTGCTTCTGGCTTTACGGATCGTCGATATCTGTGTTATTAGAGCCGGAAAAGGACAGCCGGGGAAGGGCCAGTATCAGAAAAGAATTCGGCCAAAGCCTTTTGGAAGATACATCGAGGAGTTCAGCAATAGCCTTTTAAAGGAACCATCCCATCTTTCGCCAGGAGTGATTTCGGGAGACCATGGAAATTTCAAAATTTTGGATGGGGTAATTCATAGAAAGGAAAAATGCCTAGTGAAATCAAAGTTCACAGATAGCAGAAGAAGAGAACATAATCACAAATTGTGGAAGAATATACGCTAATTCCGTAAACCAACTGCAGAGGGAACAATGTTGCTGGAAGTCTTACTTTCACAACACCGGATTGACGGAAGATATCCTACGACAGTGAGCTACAACAATCGTCGGAGGAACTTCAGCAGAGTGCTCCAAAGAAAACGTCTTCCGAGCGACTTCTGGGGCCGTCTTGGTATTCCAGGAGGTCAACTCTTGATGGCCTGGGCGGTTGACTTCGCTGCCGGTTCCGAGGGACTCCACTTTTGGAGTGCAATTGACAGAATAAAGAAAAAAATGAACTTTAGTGGAACTGAAATTCGGCTGTGACAATTGATGGTGGCAATAGTAGTATTAGCAGTTATAGTGGTTTCAGTAGTAATAGTGGTGTTAGTAGTAATATTAGGTGCAATAGCGGTAGTAGTAGATGTAGTAGTGGTGATGGTACCCACTGAGCTTTATAATAGTAGAAGTAGTAGAGACATTGGAACTTCGATAAAATTGCCTTTTTAAAGTTAATACGTTAAATACATAAGATATAAATATAGATGCATGTAAAAGTAATGGAAATAAGGGCCACATTAGATTCCAGATGCTGGACCATGTTGTATACCGGAAAAACAAATAATATTAAAAAATAATAATAATAATTTCAGAACCCTTTGACATTCAAACAGGTGTGAGACAAGGCAATGGGCTCTCTCCTCTTCTGTTCAATGTCGTTCTAGACAAGGTTATGGAAGAATGGGAGAAAGAACTGAAGAAATGTAAGTGTTGAAAACCAATTCCAATTGGCTTTCCCAAAAACAACCTCTATATACCATACCTCGCTTTTGCAGATGATTTGGCGACACTAGCAGAAGATGAAGAGACTGCCATCAAACAGCTTGAGACAAAGAATGCACAGAAAAAGTAGGATTGCAAATCTCATTCGAGAAAACTGAATTCATATGTTCAAAGACAGAAATAGCAAATTTGAGAACAAAATACGGTAAAATCAACAGGGTCCCATACTTTAAATACCTTGGAGAATTCGTCGAACCGACAGGCCTTGAGAAAATCCCACAGTAAAATCGCCTCCAAAAAAGTAAAAAAAGCATTTGGGTTCGTCCAAAATCTCTACAACAAAAAATCTATGTCAAGACAGACGAAAATTCGCCATTAAAACACAGTCATGAAACCGACAGTCCTCTATGCAAGTGAAACATTAACACTTAACAGAAAACATGACCTTGAAGAAATTAAAAAAGTAGAGAGAAAGATCATTAGAAAAATTCTAGGAACAAGACTCACTAAAGATGGTTACAGACTACAATCAATTAAAACAACAGAAAAGTTTTCAAACATCGAAATTGACATCAAGAAAAGGCGAATGAAATTCTTTGGTCACCTTAAGAGATTACCAGATAGTCGATTGACAAAAAAGATAATAGATTATGTAAGTTCACTTAAAAATCCAACACCTTGGCTGAATGAAATTCGGAAGGATCTTAAAAGTGCAAGCATAGGAGCAACAGACATCTTGGAAAGAGACATCTTCAGACACAAAGTAGACAAATGGGAAATTATAACTGAGCAACCTAAACAAAAACAATACAGGCCAAAGTGGTCGGAAGAACGCAAAAAAGCTTTCTCGGAAAGAATGAAAGCCTCTTGGAACAATAAGAAGAACTCGAAGAAAACTTGATTCGGTCATTTACTTACCGTCTCCCATTTATATGGAGAATTCGGCAATAATAATAATAATAATCTATAGGAATTGCAAATAAGGATAGACGGAAGTCCAGAGGGAAGGGGGAAGGGTTATATTCCCCGTCTGGTCATACAGATTTATTTTATCCTTGGTATACCAAAATCACTCCAGTCTAACGTCCGGAATGGTTTTTTCAAAATGTTTGTCAAATTCTTTATTGTTCATCAGCTGCGGATAATGTGTATAACCGGATTAATGTAAAGTGAAAGTATTGGAGTAATTAAAAGCAACGAAGATGTGAGTAGTGGTAACTATGAGTGAAAATTAGTGTTTGAACAACCAAGTTACGAAGTGCGCTCAGTGTGGACGATAGATTCAGTCCGCCGCGCCGGAAGTGTAACTTAATCGTTCGGTGACACGAGTTCGTCTATTGTTTGCTTATCAACTGCTATGTATGTTTTGGGGTTTGGAATGCTAAGCAAATGTAATGCTGAGAAAAGGCTAAACATGGTCATCGTGTAGCCTCGTTCGTACCGCTGACGTCACGCTGTTGGTCTTCGCTGGCGAGCTACAACGACCAGAGGTGATACCACCAACTCGACGTTATGCACGTCATTTAATAGCAGTTCTATTTAGTTACACATCCGTGATTAAATGAATTGCCAGAACACTGCAAGAAGATAAATTATTGCTTTTAATTAACATATTAATTATTATTTGTTTTTATTTATCTATATTCGTTTGTTGTAGATGTTTTCTTTAAATACATTGCCTTTAGGTACGTGAGACAAAATCTTTAATATTATGGTAGCAATGTTAGCAGAAGTTTTGATTAGATTGAAATATAGCTCGAAGCTAGAATGGCAAGTGGCATTCGACGATACAGCAGAGGACAAGGATAATTAAAGTGTATAAAATATTTTTTTTTTGATGAGAGCTATGTTACTGACAGGATTACTTGATGCGGATGAAAGTAGTTCCACATTTATCGCAAACCTCGACCAGCATTGAAGCTAATATTACGCGGCACAAGGCAAGTTGTTAAGTTTTGTTTTTAACTAGCTGACCCGGTGAACTTCGTATCACCTACATCATGTATGTATAACGTTTTGAGATGGTAACACCAGACATTACCGATCAAAAACTCTTTATTGCCATGACTGTACAATAGTGTCTGTTTTGTGCACGTCATGGTTTATGCTGTTGTTCTACTACAGACACTTATGTCATCAAATAAGGTGCCTACAATTTTTTTTCGGTCTGTAATATAATATGCATTTCCCGTTTTGCAAAAAGTGGATCGAGTGGCAGGACAACCAAAGTTCATGTCCTAGTTGTTATAACATTTTGTTACGTTGTGACGAATGTAAAACAATAATAATTTTAATTCAGACGGATATGTTTTAGTAACATCACCACATATACATTTCACATACCCCACACGCACACCCTCACACACATTCAGCACACTATATCTCACAATGTTTTAATTTCATTCGGTTATTAAACGAAATTTGCTAAAAAATCAAATGAATACAAAATTTTTATCTACATTAAATACAACACAGTTATACTCTTAATCAATTTAAAGCCTTCTGATAAACAATTTTTTTGTCTTTTTTGTGGTGCGTAAATATATAAAAATGGTGGTTTTCTGACGCACGAACACACGGCGCGATTTATTTGTGGTCATCGCAAAGGCCAGACGCACGGGAAATTGTAGAAGCTTGAAATCGAATGGGAAATCCATTGGAATCATCAGTATACGCGGGATCAAGACATCCTCTCTGTTGTATTTCCCCTTGATGATCTTGTCCTCGATCATGTTATTCTCACAGCCAGTCTTGTTCCAGTGCACATTCAAGATTGATTAATGTTATGCAGCATAATCACAACTGATCCTACTTTTAATTGTAAATTGTGAGGTGGTAGTCCAGGCAATTCCAGTGAATTTAAAAACTCTGTGTGGACAGTTGATTACATCATCCTGGTTTGTAACTGTGTCAACTGATTTGTAAGAAAACAACTCTTTTGGAAGAAAATTCTGAATGGTTGCATTGACTCCATCGACATCTTTGTTTTTGGCCGCCAATATTTCTCGTTCACTCAGCCAATTATAGTTACTGAACTGTTCTATGTCCATAAATGCATGCTGAATAAGCTCCTCTTTTGAGTCGGTGAAGTGACAGAGATGAGTGGGTAGTGTAATTAATCCGGTCATTTGTATTTACTGTTTCATTCAATTTCTACAATGATCTTGAATATGCAATGTTTTTGGTGATTCCAGGTACACTGGAAAAAATTAAGGCGTTGCATTTTTGGAAGAGGGGTTGCATTTTTGGAAACAATATTTAGGCACTATTTTTCTGTATATTTTATAGTATTTTATTTTATAGTATATTTTATAGTATGCATGTGCAAATTTCCATCAAAATCGGATAAAATCTGTGGGTTTATCTAAATTAGGAGGATGTAAAGGGGATGACGGGTTGCGTTTTTGGAAATCATATATAGGCAATATTTTTTAATTTCTTTTTAAGCATACCTGTGCAAATTTTGGTGGATATTGGACAAAATCTGTTGGGTTGTTTATATTGTGAGGTGTTATGAGGAAGAGGGGGTGGTTTTTTGGAAATTTTATTTTCCAAAATGCTCTCGACAATTCACCAAAGTTTCACTGTAACCGGATGAACGGTTTAGGAGCGCATAGAGAACAAACAAACTCAGCTTGATTTTTTTATATAAGATTAGATTGTCGTTTTCAGTATTTTACTCGCAATTTTTCCATTTTTTCTCACCGTATAAACCTTCCATGAACTTCCAAAAATATTTCAAGATCAAAATTAGCCAAATCGGTCAAGCCATTCCCGAGTTTTAGCGAGACAAACGAACAACAATTCATTTTTATATATAAGATTTAGTTTGTTTTCCTGACGAAATATTACTTACGTCATTATTTCAGTTTGTGTTTAGGTTGTTAGAGCATGGCGGGTGAGTGGTTAACGTTCTGACCTCGCATTCGGGAGGACGCAGGTTCGAATCCCCGTTCGGGCATCCAGATTTTGGTTTTCCATTGTTTCCTCGAGCTTCCATTAAAAGGCCATGGTAGAATTCCTAGTCGATCCTTATCCCCAGTCCCATCCCACCTCTAATGACCTCGACGTCGACGAGGCGTAAAGCTATAAGTAAAAAAAATGTTGTAATTAAAAACTGCACCATGATGACAACAAACTTATTGCTACATCGTAAGGCACGAGGCATTTATTCTATAACAATTCTATGTAGTTAGACAATTGTAAAGAAATGATTTGCCAAAACATTCAGTCCAACCTCTCATTTTTGACCGTCTGTGAGGCTAGTCAATTTACTGCTAGCTACCTCATATTTTAATTTGAGTCAAGTGGCTTTGAATTCTGACAGGTACGGTACAATCTCTTAAGGAAGTACGTTTGCTGTTAACCGCTTCTGTGTAGGGTTGCAAAACATTTATTCCATAGTATCCGCCATGTGGTCTATATTGAAGTAAGTACATCCTTCGTGTAACATGGCCTCAAGTTTGTTTACTGCTGCTACGTGAGGAATTAAGGGCCACCTGGTTTGATTTCTGATAAGTCCACGTCAATATATGAGACTCGCTCCTAATGTGAGGGATGTATTGCGCAATGCGTATACTGCCGCCGCATTCTGCTGGAGAAGTGGGGGGGGGGGGGAGGCTAACAGCTTGCTACAGGTGGCACCACCCCCATCTGTCACTTCAACTACAGTGCCTTCGCTGGTTAGATGCAGTACTTCATCCCTTCCTATCTTGTGCTAACCTCTTCATCTCAACATACCGTTTACAACTTACGTCCTTTCAGATATTTTAATCTCTGTCTTCCTCTGCAGTTCTTACCTTCGACCGTTCCCTCGACTGACAAATTAACCGAACCTGCTAGTCTTAAAATGTTACCCACCATCCTCTATTTTTTTTTCTCGATGACTCTACCACAAACTTCTTTTCTCGCCAAGTATTTCCAAAACAAGTTCATTTCGTGTTTTATCTGTACACTTAATTTTGAAGATCCTTCTATAACACCATATTTCAAATGCTTAAGTTTTTTTTTTCTTTATGCTTCGATACCGTAAAGTACTGTGCTCCACACACAGAGTATTAGAAAGTTCTTTATAAGTCTTAGATCAAATTTGACGCTAAAAGAAATTTCTTTTTCAAAAGGCTCTTTACACTAGTGCTATTCTCTTTTTAATGTCATTCCTGCTTCTGTCATCAGTTAAAATTTTACTTCCGAAGTACCAAAATTCACTTAATTCTCGTATTAAATGTGACCCTACATTTATATTTAACATACTATGATTGGTATTATAACTTTTGTCTTCCTTTGGGTTATGTTTAGTCCAAAATCTTCTTTCAGTATTTTTTTTAATGCATCTGGTAATATTTCGATATCTTTAGTCCGTTCTGCTAGCATGACAATCTCATCAGCAAATCGTAGCGTAATTATTTCTTTCTTCTGAAACATTTATGACACATTAAAATTTGTCCTTTCTTTATTTTATTGCTTCTTATACATTGTTGAATATTAATGGAGATTGACTACAACCTCGTCTCACATTCTTCTTAACTGATGTATGTTTCTCATGAGCCTCTACTTCTATTATAGCCACTTGATTCTTGTATAGAGTATATACTTCTATCTCGATATTTTACTCTTGACTTCTTTAAAATTTTCAACGTCCTATCATATGTAATATGGTCAGAAGTTTTTTTCTAAATCAACAAACGCCATAATCCGCCTTTCAAGTATTAATCTTAATTTATTCCCTTGTACCGTGGTTTTTCCTAAACCCAAAATGATGTTCACCTACTATCTATTCTACTTTCGTTTCTATATAATAATCTCGGACGTTAGATAGACTTATAGTGAGAGAATTCTCAAATTTGTCAGCTTGTGCTTTCTTCGGAACTGTGAATACGATACTTTTATTGTAAACAGATGGAATCTCTCTCGTTTCATTAGTGTTTCATATAATTCACAAAGTTATATGTAAAATTTAAGGTGAAATTTCCATTTTAAGGCAAGACGTCCGAAAGTGATGTGATATTCTGAATAACATTTGCCACATTTGGCAAATGTTACATGAAATCCCCTTAACAAATTCAAGTGGTAAGTGTACAACCATCCGTCTACATACATGATCTCTCTCCGTGTTAGTTTTATGTGTTTTGACACACACACTCACCCACCCACACACACACACACACACACACACACACATTAACTCCTCAAACGACGAAGTAAAATGGACCGCTTTTACCTGATTCTCCCAAACTGGATGGAATTAAGGCAGAGATCAGAAAAGTGTAAATACCTGTTGCCACACTACGTAGAAAAAAGTTTTTATTATTTTCGAATGGACCATATCGGGTTACCACAAACATCGATTGTCATCACTTCTTGTACCTAATAATTTGTGCAATGTTTTCACTGGATAGTTACTACGAGTAACTATGTGGAAAAACAAATTTGTAATTATTTAAATTTTAATATTTTGTAACAAATAAACTTAAAAACAAAATAAGTATTTTTTTATCACAAATTCTAAATTTTGCATAAAAAAACTATTTCCATCTAATACTGTCATATTATTTTCCGCCTCTTCTTTCAACAGCAAAAAACTTAGGATGATTAAATAAGTGATTTAAATTATTTACATAACTGCCTACGCGTCAACTTCATCGTATGAACTTTGCGAAGTTCGCGGCTAGATTAATTGAAGCGTGCCCGCCACCCGCCTTTCCATCGCTCTAGCGACTCATTCACAGTCCAATTTGTAGGACCTACATTTATCCGATTTTCCGACGTAGGATCGTGCAAGGAGCTGCAGCACTACATGTAGGACGTCTTGGATGTGGCTGGATTCCCAAACAACCAATATGGTCTCCTGCCGTCCAACAGGTTATGGCGTTGGATCTTGTTTGGAGGAAACAAGTGTGCGATGAGGATTACTGGCGCGCCGGTAGAAAGTACGAATGGAAAGCTTGGGACACCTTCTACAAGGGGTGATCAAATGAAAGGTACGAAACGACACGGTGGGTACAAATGTAGACTTTACTCAAAATATACACCATAGGCCTGAGCACAACGATCCCAATGATGAATAAGCCGCGGGATTCCTTGTTCCCAGAATTCCTGTGCCCGTGACGAGACCCAGTCCCTCACAGCGTCCTTGAGTACGTCGTCCGAGTTGAAACGTTTCCCATTCAGGTGTTTCTTCAGTGGACCAAACACATGGAAATCGCAGGGCGACATGTCCGGACTGTAGGGAGGATGGTTCAACGTCTCCCACTTGAACTTGGCCAGTTCCATGTGTGCGACTCTGGAGACGCGTGGACGCGCATTATCATGGAGCAGAACCACACCCTCCGTGAGCAGCCCCGGTCTTTTGTTCTTGATGGACCTGCGTAGGCGTCGGCGTGTCTCACAGTACACATCCCCCACCTGTACGACATCCTGTCCTCATACGGACTGCCGCATCATTTGGACGCCGCTTTTGATAAGAGCCTCTGTTCTCTATTGCGCATGCGGCCGCCCGCTCATGTTCCGATCCCAGTCAGAGACTCCAATCGCATCCCGAAATGTCTCGCTGTGTTATCCCATGGCGCAATAGCAAATATTTAACTGTTACGTTTTTATGTCGTTTCGTACCTTTTCATTTGATCACCCCTTGTAGTAACGTGAATAGGTAAGCGCATCCTACGGTAGTTCTACACGGAGGTATTACAGGTTGGACCATGAATAGGCCGCTTAAGCTTATATGCAAGTTCAAATTTGTAAATTCATGTCGTTCAATTACCTTTATCACACTATCGTAAGAAAGGAAACAATCATGTTTTTGTTAGCTAATCGACGATAGGGCCATTCTCGTACAAAGAGAAAAGTTATATATATATATATATATATATCCACTTGCTGTGTATAAACAAAACGAGATTAAGAAGTGCGACCATTTAAAAACGGCGAAATAGTGACGTTGTAAAAAAATGGAGAAATGTAGAACGACAGCAAGATGTTGTGTTCTACGAAAAAGGACAACTAGAGCTATTTCCTGACCAACATGTGATTTTTTATATCAAAAATCTCACTGATGATACCCCAGTCAACAAGGGAATAAATAACGCGTATGACCATATACAAATAAAAGAACTGTTGTTAAAAGACGGTATTTCATTTTTAAAAAAACGGTTAGAAATATTATCATATTGTAAACAGTGTAATTTTCCGTACGTCTTGGATTATTACCCTGGGTGGATCTTCTACAAATTCCAGACAAATAAAAAAAAAATTAATTACTCTTTACAACACTTAGTTTTACTTGGTAAAAGAAAAAATCGTCAGGCCTACCTTCCTGCTCGACCAAATAGAAACCAGTCGTGTCAGAATATCAAGATAAAAAATATATTCCAAAAAATTTGTTTTAACGAAGAAATGTATTGCTCTTAATGTCAGAATAAGTTTTTCTTATTTGAACATTTCACTAAAATTCATTAGTCGAATCTTGAACGCTATGGAAACAGTCTGTCCAAATGAATCTCACATATACTGTGGTAGGTGCCTTGGTGGGCAAACCACGTTACAATTATATTTCATACCTTTATGATTAATAATTGTGGATTTTTAATTTTAATTTTTATGAAGGAGTTGAAAATTATTTAATTTTGCAAGAATCTCGACGTTAGTTGGAATTTAGGAAAAATTGTCACAATATGACATTTATTTTCTTATCACTGGCGATTACAAGTCTGAGCGAATTTATCGTTAACATTAACACAAATTGGCAAAATCATAAAAGCAACGCTCAGAGTTACAATTAGCCGTCATGAGCAAGCAAACAACTGTATATTTACTTTTAAATATATCTCAGAATCAAAATGCAAGAAATAATGACAATTGGAACAATAAAATACAAGTTATGACGACCTCAGACAAAGGTATCATAATACTGTGACTTTACAGTTAAAAAGGAAAATCATGGGCGCCAGAATGAACAATATATCATTCTAAAATAACTAGTTCTGGCAAATTATGCCGCTAGCTCAGAGGTTTTTACAATTACAAAGTGAGAACATGGACCTATCCTCTCAAAGTCGCTTATGGGTTCTGTTTCACGGAATGCACAATCAGATGGCTTGGTCGTAATAAATTACCATTGTAGTCCTGCGTCTGATGTCTGCGGTGACTGTAGCGGACCCACGATATGTGAGATTGTCTCACAAGCCGGCTATAGGCATCTCTGGTCTGACAATGCGCATCATCGCATTACCGGCTGTGTTGCTGCGATAAGCTTGCTCCAGCAAGGCAAGCTGCCAGCCAGAAATCGTACAGCGGCAGTTGGCGAGAGAAGCCAACTTTCCAAGTCCACCTCAGACTAGACTCGCATAGCTTGGACTCGAAGATCGAAGTTAGAATGTCCAGCTCCTCGCTCTTCGGTCCACGAGGAAACTTCTCGCTCCGCCCCTTTGCAGTCTCGAAGCTCACATACAACAAAAATTCCCAGGGTTTTGAGTTATACGCTCATTTTGATTGGATCTTCAGGTCGGCACCTAATGTCACGTGATATCCTCGATATGTGATTTGGCTAGAGTATCTAACAGAGGTCGGACATATTCGGCTAAGTTCGCCGGGGTGAGAGGACATTCGGGTCTCGGACGGCAGGCTTTTCCCGCCGGGCGAGTGACGTTGTTGACCACCCATCCCCAGGGAGCAGAGTGGGTGGTCTGGCAAATCCCAAATCCGCGACTTCTTGTCGCCAAGGCTCGGGAACACCAAGATTAGCTTCAAGCCTACATAGCTCAATAATTCTTTAATATTCGCTTTACCCAGATACACTGTATGTTCACCATTTCATTACAGTCCTCACTTGGAATCTTGCGTACTTTAGAAAATTACAACAAAAATCTATTTAGGTGGTCGCCCAAGATTTATGTAAATTTCTTATATTATTACATATATAATAAAAATGCACCTTGTAACGTGGCGACAGCGCGGCTCGTTACAATACCATGTCTGCGAAATACATCAGTTTTAAAAGTGGAAAACTGTAATAGTCTTTCCAAGTATCTCCAATTTGCGCCGAATTATTACCCTAATTGAAAGTTGTTAAATTTGAAGTAGTGGAGATATTTGACATCGATTGCTGTATCAAAAGAAACATATCAGTATTCCGATCACCTCAAATCTCTTCTTACTCGGAAAAGATGTTAAACACTTCAAATATGCGCAAAACATTTATTGCAGGATAGCTGAAACCACTATTTTTTTTAAAAGGGAATATTTTGCTATTGCAATTTTTTGTTTTCTGTAGTTTCGTTAAAAAAATATTGATGAATGTACTGACTTACCTTCTGACGGTGGGGCTGTTGTCTGCAGCTCGTGTAGGAGCAGTTGGAATCACTCGTGTTATTGTTCAAATGCTTCAGTGAGACTTACCTTAAACCTGAAAATGGTATACGTGCGGTTGCCACTAATCTCGAATAAAACGTTACGTCTCTTATTAACTGTGTTCTCCGCGTGTCTCAGAGATCTTTGATTAGCGATGAAGGCTTCTTCGAACCAAATATCAGAATAATGGCAACGATTTTATTATTATTTTTGAAAGTTTACCACCTCTTTGCAACATTTGTAGCTGTTGGGAATTGACTAAAACACAGAATTAACAATGTAAGAGATTGATTTTGACATAAATTTTACGAATCCATGAGTATGAACGCTGTAAAAATTGTAAATGGCTACCCAACGTGATTTAGTACACTGTGTCAAAAAAAAAAAATCACTGCCTTTCGAAATTGTATGAATGTAATTTTTGTAATCATTGCTGCTGAATATGCAAACCAATATCTCGTACATGAATCCAGTTCAGTGGTCTGAAGTGATATAAAATATGAGGCAATGAACTAATTGTTACGCCGTCCCTAGTTGTTTACTGAATATCAAAGTGTAAAATGCTTTGAAAAAGATGTGTCAGTTAGAAGGGAAAAATAAGAACTGATTTCAGAATGGTATCATTGAAATAAAGATCGTGAACAATAGATACAGAAAATAGTAGTCCACAAAACCCGAACTCAAAAATAAGAGCTTACGTGTTATTAATTTTAGGCGTGTATTTTTTAGTAAATAGGCAAATACAACATCAAATTGTATACTCCCATATTGTAATGTTCACATCGGAAATTTTTCCAGTCGTTAAGGGATCGTGCACAAACTACGTGGCTCGGTCCAGGGGGGGAGGGTGGGTTGGCTGGAAGGCTACGCTGGGCTACGTGGGGGGAGGGGGGGTTCCGAGCCAGGCCACGTAGCTTTCCTTCCATAACATTTTTCACAATTAAAATGAGGATCAGAACTCACAACAGCATTTGAATATTTATTTCCCTCAGTTAATTATCTCCGTATGTAATTAACAATAGTCTGACAGGAGAAAATAGTACAAAATGTCTTCTGGAATCAAGCTACGTGCTACGGGGGGGGGAGGGGGAGGTAGAGGCAAAAGCCACGTAGGGCTACGTGCGGGGGAGGGGGAGGTAGAGGCAAAACCACGTAGGGCTACGTGGGGGGAGGGGGGGTTCACAGAAGGCCAAAATGGAGCTACGTGGTTTATGCACGCTCCCTAATTGCTAAGTAAAAGTTTGTTTTTGTTATTTCATTTAATAGTCATACACGTTTCGTCTTTATGTTTCAGGTAACATCAAGAAGGAATCTGCATGTTTTCAACGTTTCTAATCATCTTACAAATTGCACCACTTTGCTGAATGCGCCATTAACGTTCCTGTTAGCTTCGAGACTTTTAACCAGCCTAAATCATTTACTGCTTTAATAATGAATTCCGTTGTCGAAAAGAGAATGCTGAAAAAGAAATCCTAAGAAACACTTGCTTTGCGGTATATACTTAATCAAGATAGTATTTTGGCCTATCTTCCTTAGTTGCTACGATAACTGCATTAATTACGCTCCATCCTTCTTTCAGCTAAACAAAATAGGCATTGAAGATGTCTGGAACAAAGAGCAAACGCACATGCCATAAAAAGCGTTTTTTTGGTCGCTAGACAGAGGAATGATAATAAACAGTTACGATTAACTATCATTATATTGCTAGACGTGCAGTCTTATCATCCAATTTTTTTACCTACTGTATGATTGACTAATGATGCTATAACTGTTCCATCGATATATACATTTGTCGTATTTTAATTCATATCTGATGGGAAATAGTTATAAATAAATTAATGAAACTATGTGAACCTGTGAAGCGTGTTACAGTGCTAAGCATGCAAGTCAGAAACCTGTTAATTGGTAACTTTGGATTAGCCAACAGATTTAAAGGGTAATTTTTAAAGATTTTCAGTGTCTTCCTTTTTTTTATCGATGTTGTAATAAAATGTTTTCAATACGGTACTCTTTAATATTAATGAAAAAAAATTTTGTGGTCTATTAATTTCGAATAAGTTTTGATGGTTTTGATTGATTTATATTGTTTAAGTTACGTCATTGTCAACTGTCCAGAAAAATATGTCGTCTTTTTTTGAGCGATTTCAGATTTTACGATTTTGTGTATATAATTTTGCGTAGTCATAGCTGAACGGTTCACTCGGAATAATACTAGAAAGAAAATGTGTCATTCGTATTAAGTAATGATGTGCGTTGGAAATCTTTGTAGAATCTGATGTATTTTTCTAATGTGTTATTCTGGTGAAGTAAATGTAAAGTTATTAATTATAGACGCTTTAGTGATTTAAAAACTAACTGTCGTTATTATTCAGAAGTTTTGATTACACCAGTGAGGAGTTATACTCCCTTCGTGACCGGACAGATATGCATATCTTTGCATGGAAATCATATTTACTGAGAGTTGCGTCATAACATCTTGATCTTTGTATTTATAGTTGAGGAATCTCTTCCTCGTAAATGCTTTGTGCCGCCATCTTACCTCCTCGAGGTCTCTGGACTTCTTGTTGCCACCTCCACCTCCCCCGCCACCTCCTCCACTCATGGTGTTCATGGTGACTCCCTAGGATCACCTGCAACATAAACAAACAACTTCTGTGTAACTACCCTCCCTGCCAAAGCTACTTTTATCCTTGTCAAATCAGAACCAATGGAAAAGGCTAAATAACTGCTAAAATTCACAGTTGCCAAATAACTTTCATTGAATTTACGTAATCATAGTGGTGAATAATACTAGGTACAATAATGAAACAAAGAGGTTATAAGAGTAATAAAAACACAAATATCGATATCAAACTGCACGAGAATAATAACCAAACACTGAAATACCTTTGTAGCATTTCTCCGGCATTATCTTATATCTTTAAAGGAGCAATTCTTGTATATATTTGGTATTTCGGAAACGGCTTTAACGATTTGGATGAAATTTATTATTTAGATACCGTCTTGCTTTTCAAGTTTATGTAAGTAGGTATGCTCGCTGCAGAAACACGATTTCATAAAAAACAAGTAATTCTTGTGTGAAGTTTTTCTTTGGTTAGAGCTAGGAATTGTGCACTTCGAAATGCCTAGGAAGCCGTCAAGGAAACATTTAACGCTGGGCCAGGAAGTTACCACTATCCCACCTCGCTCCGCCGTAGAATCATGAACCCAAATATTTTCCCACAAACTGTTTTTCTGTTATCCCTCAGAAACAGTTCATGTAATCATAGGCCAAGTCTTGTGGTTATTTAGGGACAAAAAGTTATGTGATTTTGTTCTGATCCAATTCTACACTTTAAAATGTATATTATCCTTACTTTGCGCAACAGAATGGTTTCTGCCGGTCGTTTATTTATAATAATAATAATAAAAAATCTGGTGGCTTTGCCATAATACATGCCATGTTTTCGCAGACCACTACAAATACAATAAATGTGTTGCTTCATCCAACTTACAAATATACAAAAACCATCCCTCACACTTCTTTTGGGTTTGACAAGTCCTAGAATAAATCATATAACAGACTTTTATTTCAGTCAAAACTATGACATCCATAATAGCCAAGTCACCAGAATATTTTTATCTATATATATAAAGATGTATGTATGTATGTTTGTTTGTTTGTTCTTCAAACAAATCCACAGTTTTCATCCTATCTCGATGAAACTTAGCACACTTATCCTTTGAAACAAGGAGAAAAATACTGTCTACATTTGGTTGAAAAATTATCTGTATAAATAATACATGTTGTCTCATAATTTCGAAATACTACTGAATGGCGATAGACAGACGCGTTGGATATGGACGCCTGTATACTGCTTTTTCCGTGTATCGGTCAGACAGCTCAGTGGTTAAAGCGCTTGCTTACAAATGTTTGGATCGTGGTGTCCGGTTTTTTGATCCTAAGAGTCACGCCTGGGCCGTAGGTTATTCGGATTGAATGTTAAACTGTAGATATCACAAAGTTACGGGTGCAATGCGAGGCAAATCGTAGGTAGTCTTGCAATGCTGTAGGTGTACACTTTTTTACGTTATAATGATTCCTCAGGGGTTGTTCACAGTCAGAGTGTGTGTGTGTGTGTGTGTGTGTGTGTGTGAACCGCAGTAATAATACTATAAATACGGAAGTAAGAGTCTATCTTTTTGTGACATTTTGACGACCAAATAGCTATATCGATGTTGATGGAATTTGACAAGAAAATCTGTATGAAGGGCACAGGACATTTTCTCCGGCATGTTTAATAGTTGTAGTCACGAAATTTTGAGACCTTATCAAATGGTGACAGAAATATGTTGGAAATTGATTTTCTTCAAGAGACTGGTTCGACGGTAGAATGATATAGTGATAGCTTTCCTGTCATATTATGCCGACTCGGTGTTGTTTGGGTCCAATCCTTCGTTACCAACAACTTCTTATATTCAATTCTGGCAAAAAATTCTTAATCCACGCGTACGAAGTCGCGGGTACGAGCTAGTTCTAAATAAAGGTACTATAACACCGAGAGAAACCATTATGTATCACAAAGTGAAGTAAATACAGACTGTAAAGTGTAGACTTGGCTCAGAAGAAGATCTCATAACTTTTTGTCACTACACGAACACGATTCTTGGCCTATTTTTACAAGAATTGTTTTGTGGAATCGCCATTTTCTTTTTTTAAGTTGATCATTTATTCTGAGTCGTTAAATTTGAAGATTGGTGGAAGAGGACATTTCAGAATTCAGGACACCAGTATACGCTGCCAACAATGGCCACTCACTCTTCAAACAATGAGTGTCCACCACTGCCGAGCACACCCATTACAGCATATTAAACTACCAGCATATAAGTAAATAGCGAGTAACTTCCAAACGGAGCACGGGATGGAGGTAAAATTTAAAATGTTAGTTACACTTACTGACCTCTGGACACAAAATAAATTTCAGGCAAATGGTCTCCTTCAGAGCAAAGCAATTAACTTGCAAATATGCGCCCAATTTTTTCACATTTTAAATTGCCACTTAATAAATACGCGTGAAATCGACATTAACAGACTTTCTTATGATTTGGGGATGAAACCATATAATATGCAGGGCCTATACAGAATTACTTATTTCTACGATCACGGGATATACAGTATAATTTTGACGTCGGGGTGTTGTAATGATTTTTTTTAATATCACTAACTTCCGAAGTAAGGAGAGGAAGACAATAAAATTTAACAGATTGTTTAAACTTAGTAATCAGTATCAATAATGAAAATCGGGGGCATGTAGCATTATTAAGGTAGAAAGCGATTTCATGTTTGGGGCAGATATATTGAAATTATATATTTTTAAACTTTTCCTGTAATCTAGAGCTAAAAATT
The DNA here is from genome assembly GCA_031002005.1 of Vandiemenella viatica. Lineage (NCBI taxonomy): Eukaryota > Metazoa > Arthropoda > Insecta > Orthoptera > Morabidae > Vandiemenella > Vandiemenella viatica. The sequence goes on from CM061919.1 coordinate 252,210,235, forward strand.
TAACTGTGTACCAAATTTCAGTTTTCTATGTCAACGGGTAGTAGCTTAGAGTTTTGATGATCATCAGTCAGTCAGTCAGTGACAAAATCAACGAGCTTCGCGCATGAATAAACCCAAAACAAAGATCACGAAGGAAAAAAATTAGTGTTGTCGCTAAGTTCGTTGACATCTAAGCATAACTGAAATATGAGACATGTATAACTTTTTCTCTAATAAATAGTAAAATATGGGCAAGTGACAAAACACAGCTAAGTGTCGCAACACTGAAAGCCAGTTTGATTACCAAACCGAGCGTGGTGGTGTAACGGATAGCGTTCTGGCCTCGCATTCGGGAGGACGGCGGTTCGAATCCCCGTCCGGGCATCCAGATTTGGGTTTTCCATGGTTTCCCCAAATCACTCCAGGTGAATGCCGGGATGCTTCCTTCAAAAGGCCATGGCCGAATTCCTTCCCATTCCTTCCCCCCATCCTTTCCCGTCTCTAAAGACCACGTTGTTATAAAGGGACGTTAAACTGTTACAAAAAAAAAAAAAAAAAAAAAAAAAAAAAAATTGATTACCAACACTAATATCAACAAATCATGTAATCTCCATTCTTACTTGAAAACTATACCAGATATTTTGAAACTGATTAGTTCAGCCGATAAATAAAATACAACTGCCTAGTTTGTCGTTAGATGTCAAACACTAAGGCTAAGAAAATCAGCAAACATGTAACGCATTCTACTTATTATAAGTGTTCTTCGTTTTTTTTATAATATATAATGTATATATCAATTCTTGTTTCAGGATGCAGCCTCTTTAAGCCAGATGAGCCAAATTTTACAAGTTACTGCCACGCAGGTTTGTTCTAGTTCCTTCCAGGCTGATCGATCTTGAGTAACTCTCTTCCAGTTCACGCCTGTTGCTCATCGTATGTGTCTATGCCAACGATCCAGGGGTCTTCCTCTTGCTCTTTTCAGGTTCGTTGGTGTCCAATCCAGAACTTCCGTAGGCCATCTGTCGTCTCTTTTGCGAACAAGATGACCAGCCCGTTGCCATTTTTGGGTCGTCACTCTTTCTAAGATGTCTGTCACTTTGGTTACCGAACAAATGTATATGGCCATTTTCCTTTCTCTTCTTGTAATCATTAGCATTGCTCTTTCCATACTTCATACTTCTCTGGCAGTTCTCAGTTTTTGCTTCATGTGACTATATATATATATATATATTATTTATATATATATATAATATTAATCATTATTGACCTTGAGGACAGTGTTTAAACTCAAATTATTCATGATTATTCAGTTTTTTTTGTATTTGTCTTCATCCTCTTCTCTTCCCAAAACCTCTTCATACGCTCACTGTGTTCCTGTTTAATTTGTTCTGTCCATTTTGTTCCTGTTTTCTTCTGTATTTTAAATTTTGTGTTCATAATTTTTTTTCTTAAATTGTCCCCTTTCCCCTGTATTTCCTTGCTGATCCCTGCGTGATTCAAGTCCTCTTCTATTTCCTGGAAACAAATGTTTTTCCTGAGCGAACCATTTACCACATCAAAGATCCTGTTTATGAGTCCAGTGCTGTTCATTCGCTGTAAATGTCCATAGAATTGTAATCTACGTCTTCTGATAATGTCTGTCAATCTATCTGTATGTTCGTATAGTTCTTTCGTTGGTCTTTTCATCCATATACCGTCTTTATATATTGCTCCAAAAAATTTTCTAAGGATTTTGCGTTCAACTTTTTCCGCTTCTGTGATGCCTGAAGCCCCAATCGTGATTGTTTCTGATGCATATATAATGCTTCTGGCAGTACCACTGTTTTGTAATTTCTGAGTTTGGCCTTTCTTGATATATTTCTTTTGTTATAATATGACCATGTGAGTTTATAAGCCTTCTGAAGCTTTTCTGATCATTCCGAATCTGATAGCTTGTTAGATCCTCCTACTTGTATGTATTCCCCTAGATATTTGAATTTCTCGACTCTTTTTATGTTTCCAAATTTTGTGTATATTGTTTGTACATTGTTGTTTTGTTTCTCCATATATATTTATATCGTGACGCCGATTTTTTATATATATATATTTATAAAATTTCTAAGACGTCCCGCTATGACGAAAGAAATTCCTGTGGCGTCCCGCTCTGACGTTAGGCATATAGCTTTACTAAGACCGAAAACATTGCGGTAAAAAACGGCCCGAATCTCTTCCAGGAAGGGGCAGGCGTTTACTCGACTTGGCAGGTGCACTACCGTGCACCCATATCCGAAATACCATGTTTACATTTTCTGGCTCACATGTGTATTAGCTACCCGTCTATTGATCGTTGATGTAGGGACTCCTCCCTGTCATTATTTCAAATATGGAATAGTCCAGAAAACGTAATAACGAAGCTCTGCCAATTTTCCGATAGTTCCCTTCATCGAATTCCCGAAATTATAACGATCCGAAAAATCCGCGTATTTGCGATCCTGTGTAACAGCGGCGAGCGAGCGAATGCTAATTAAATGCCATTATCGGACGCGCCCACTCACACGCCGTTAATTGCAAGCAAAATACTGAAAACGCGATTCCGATTCTGAATTAATGTTTTAGGTGCACGGTGTCAGCGGTTTACATATGTAGCAAGCCTGATCGGCCAATGAAAATCAACACCGAGCAGGAACCATATTGGAAAACCACGGCTAAGTCAGCACCCACTGCTGCATTAAAGTCCAGTAATCATCTTTTGATGAACGATGAGAGAGTGATAGAATTTTAAAAAAAAACAAAGAAGAATGTTGTGTCTATCGAGCTATGGTCACCAGTTTTTACTTCTATGTTTATTTAAGTGGCAGAATAAACGAATTTTGATGTCAGTTGAATACGTTTTTAGCGTCAGCGGATGTATTGAACTGAATTTCTAATTATATATTTCTTATTGTTTTTTTAATTATTTTCTTATATACGTTGAGTGTTAAATTGCACCACCCATCTACATTTGCCATTTACTAATTTCAATTTTAAATTACTTCAACATTTTTTAGTAAATTTGCATTACTTCTTTTGCCAAATTATTGCAATCCCTGACATCAGGGATAGGAACGATCCCTCGTGGTATACAAATGAAGTTAAAAGGTTACTTAAAAAGCAAAGGAAGATTCATGCACGCTCAAGAAGGACGATGTATAGGAGTGATTTAGAAAAGTTAGCTGTTACTAGAGGACATGTCAAGAATACGATGCGCGAGGACTTTAATGACTTTCGTTGCAACTTACTTTCCAAGAGTCTCATCGAAAATCCAAAGAAATTTTGGTCGTATGTAAAAAAAGTAAGTGGCTGTGACAGCAATATGCCAGTTCTACTACAAGACGGTCGGGAAGTTGATGACAGCCGCGACAAGGCTGCCGTATTTAACACCGAATTTAAAAATTCTTTCACTGACGAAAACATGGAAAACATTCCAGTTTTTCACACGGCGTCTAGAATTTGAAATGGATCCAGTACAAACTGATAGTGTAGGTATCATAAAGCAATTAAAGCTCCTGAAGTGTGGGAAAGCGCCGGGTCCCGATGGTATACCAATAAGAGTATTTTCGGAATACGCGGAAGAAACTGAACCATTTCTGTTAGATATATTTCGTAAATCTTTAAAAGAAAGAAAAGTACCTTCTGACTGGAAAATATCGCAAAGTGATTCCCGTTTTCAAAAAAGGAGATCGGATTGATCCTTGGAATTATCGACCCATATCTCTAGCATCTGTTTGCAGTAGAATTCTGGAGCATGTCATATGCTCTAACGTTATGAAATTTCTAGATGAAAACGAGTTACTTACAGCAAACCAACACGGATTTTGGAATAACCGTTCGTGTGAAACGCAACTGGCTCCATTTTCGCATGACGTAATGAAAGGTATTGATGCAGGATCACAAGTTGATGCTATTTTCTTGGATTTTCAGAAAGCTTTTGACTCTGTTCCACACAACCGACTTTTAGCGAATCATCATCATCATCAGCCACCATTCTCTGCCATTTCATCAACAGGCAGTGTTTTATTGGAGTTATTATCCTAGAATATTTTCTCCTATTAGCAAGGCTGGTCAATTCGTCTGGGTTGGTAGGTCTTTATGTTGGTGCATTAGTTTATTAAACTCAATGGTCTTTTATGTCGGTCTGCTGAAATGTCATACTGGCCGATATTTTTAACCATTTGATTTTTTGACTTCTGGGAGCTTTTGTAGAATGATTTTGCCAGCAGCCTGAATCTATCCAGGAGCGTAGGCAGTGCAGTAGCCTCGTGTAGGGCATCGGTCGTGAAGTGACGTGGCAGGTGTAGGACTCTCCTCGATCCCCGGTTTTGAATGACTTGTAGCTTTTGTATTTCATGATTTGCGGCGTATGCCCATATGGGACATGCATATTCTATAATAGGTCGGATAAGGGTTGTGTAGATTTTGATTCCAGTAGTTGGAGGTAGTCGGCTATTAAAATTGATGAGTGGGTAGAGTTGTTGTAATCTCGCACTCGCTCGGCATCTGACTTCCTATATGTGGGCGTGCCACGTTAGTCTCCTATCCAGTGTGACCCCCAGATAGCGAACAGTTGTGGACCAGGGGATGTCCTTGCCACTTGCCATTGAGGTGTAGTAGAGGATGCGGTATCACCGGAAGCGCTGGGTCGCATCTTCGCGTAAGCATAATGGCTTGCGTTTTAGCAGGGTTTATTTCTATTCTCCACCTCCTATCCCAAGCAAGAGTTTTCTGTAGGACTTCCTAGAGACGTCTGGTTACAATAGCTCTGCTTCGGCTGAATGAGAAGTATGCGGTGTCATCTGCGTAGGTCGCAAGCTCTACACCAATCGAACGTACGGTATATCTGACCAGATTTGCGAATGGATATGCGATTTTCTAACTGGTCAGTCACGATATGTCGTTGTTGACGAGGAAGGCTCTTCTAAGCCAGATGTTACTTCGGGCGTTCCTCAAGGAAGTGAAATAGGACCACTACTTTTCTTAATTTTTATAAACGATCTCGGTGACAATGTTAATTGCAGGATGCGATTTTTTGCTGATGATGCACTTATTTGCAGGGAAGTGTTGTGCTCTGACGATTGCTTAGAAATTCAGCATGATATGGATGTTATTTCGGAATGGTGCCGTAAATGGCAGCTCACACTTAGCTGCAAAAAGTGCAAGGCAATGCAAACAAGTAATAAAAAGACCCCGTTTGCTCACGAGTACAAAGTTAACAATTCAGTTGTTGACACTGTGGATTCCCTGAAGTAACTAGGCGTAGCAGTACAAAGCAACATGAAATTGGACTTGCACAAAACTTCCGTCGTAGGCAAAACTAATTCTAAACTACGATTTATAGGTCGTATTTTGAGAAGTTGTAATGCTCATGCAAAGGAAATAGCGTACAAAACACTAGTGCGTCCGCATTTGGAATATTGTTGTGAAATTTGGGATCCGCATCGCAAGGGATTGATTGACACATTAGAGAAAGTACAGAGGAGAGCCGCTCGATTCGTGCCTGCTAGTTACAGTCCTTAAATAAGTGTCACAGAGCCGATACGTGGGTTTGGCTGGGATTGTTTGGCGGACAGACGACGTCGTTTTCGTTTGAATTTGTTGGAGAATATGCGAAAATCTTTAAGTTACGACTGCAACGAAATACTTCTTCCGCCAACCTATTTAGGTCACAATGACAGGAGGGATAAGATTAGAGAAATAAGATGCCGTACTGATACATTTATGTATTCCTTCTTTCCTCGTTGTGTTCGGGATTGGAATGCACTGAATTAGGATTGGTTCTTAGCACCCCCTGCCACCCACAGTATTTGTGGTTTGCAGAGTATATATGCAGATGTAGATCCTTGTCCACATAATAAAATTTTCCCACTCCCTTACGCATGAAATCGAGTGTCCAGATTGTGCACATGGTCATCTTGTCCTTTCCATGCACTAGTCATAGTTCAATATCCTTCCAAGCCTCATCATCAACATACGCTTTGCAGACTCCCATGACTCTCTTCGTCTTCCAATGACTCCCAGACCAGCTCCTTATGATATCAGTTTGTGTTCTGTGATAACTATCACAGAAAAAAATCTAGCTACTTTCCTTAGCAGCCCCTTCAACTGCTGTATTTGATACCCAAAATGTAGGTCCCAAGCCACGCCACTATACTCAATCAATGGTCTGACTGAAGTTTTGTAAGCCAATTCCCCGTCTTCTCCCGTGCAGCCTCTTATCACCCTTTCCAGTAAACGAAGGATTTTGTAACTTGTTCCTACAACCTGACCAAATGAAATGTATTCTTAGATATTTTCACATCCAACCTCCAACGATACTTCTTTAGTTGTTTTATCTGTGTACCTAATAAGCTGACTCTTCTTGGTATTTATTTTAATTCCGTGTAGTACGGTTTATTTTTTTTTTTTTCTGTCATCAGTCTCTCGACTGGTTTGATGCAATCCTCTACTCCTTCCTATCTTGTGCGAACCTCTTCATCTCAACATACACCTTACAACCCACGTCCTCCATTACTGTAACTGTTTCATAGGGGACATCCATTAATTACGTGAGGTGAAATAGGGGGGGGGTCTGGCGAAATCTAACCAGATCTCACCAAGTGGGGGAGGGGGGGGGGTCTACGGAAATCTCACGTGAGATTTTGCGAGGCGTCAAAAAGTGAGGCTGTGACCTAAAAAAAAAGCTCTACAAAAGTTTCCAGGGCGATTTCTAGGGGGGGAGGGGGTTCTCACGGACCAGATCTCACCACAGGGAGGGGGGGGGGGGTCCGGGCCAGATCTCACGAAATCTCACCAGGGGGGAGTCCAGAAATCCGGAAAAACACCTCACGTAATTTGTGGATGCCCCCATATATTCTTATTTCTGTCTTCCACTTTATTTCCTACCTTTAATTGTTCCCAGAATATCCTGTCTCTTCTTTCTGTAATACTTCCAAAAACTTCATCCTGACTCATCATTTCGAAAACACGTTCATTTCATACTTTATCTGTCCACTTAATGAAGTGTCTGAGTGTTGTGGAGCTACTCCCGTGACCAGCAAGATGACCAGATCTGTCCCCGATAGAATATGTGTTGAACCAGCTTGCACGTCAAATCCGTCCCGGTGGCTACCAAATGGCGCCTTGGCTTCAACGCTCCTAAAAGTCAAGCCATTATTATCTCCGGAAGGAAGGTTCCACTACGGCTCCAATCTTTAACTCTCTTTGCAGCGAACATCGATTGGACCCACACGGCAACATATCTCGGCGTAAAGCTAAATAGGCGGTTGACATGGAAACAAAATGTGTCCAACGTCCGCAGCAAGGCCACAGGTAGACTGACATCTCTCTGCCATGTTCTGAATCCGAAAAGTAAACTGAGACCAGATGTAGGCATACAACTCTACACCGCACTCATCAGACCTATAATAGAGTATGCCTCCGCAGTTTGGGGCAACATCGCGGAATCCCACCTCCGGCGACTGCAGACCATTCAGAAAAAGGCTATCAGATTCGCCTACCACCTACCCAGCGAGAGGCGTACTGAGGATCTCCACCGAATAAGTGGACTTCCCATACTTAGAAACCGCTTTCACAAGCTGGCAGCGCAGTTTTACGAAAAAAGCCAGCACTCGGCTAACCCTTTGATTAACGCACTGGGTGCCGAGCCATTTTAAGATCAGAGACTTAGGTGGCCAAGGAAACTCCTTGATCACCAGTAATGGAGCAATACCGACAATTCCATAAGTAATGCCAGCCCAACATTAAAATGGAAGGTGATGCGTTATTACGCAAAAACTTCCCCACACTCTGGGGACCAATGTCTTCGCCAGAAATTTATTGTCTTGTGAAAAGTGTATGCATCATTTTCCGTGCTTGCTAACAATCAAGAAATTATTGCCTAATTCTCTGTATAACGAGTGGCATTACGAGTAGGAATACCGTTTTCACGTGAAAAAAAAATATTTATTCACCCCCCACAACATACGATTAGTTGATCTAAATTAGGGCTGTTGATAAAATATCGATATATCGATATTTTTTTAAAAAATATCGATATTTTTAGGACGATATATCGATATATCGATATTGAAATCTGGATATCGGAGTCCGATATTTTTTAAAAAATAAGTGGTTATTTTCCGTTTTCCTCGTAGAATATTCCAAGTTATTATTGGAGGGAAAACGATTACCTGTGTTGCACATGCAATACATTTTCATAGATAGAATTTTAAGAAACAATGAACGATACGAGCACATGGAGAAGCAGGACCGCCGTAAGGGGGCATGCAAGGCAGCATATTATGTAGCGGGCGACCTTTTTTTTTGCTCAACAGCTGCTTCGGGCGGCGACACTGGGGATGGCAACAATGGGGGCGGCAATCTCACAGTTTTTTGACCCGGTTCGGAAATTTCCTAGATCCACCACTGGCTGTAGTTGGACAGGGGGTGGCATAATCGCTATTGCACGCGGGCGCTCAAACAGCTAGCGGCGGGCCTGTGGAGAAGTAAAAAACGAAGGTAAAATAACTCATTCATTATTCATTAGAATTCTTGTCTGTACATTTTGAAAAGTTTTTAAAATTTGTCTTCAATCAATGCAAAAGTATTAGCATTAAGAAACTAATCGTAATGTACCAGTTATGGGTAGGGTTGCCAGATAGCCGGAAAAACCGGGAATGTCCCGGAATTTTGTGTCTGATCTCGTGTTCAGGAATTATGCGTTTACTGTCCGGAATTTCCATATACTAGTTGTTTTCTCAAACTCAGTTCACCACGGTGGTCATGAGGCCAAGCCAAGTATCCCATGCTTGCAGCGGGAGGATGCAATGTCCCTTAAATCAGAGGAATTGTAACTGAAAGGAAAATACTCTTTGAATTTTCTGGGACTTTGAAAATTCTAGATGCAGTTAACATTAACTCCCTTTATACAGAGTTCACATGTCTGTAACGTGTTTTTCAGGTCCTTCCAAAAGACTTTCCAAACGATAAAATCTGGGCCAATTTCTTTAGAACAAGCGTTTTTAATGATTTTGAATATTTTTTAAAAAAATAGTTGGTTTTGTTTTGTCAATTCCAACAAGCATTATGACTTTTACGAGACAAGTTTTAGCCCGTTGAATAATTTATGAAATAAGAGCGAAACAGAACGTTCATGTATTCGATCAAGGCTGAACTGCAAACTCAATCAATTTTGAAGACTCTTGCTGAGAAATATTATCAGTTTTGCAAAGCAGTGACGGAGAAATATTTATGAAAATGGCAAAATTAGATCTATTTTGATTGATGTTGATTTTGATTTAGCAAAAGGTAGATGCTAATTTTTTATTATTTGTTGATAAATCTGATGTTGATTTTCTGCCTAATTTTAATTAATGAGCCTAACAGAAGTGTTCAGTTTTTGTTTAATATTTTTGAGATTTTGACTAATAATACCCGATGTTGATTTTGTACCAAAGTAAAAAATTCCTAACAAGGTGGTCAATTTTTGTTTTAAGTTTAGTATTTTTCCTTTTGATTCATTATACCTGATGTTGACTTTCTACCATAATTTAATTAATAGAGTTAAAAGAGGTGCTATATATACGTTAGATAGCATATTTACCTAAAATAGATTTTTTTATTAATTTGCATTTTTGTTGACTCTTTAAACATACCGCTAAAATACTTTTTAGACCCAGAAATGTCCCGGAAATTATAAGCCTGTATCTGGCACTCCACAGTTAAATATTTCGCGCGAATTGGATGCGCTTATTATTCCATACCAACAGAAGAATTGAGCTCCAAAATTATGTCACAGCCAGTTTTGTTATATCACTTACAAATTTATTAAGATAAGAAATTGAAAAAAAGAATCTACCACTTTTGGATCGCCTTTACAAAGCGCTATGCTAAAAACTTATTATTATAGATTGGTGCCTTTAAAAAACAATTTGTTAACGCCAAGGGAACTGCCTTTACAGTAGCGGCTCTCGGATTTTTCCAAGCCTGGGAAAAACTTATATTGCCGCCTCTTCAAACATTGTTGCCAGTCAGATCCTGAGAATCGCCTCCTTGATTGTTGGCCAAACGCATTGATGTCGCCACTTTAACTGTTTGCCAAACGCATTGTTGGACACGATTTTATCGTCCAGAGCAAGTACCCCGGTTTGCCCCCACACCTCGCCCTAAATCCTGCATTCCACCTAGAATCTCAGCTTTATAAAATTGTATTATGGTAAATCGTTACCCATTTGCGAAGCAATATCAAAGAAGGGGAAATTTTCAATTAAGGTAGGGAGTTCTCCATTCATAATAGAAGAAACAACGGGAAAAACATGAGTTCATGCTCTTGAAAAGTATGTCCAATAAAGTTTCTGACATGAGTTTAGATGCAAAATTTTACTTCATTCACCACCTTAGTTAGGATTATTTTTTTGGATCTGAAACTCTTTTAAATAACTATGACGTTCTCTCATCATAATTGTATGCAACATCCAGTTGTCCTAGAAAATGGTAATTTGGCACACATACTTGGTTTCATCCCCATAGTATAAGAAAAGTTCCTGTGTTTTTTCAATGCCAATCTAAAAGCTGAAACGTCTTAGAGAAAATTTGAAGGTTAATTGCTTTCTTCTTGATGAGGCTATATGCCTTGAATTTCAGTTTTGCCAAAGATCAGGAGCATAAAAAACACAATTAATTTTACTTTGTTACTACATTTAATTTCGAAGTTATTGGTAGTCCTACAACGATGGTAACAATGCAGACACAGCGAAACTCGCACAGAACGAATCGGACTCGAGCCCGTTGTTTTACATGAGCGTGCGTTGTCGAGGAAAGTATTTTGACATGAAAATTGGATGTAAGCAGGAAAATTGATAAATTTGGATACACAATCATTGCTAAGGTGCAAACATTTGGTCCAAAAAAGTAAGAAGACTCAGAATAAGCTATCAACCTACAAAAAGAAATTAAATTCCACATAAAACAATACTTGTAAAAAAAGTGACTGGGTTATTATGCAAACTCTGATAATAGAACTTCAACCTAAATAAATGCCTCTACAATGTTGCATTATTGAGCTTTTAAACTCACAAAAGCCAAGATTTCCCTCGATACTCTTTCTGGATTCATAAACATTCTGTCTTTGCGTTTAGTAGTAGTATAATGGCTAAATCACAATTTTAAAAAATAAAAAAAAAAAAAAGAAAAAAAAAAAAAAAGATTTGTCCATAACGTCATGAAAAACTATTTTTTTTTCTCAGAAAATCAAAACTTGATTCAGAAAAATAGCTCACAACTCTTCATCATTCAATAGCCACAAGACTTGGCCCTTTTTTAAAATGATTTGTTTTTGTAACATTGTTTTTATATAATAGGGTCGATATATCGATATATCGATACTTTTTCTTCGATATATCGAATCCGATATAAATATTTTTTAAAATATCGAAAATCCGATATTTTTTAAAATATCAACAGCCCTAATCTGAAATGTAACAAGGTTTTACGGAAGAAATTAACGATTAACACGAGCGCAGGGCTGCCAGTACAGCCAACTTATATTATACCGCTGTCTCTTTGAAATTATACAGAATGAAACCCAATTATACAAAGGGGTCATCCATTGATTACATACGTGAGTGAAAGTGCTGGGAGCAAAAAAAGTCCACGAAAAGTAAACAACGTATACATTGATAAATTTTGAATAGCAAAAAGGAAATAGATATGCAGGAAGGGTTGCCAACTCAATGAAACAAAGGGCAAACACTTTGAAAAAGGTGCTGGAATGTACTTTACTTTTAAGTGCTCATTTTTGTATCCAATTATACAAGGCAATCTGTTATACAAACAGGATACAAGAGGTAACCAAAATATACAAGTTTTATATCCAATTATACAATCTGGCAGCCCTGCACGAGCGTGGAACGAATATTGTGGTCAGTTATATTAAGGCAGTTTTGACATAACAACTGCGAAAATAATAGCCGTCAGTGGACTCCAACAGCAACACGCAGCGAAGATCCGTTTCCAGCAGTGTTGTAGGAACTCATTTTTGCGCATTGTAACTGCAACGCAGAACAAAACACATATGCGTTATAATTTTTCTTTTCTCTTAAACCGAAATTGTCAGTTTTATGCCTGTACATAAAGCCATCGGGATATTACGTGAATACAACTTTTCTCCTACCCCGAGTGTTTGCGTATTCTATTGGCATGTATTCCTTCTGCAATAGTCAATTTTGACTTGAGTTTAATTTCCATACTATTTGACAATCCATACCAAATGACTAAGTACAAATAAGACATCAGTTCAGTGACGATCTTGTGTCAATTGAGTATACGGAATGTATACCATCGAGGAGAATAGGCACGGAAGACAAATAATAAAAGTTTATTTGTGCGCCATATATGTGATCATGTAGTTTACGTAACGACACGTTAACCCGTGAATTATTACTTGTAGCTAATGAACAATTAGCTTTCAGGTTGATAACCTAGTCTACACATCTATTCGCATGCTATCGATCAGTTAACACAGTTTGAAATCACTGTTGCTATGGTACACTTTTTTCATATTTCAAAGAAAACGGTTTCAATTTAACAAAATAAGTGGAGATATTTGGTTAGATCTGACCTCCCTCTTTCGAATAATGGTACTACAATCCAAATTTTAACTATTTTTCACACAGAAATTTTCCTCTGTTTGTGTACCAAAGTTAGCCCATGAAGGGTGGAAAGTTTAGTACGCATAATTTTTTCGATTAAATCAGTGGGAAAAAAGATTGGTATCCACCTTAAAGTAGAAACACTTTATTTGATATCTTATTACGCACATTTTTAGCTATTGTTGTATGTTTTTCTGTCTTCAGGTGAACGGCAAAGTCTTCAGCAGAAATATTTTGATCCACTTTTCTGACTATCCGTTTGACAAACTTGGGAGACTTCAGCGATCTTTTGGGTGATGTGCTTCATGAATTATTATCAGTGAATATTTGAAATTGTGTATTTATCTTGACCTACAATGTATGCGTTTCGCATTCTCAATTTTAATTAATTACTTTTTTTGCGTTCTCCCATTGTCAGAGGAATTAGTTATCTAATTCCACCAATTTAGGAACTTAACACGTTTTGTAAGTATTCAGTTAAAATCAAATTTATAGCTGTTTGCAACTTAATTCTTGATTGATCTTCTAATTTCACCAAATGAAAAATTGGAGGCGGCTGTAAGGGACTTTTCACCTTTCTTATGAAACATCATTTAGAGAAAACATAGTTTGTCTAATAATTTGTTGGTAAACTATCAGTTCGATTGATCTGATACTGTTCCAAAGTTGCCCCCGCAGAAGACTCGACATTAGAAAACATTTCAAAAAATTCTAAAAGTTACAGTTTATATTGCTTTATTATTGTACCAAAAAGGAACTAAGCCAAATATTTCTTGTTGTAACTAGTCCTACTTGTTTTTACACATCTTCTTCGAGTTTTTGTTTGCGATATGAAAGTTTGCAGCACAACACAGCACTGAAAATCGTCCCCAAATTAAAAATGGCTGCCTTTCATAAAATTTAGCGAATTAAGTTTCCAAAAACTGCTAATAGAAAGAAGCAAACTATAAAATTTAAATTTATAAGATACATTACTTTGCAACTGGTGACTGTGAGAGATTTAAAATACTTGAAAAACGCAGGTGTCCCAAGTTACCCCTACTGTCTCAAAGTTTTTTTTTTTTTTTTAAATTTATTGGCAATTGGGCTGCGCACCCATACAGCGATGTACAGGTTACATGATTACTACAATGTTATGGGACAACCCGTATACATAATCATGCAAGATCAGCTACAGTGAGAGTATTGTCATCTAGACATTTTATAAGAAGTGGTTCGACATGTACAGAGGTAAGGTATTACAGTTGGCTTTGACATCTGCGGTAGGCTACTTTGCCGTATCCATGATGATACAAACTGGGGTTGTTTACAATATACATAACTTATAATTAGCTCTAATTCATATATAACATCAGTGAAGGAACATTGCTGTCCTAGGGTGTAGTGTGATCACCCGGACAACACGTTTGATATTATAACCTTGCTTATGTCTCACAATAAACATTAACATTGTACAGAGACCTATCTATATAATGTTGGAGATACATAAATGTGTCCTATTAGATTGTAACACTAATTCTTTTCATATGTTGATATAAAATCTTATAGATCGCGTAGTTCTCTGTTGATAGGAGTGTGGCCGCGCATGTGGGTAACGGGATTCTTGCTTTCGTGAGGAATCGTAGAAGGAGGTCTGACTCTGTCTTCTTCCTACTGTATCAGCGGGACTAGCAATAAATTTTCATTATCGTTTTTTTATTATTATTTTTTACTTATTGCTTTACGCCTCGTCGACGGCTAAGGTCATTAGAGGCGGGATGGGAGTGGGGACAAGGAACGTGAATGAATTTGGCCATGGCCTTTTTGAAGCAAGCATTCGCATGGAGTGATTTGGGGAAACCATGGAAAATCCAAATATGGATGCCTGGACGGGGATTCGAACCGCCGTCCTCCCGAATGCGAGGCAAGAACGTTAATCGTCCACCCCCCACGCTCGGTCCTTCGATCGAAACGAAGAATTTTCTATTTTCTAGGAAGCTTCCAATTAGCTGGGCATAGCAGTTACGAATTTTTGTGTGTGTTCCTTGTTTGAATATGAGGTCTGCATGCCATACCTTATTGTATACTTTTTCTACATCTAAGAATACAGCTGCTGTTGAGTTCCTGAGGTAGAATCCCTTCGATACATCTTCGGCGAATCTGATAAGTTGGCTAGTGCTGCCTACTCTATTTTCGAAACCAAACTGTTCTTTACGGATTGTTTTGTCTATATCTAACGACTTGTTGATACGTTTTAGGATTACTCGCTTCAGCACTTTGGATGCAAAGGATAATAAGCTTATTGGGCTATAATTTCATGGGAGTCGCTGGTCTTTCCCGCCACTTGGGATGGCCGTGACTTTTGTAGATTTCCATGATTCTGGGAAGTACTTTTGTAACAAACATGAATTGCAAATTCTAGTGAGCAGCACTATTCCAATTCTAGGTAGGTGTTTAATGTGGTTATTTGAAAATTTGTCGGCTCCTGGAGCTTTATTGTTAGCCAATCCTGGAGATAGCAGAAAGGCTCAATATCCATATCTTGGGCCCAAAGTCACCCCCATATATACCGAACAACAGAAGACTCCAACCTGATGTTCTCGATGTGGTTGTAATCAAGGATATTACACGGCGGATTAAGCTAGAAACCGTTAACGATCTGGCGTCAGACCATCAACCAGTTCTGATTCAATTAAGAAACTGGGTGCTACCTTTCATCAAAGAGAAGAAGGCTAAAGACATTGACTGGAACCTTTTTAGAAGATTAATTCGTAACAAAATTAGAACCACATATAACCTAACTACAACCAACAGAATTGAGCAGGCAATAAATCACTTTAACCGCGTAATACTGGATGCAGACAAAAGAGCATCAACAATTTCAACACCGCAAATAACCGCCGAACACCTACCACCTGATATACAAAATCTTCGGAAATTGAAAAACACCAGCCGAAAACTGTGGCAACGGTTCCGTGATCCTCAAGACAAACGGAGGAACAAACAACTCGGGAATGAGCTGAGGAGACGCATGTAGGAACATAGGAATGTTGATAATATATCGATATATTGAATTCTCGATATATTATTTTTTTTAAATATCGATATTCGTGAGTGATATTTTTAGGACGATATATCGATACTGAAATCTGGATATTGGCGTCGATATTTTTTAAAATAAGTTATGTTTTTTCGTTTGTTCTGGATGACAATATGTCCGCCAAATTCCGGTTACACATAGAGATCAGCAAGCTTAAGTAAATCGTACTACCTTTATATAATTAATTTGAAAGTTTAGGTACCACGTGTACTCAGATGATGACGCAGTGTAGTCAAGGCATCGCTAGCCAATCAAGAATCGAAAGCGAGCCCATTGTTTGAAACGAGCGTGCGAATTGTCCAGGGAACTCCAACTTAAAATTAGTGTGTTAGCAGAAATAGTGGGAAGTGTAAATAACAAATGCTAATAAGACAACGCAGAGTAAGCAATCAACGTACAAAACTAAATGAAATACCACAAAAAATCTTATGAAATAAATTTAAATAACTCGGCCATAGCTAAACTTCTACCTAAATAAATTCTTCTTCCTGATGTGTACTCTGTAGTGTCATCGGCAAACTGTGCCAGATTAACATAAGGCGGGGTCGGGATTTTGTTTGTATAAATTTTGAAAAGTGGCGGTGCGATAACCGATCCTTGCGGAATTCCAGCTGGAATCGGAAGAATTGAAGACCTCTGTCCGTCAACTTCTACGTAGAATTTTCTGTCGGCTAAGTAACTACCGATGAATTTAATGTAGCAGTGTTTAATAGCCGTTAGAGTCCATAATTCCTGTATAAGTTTAGCGTGCCAAACCTTGTCGTAAGCTTTTTCTATGTCTAAAAATACTGCTGCTGTAGATTTGCTAAAGTTAAAATTTTTTGTTATATCTTCTGTAATACGGAGGAGTTGAGTTGTTGCAGTTACGCGGCTTTGAAATCCGAATTGTTCCGGTCTTATCGTCTTTTCTTCTTCGAGACTGGTGTTAATCCTCTTCAGCAGTATTCTTTCTATTACCTTTGATGTTGACGAAAGAAGACTAATTGGGCGGTAGTTTACAGCTTGGCGGTGGTCTTTTCCACGTTTTGGAATGGCTTTAATTTTTGCTACCTTCCATGCTGTGGGATAATAACAATTTAGGAGACAGCTGTTAAAGATTCTAGTCAAAAGCACTAATCCCTTTTTCGGTAGGTTTTTCAAATGTATGTTTTTTATTTTGTCATGTCCTGGGCTTTTATTTTTTGCAAGATTCTTTATTATACTTCTTACTTCCCTCGGGGTTGTAAGCTCTGGCTGGTCTGCAGTTGGTTGTTGGAGGATTTCCAATGCGTGGCTTTCAGTTTCCTCGGCTTGTCGGATCTCTGCCGGTGTAAGTTGGTACTCCGCTGTGGTATATTGAGATGCAAAATTTTCAGCTAGTAATTCAGCCTTTGCTACAGGTAGGAAGCAAGGCCCTGCCGGACCATTTATCGCGATGTTCGCTTGTCGAGGTTCTTTTAAGGCTCTAATTAGTTGCCATGCCTCTTTGTTCTGCAACAAAAGGCCTGACATTTTGTCCTCCCACTTTTCAGTTCTTCTTTCTTGTAGCCTAGCTTTTAATTGCCGTGCGAGTTGGAGGTATTGTCTCTTGTCCCTTGGATCACGGTACCGCTGCCAAAGTTTTCTGTATCTGTTTCGCAGATATCTCAGATCTTCCAAGATGGCTGGAAGCTCCTCTCGTTGATGGTTATCCAAAACGATTGTAGTGGAGGCTCTTCTTTCTGCTTCTAAAACTACCTTGTCGAAGTGTTGTATAGCTGCATCAATTCGCTCTGTGTTAGAGACGTTATATGTGGTTCGTATCTTATTGTGGATAAGTCTAGTAAAGTGATTCCAGTCAGTTTCTTTTACTTTCTTTGGTTTCACGTCAGAGTAGAGCCATCTTTGAATAGTGAGCAGTACAGGGAGGTGATCTGATGAAAGGTCATTCAAAGTTGCCAATTCTATGTGTCCGGAAATATCTTTGGCGATTATAATGTCCAGCACGTCTGGTCTATGTCTCGAGTTGAAGGGAATATGCGTCACTTCTGATGGTCCGATGACTTCTAAGTTACTGAGATCGCACATTTGTAACAACTGTTCGCCTCTTCTGTTACTTGTTCTTGAGTTCCAAATGGGGTGTTTGGCATTAAGATCTCCACCAATTATGACCTTGTTGCCCACAGCCATTATCAGGTCTAGGTCCTGTTCATGTAAGTTCTTATTTGGGGCTAGATACGCACTGACAAATACTATGTGTCCTTCTCTTGAGTGAATGCACACTGCTGTAGCCTCTAGGTCTATAAGTTGTGGCTTGGTTATTGGGGCGTGTGACAGGTTTTTGCGTATGGCTACAGCTGTGCCTCCTCCTCTTTGTCCCACTCTATCCGTTCTGTATACTTGGTATCCAGTTAAACGAAAGGTGTCCGTTGGCTGAAGAAAAGTTTCTGTTATTAACATGATGTCAATTTCTTCTCTGATGAGAAAGGTCAGTAATTCATTTCTCTTGTTCTTAACGTTGTTTGCATTCCATAAAGCTGCTGTCATGTTTTTCAGATAGGGTGTTTGCGCCATTATTTCGCTAGAGCCATTACACCTTCAAGCAAGACTAGTAGTTTTTGCAATCCTCGTGCTTTTTTCATTTTAACCATTGTTCTTTTAAGATTTTGAAGAATTTTTCGATTTCTGAACCGAAAAAACTGGGTATGTCATCGGTTTCATCCTCTGTTGATTCATTCATATCCCTCTTGTTGTGTTGGGACTTCTTTTGGCGGTCGTCATCGGATTCGTCTTCCATATAATCATTACTATCTTTCTTCTTCTTCTGATTTTTCTTTTTTTGGTCTTGTCCATTTTTATTTGTTGATTGAGACTTATTGTTTGATTGATCATCCCCTGAAAGGGCGTTTGCGTATGAGCGAGTCTGTTGGCTGCTCTTATTTGGTTCAGTCATTTTTTGTTTTATTTTTCTTAAGTTGTCTGTTTCAATGGCAGAGTTTTTATCTTTCTTGTCTTTTCCATCTTTTTCTTCTTGTCGCTTATTTGTGAGTGGCGGGCGTAGCAGTTTCTGATACTCTGGGCAGCCCCGCCAAGAGGCTGCATGATCTCCCTGGCAATTGGCACACTTTGCTTTTTCCGTTTTGGGTAAGCGGCAATCCTTTGTCAAGTGTGACTTTGCACACTTGACACATCGGCTTGGAAGGTAGCAATAATTTGAAGTATGTCCGTGCCTCTGGCATTTGGTACATTGGGGTGGACCATTCTGAGAACGATACCGTTCTATTTGGACTCTCATATAAAGGATAGCTCGTTCGTTGTAGATTCTGTCCGAGTTCTGGCCGCTTGGCAAAGTTACAGTGTATGTTGGGAGGGGGATGAGCTCCCTTGTCTCCTGATTTCGCTTTTTAAATTGGTGAACCGCTTGAATGTCGTAGCCTTTGGATCTGAGATCTTCCTCAATTTCTTCTGTTGCTATGGAGGGTGGTAGTCCCTTAATAACAACTTTTAGAGGCCTGTCTTCTTGAATCTGATAGCTGTAATGGTTGATACTGCTCTTCTTAAAGAAGTTCTGGATGATTAAGTGGTCTTCTTTGGATTCCGCATAATATTTCATGCAATCTCCTCTAAATACGCCTTTCAGTTCTCCAGTTATCATACTCTTTAGTCTCTTGTTCAAATCCGTGAAATTCATTTTTCCAAATACAACGATTGGGGAAGGTGTTGTTTTGGTTGGGCCGTGGTTTCGTTGGAAGTTCCCGGCTGTTCTTCCAAGGTTTCATTTGATTTTTCTGGTTCTGTGTCATGTTCTTCACCAAGTATTTCGAACCTATTATTGGTTGTGATTTGGAAGGGTTTCCTTGTTTTGTTAGTTTCTTGGTATAGTCTTTTTGGAGTACTTTTTCTTCTGTTTCTATGTTTGGATGCTTGTTGTTCAATTTGAATGTTCCTGGTAGCTAGTTCTTTTTGATAGTTCTCACAATCACTATTTACTTCATCTTCTTCAGACTGGCATTCTTCTGATTCGGTATATTCGTCCATTTCTTCTTGGTCTTCAATTTCAGTCGATCCTAGGTATTCTTTGTTGTTATCGTCTTCATACTGGCTGTTGTTCAGTGGTGCTTCAGTAGCATCAGCCCAGTGTCGTTGCCGTTTATATGTTCGTCGGGGCATGATGCATTCAACTATGTAACAACATACGCTTGTGTGTGGTACCTAACAGGGAGTGTTGATCTGTACCCTTAGTTATCACCGCTAGGTATCCGGGTACAGACACAACCCTACGCTTGCGCTCGGGGGTTCCACTCCACTCGGGAGTGGGCCGTGGAGCGGTAATTCCCTGACTCTAAGGTGGTTTGACTAAGTTCTTGCTTGATAATGACGCAGCACGATCTGTCGACGCCCCGGCTCCAACCGGGTCCGCGATGGCCGAATACGAGCTAGGCCCGCTTCGGAGCTGCCAGAAACTTGCGTGATCTCGAAGATGGCCGAATACGAGCTCCAGGCTGAGTCCGGCCCGACCTCCTTTGCTCTAGTAAGCCTGACGCAAAGTGCCGGAGCAGTAATATCGGCAGTGTATATGTTGTACAGTACCGGCCCTAGTACTTGCGGCACGCCTGCATTGATCGGGCGGCGAGAAGATAGTTCGTTTCCAACTCTCACTCTGAAGAATCTTCCTGAGATGCAGCTTTTGATTAGCTTCACAAGCGGGTGGGGAGTCCCTGGTTATAAGGTTTGTAAAGTAATCCACTGTGCCAAACCGAGTCAAATGCTCGAGCCACATCGAGCAGGACTAGCGGGCAGTGTCTGCGGTAGTTGACTACAGTCGCTGCACGCTCGACTATGCGCATGATCTGCTGTGTGGCGGATTGACCGCTCTGGAAGCCAAACTGGAACTCCGGGATAATGTTCTCCCTGCGAATATGTGTTTCCAGTGGCATGAGAAAGAGCCCCTCAAAAGCCGTGCTTAATGGTGGAAGGAGGCTTATGGGCCTGTAGTTTTGGGGGAAGGTGCCGTTCTTCCCCAGTTTGGGCACTACGAACCGTTGCCTGCTTCCAGCATCTGGGGTAGTGCTGGGTGCGAAGGATACAGTTAAACAACTCAGTAATGCGTTCTACTGCGGAGGCGGGAAGGTTTCTGAGCAGCCTGTTTCCCAGGTTATCATTTCCGGGTGCCTTTTTGTTGTGTAGTCTGGAGTAGGTTAGGCGAACTTCCTCTGAAGTAATCTCGTAGATCTGGTAGCCGTCATCGTCAGCAGCGAGGAAGCGTGCCAGTCTTCTACGGATGTCCATGGATTCTTCCTCGTCGTCTTCCTGTGCAGGCCGGAACTGCTTCTCAAAATGATCGGCGAGGGTATAGGCCTTGTCTATATCGCTAAAGACTAGACCCCTCTCTCCGTGTAGCGGGGACATTATTGTGCGCTTCTTGGTGAACCGGCGGGTCTCCAACCACAGATTACCGTCATCACGTTCAGCGAGGTCAGGCGAGCAGCCCACTCTCTATTGTGGTGTTCCTGAAGACTCACCTTCAGCTCACGCTGCAGGCATTATAGGAGACGTCAGGTGTCAGGTTGCCTCGTAAGCCTTCAATCCTTAGCGACTCTGTTCTTGTGCCTAATCTGAGCTAACAGGTGTGGCGAAGTTAGCGACAGCGTCATCTAGATGGCTTGCGCCATTTTGTCTTTACAGTGCCAGCGTAAACCCTTCTACTGCTGTCTGTTTTGCTTTTTTTGAAATGGCTTTTTGTCTGAGTCGTCAGTTGTTAGGGTTGTCTGATGTTTTCTTGGTCTCGACGTGGCATCAGGGCGGTGATTAGCTGTGTGAGCAGCGTCACCACCACCGTTAGCTGGTCGCTGGGTCCGGTACGGCAGTGGTAGTGGTCGGCAGGTCAACCTTCCCGGCGGCTGGTGGCTGCCGACTGAACCCAGGAGCCGTCGTGGGCTGGTCTTGGGCCGCAGGAGGTGGAGAATAGAAAAAAATCCTGCTAAAACGCAAGCCATTATGCTTACGCGAAAATGCGACCCAGCGCTACCGGTGATACCTCATCCTCTACTACACCTCAATGGCAAGTGGCAAGGACATCCCCTGGTCTAAAACTGTTCACTAGCTAGGGGTCACACTGGATAGGAGATTAACGTGGCACGCCCACATAGAGGAAGTCAGATGCCGAGCGAGTGCGAGATTACAGCAACTCTACCCACTCATCAATTTTAATAGCCGACTACCTCCAACTATTGGAATCTAAATCTACACTACCCTTATCCGTCCAATTATGGAATATGCATGTCCTGTATGGGCATACGCCGCAAATCATCAAATACAAAAGCTACAAGTCATTCAAAATCGGGCATTGAAGAGAGCCCTACACTTGCCACGTCATTTCCCGACCGATGCCCTACACGAAGCTATTGCACTGCCTATGCTCCTGGATAGATTAAGGCTCCTGGAAAAATCTTTCTACAAAAGCTCCCAGAAGTAAAAAATCTAATGGTCAAAAACATTGGCCAGTATGACATTTCAGCAGACCAACATAAAAGACCATTGAGTTTAATAAATTAATGAACCAAAATAAAGACCAACCAACTCAGAAGAATTGACCAACCTTATTAATTGGAGAAAATATCCTAGGATAACAACTCCCATAAACGCTGCTAATTGATGAAATGGCAGAGAAAGGTGGCTGTGTGTGTGCGGTGCGGCCCGTGACTGTTGTCTTGCTATAAGAGGGGAAGTCGCAGAATTCGCCGCGTCAAGAATGGCAGTTGAGACCTTTTTTATCGCCGTCTCTATTTGCCTCTCGTCCAGTGGTCGCAAGTGGTTGGAGTGTTTCTTCACGGAACAGTTCCCAATTTGTTCGATTATAGTTTATTTGATTTGGTACTACACGTCTCCATGAACCAACATCAATGTCCAACATGACCAGAGAGTGGTCCGATGAAAGTCTGTCATGGTGGTGGCAGTGACGAAGCCAGCGATGCCTCGAGTGATAGTGATGTCAAGGACATCGAGACCGTTTCCGCTCCATGGGGGTGGGTCGGCTCGTCCGGACGCCAGACCTGAAGATTGTTCCTGATGCTCATTCTGTATAGCTGATTTCCAGCAGGATTGCTGACTCGTGACTTCCATGCTGGATGTTTTGCATTGAAAGTATCCCCCAATGATGAGCTTGCCCCTAATAGTAAGCAGTTGGCGGATGTCGTCTTCATTTAGTGCTCTCCGTGGGGGTCGATATGCTGAAAT
>CM061919.1:252234127-252355257 GCA_031002005.1 Vandiemenella viatica
CATCTGGCAAAATGAAGTCGTAACTAAATGAGGGAATAGTTTCCGCCAACTTTATTAAAGACGACTCTATATGAATTTAAGTAATTGCGAAAGAATTTATACTAGCGTTTCATAATCCAATAGCATTCTTTACGCAGCAGTGCCACTGTCACAATTTTCTTAAATGTCTCTGTAGATTTTTGTATAGAGTTGCAACAGTTCCATGTTTAAATATCAATATATCAATGAATCCCAATGCTTTGCACTTGTCTGAAATACGTTTGCATAGCTTCCGACGTGTTTGATTTTACGCTGTAAGACTAAAACTAAACATTTTGGTCGAATCTGGGTCCTGCAGGAAGTTTGATAACTCGGACTTAAGCGCTTTCCTTATAGAATATTTCTTTGGTAACTAGCCAAAATTTTAATGACATTCACTGATATTTGCTAGCATGCACAAACAAGAGGTCTTGCCGTAAATCTTGTTAACTTTTAACATTCCAAATCAGATTGAAGTGAGGCAAGAGAAGCAGACAGAACGATAACGAAATTACATTAACTTTTTTTTTTTACTTATGGCTTTACGCCTCGTCGACATCGAGGTCATTAGAGGCGGGATAGAACTGGGGACAAGGGACGGGAAGGAATTCGGCCGTGGAATTTTTGAAGGAAGCATCCCGGCATTCACATGGAGTGATTTGGGGAAACCATGAAAAACCCAAATCTCGATGCCCGGACGGGGATTCGAACACACCACCACGCTCGGTCACATTAACTTTCTAATGACTCATAAAACGCAATGTAGTACTGCTTTTTCGAGTTATATTAATGAGGTGAGCGAAATGACTGCAGAAATAGATTGCAAAGGTCATTTTTTATTGTTTATCTAATTTGTTGTTATTTTAGGATTTTAGGCAGCGTCGACTACGTAATCATTAACGCCCGATTTATGTTATTGTGTACGGGGTATTGAGTGCAATTTTTACTATCTATGGATTCTTTGGCCGGGAGATCCTCGTGGGGATGGTTCAACTTTATAGTGGCAACGTTTTAAATGGCCGCGTTTTCTGCTTTTTCCTCGAGCTCTACGCTGTTGTACGAAATTAAGTGTTGACATCTGTCTGCGAAGCATTTAACCATATTCCATGTGTGAGGAGTATGTTTTACTGTTTGTGAAATGTGTGTTTCATGAGACGGAAATTCTGGATCGCGCTACCATTTGCGTCTATGAATGGTGGAAACTAACTAAAACGCAATGAGGGGGCATCCATGTATTTGTTATTATGGAGATCCCGCCCTAGAAATCTCCCTCGCAACTTTTTGAAACCTCCAAAGGCCGGTTACACCCCCCCCTTTTTTTCCTATTTCACCTCACGTAATTTATGGACGCCCCTGAGGACGGCAGGAGCGCGGCGGGCTGGACTGCACTCGTGCCAGGTCCCGTTGTAGTCTAGTGTGCGACTCCTTAGCCACAATGTTGGGTATCCAGCTTCTTATCACATCAGTTGCTGACCGTGTTAAAGACGCACATTTTCATTTACTAATGGCAAAAACTGAGTTACATAAATTCCACCTCGCTTTCATAAATGTGTATGTATATTTGCATAAAGAGTGTAGAAACGAACAACATTACTCGCAATTTATCCGCAAACTGCGTTGCTCTGTAATGAAAGTAAACGCCGACTCGCTGCCGTGAAATTAATAACAGTAATATAAATTCATGCGCTAACTTGAGCAGATAATAAATGCGCAGTAATTATTTGAATTACGAGCACAGATATAAAACAAACAATAATACTGGGAGCAGTGTTGCACAGCTGCGATTAGATGCACTAGCACAAATGGTGTTTATACAGTTATTTGAATTTAGTGGGTGATTAATGCTGAAATTAGTAACACTGCAATATGCCTGCGAGCGAGTAGTAATCTAACAGAGGAGAGCCGCTCGATTCGTGACTGTTAGTTACAGTCCTTACGTAAGTGTCACAGAGCTGATTCGTGGGTTGGGCTGGGATTGTTTGGCGGACAGATGACGTCGTTTTAGTTTGAATTTGCTGGAGAATATGCGAAAATCTTTAATTTACGAGTGCAACGAAATACTTCTTCCGCCAACCTATTTAGGTCGCAATGACAGGAGGGATAAGATTAGAGAAATAAGATGCCGTACTGATTCATTTATGTATTCCTTCTTTCCTCGTTCTGTTCTGGATTGGAATGCACAGAATTAGGATTGGTGCTTAGCACCCTCTGCCACCCACAGTATTTGTGATTTGCAGAGTATAGATGTAGATGTAGAACATATGGTAAACACCATTTGATATGAGTGAAATAGCAACGCATGCAAAAGTGCATTATTATTATTATTAAACTAGCTTCTAAGTCTGTCAAAAAATGACGTGGAGAACGCAGAGTTCCGGCAATTCATTACCGTATCAATGACAAAGAATATAGTGAAAACACCTACATCTATTAAATACCTTCTAAAACCGTCTAAACTAGTGGGTCGATTTCCTCATAGTTGCTTTGCTAAATACAATTCTTATTCAATAAAGCTATCAGCTTTAAATTATGTAATGTGGTGCATATTTCTTAGTTTACTGTAACAGTGATATCGCTGGACAGATAGTATAATAAAACATCTACATCGACCGAATATAAATAAACTATAAACAACTAATAATAAGTATGTCGGTTTAAATGCAATACATACTTTTCTTTCAGTATTATGACAACTCATTTATTCACGGTTGCTAAACTAAATACAATTAAGTATTAGTAACATCTTTGGAAAAAATTAGTCGGGTAGCGAAGGCCTGGCGCGTGATTTTAGCGTTAGGGATATGATGTCACAGTGACCAAGCTTAGTCTTTTATTATTATTGATAGTGCTATCTGTGTACGGTCTCGCTACGCTTTTTAGACATCTACACTTGTTTATCCACGGTTCGATCACTAAATGTTACTACGAAAACATTTTATTCACGTTTTAAAGAATATGAGTAAGTTTTGAATACAACGTTGTAATTTCATAGATAAAAATCGCACTAACGCGTTTCTACCGACATCGGATCTGCCACCATCAGATACTGTAATACAGGGCGTTCGCCGGGGAAACGCAACCCACTGTTAGCGCTACAAGGAAGAAAACTGCTCCCGGCGAGCGAGCGCTCAGTTTCCGGCATTGTTCGACCGTCGGCCGCGGACTATTTCATAATAATTACGCTTCATAAACTTCATAAACTTGTGTGCTAAGCATTTAAATGTGACGTAATTCATTAGCTTACCTTATAAAAGATGCTAGAAGTGTTGACCCTCTTGTGTAATGCACATTTCACATCTTCTGAACATATTTCGAGACACACGCTGCCCTAACTGACTTAATGATTTTTTGGGTGGACTGTTCTAGTCGAAAAGCGATATCGTCAATTTTCTCCTCTGTGAGAATACGGTTGACCGACAGTCTCTTTTTGTTAAAAATGAACCCGTTTCTCTTACTTTTTTAACCAGATGCAGAATTGTTGATTTAGCTGGCAGTAAAGCGCCAGGAAATTCGCGACGAAATTTACTGCGACACTTTTTAAACGACTTCTTCTTCACATATGTATCGTAGAGAAATATTCTTTGTTGCAAACTGTAACGTACCATAATTTTACTCACACTCAAACACGGTACAGATTAATAAGAGTATGAAGCCCCAAACCAGCCAAACCGCAAAGAAACGTTTATTCACAACACTGATTAATAAGAGACTGAAGTCACAAACTATCTACAATGCAAAGAAACCGTTCTTAACAATGTAAGGGTCACTTCACTGCACTGTTGGGGCAGCGGAGGTGTTAAACAGTGCGGTGATTCACGGTCCCGTGTGGCGGAAACTGCTGGGTCGACTGACCGAGCAAGTTGCCGACGGCAACAGACTAGCGTTTTCCGGCGAACGCCCTGTATAATCCAGCAGTGAAAGCAGCACTTGTCAAAGGTTTTGCACATATCCTGCTTCAAACACATCGCTGGTATGATTATCCCTTCAGTATAGAACCGAATTATCGATACTGAGCAGTATCCGCCAGCTGTGATATTCGAGTCGTGTACTGCATTGCTCTCTCGTAGCTCGCCTCCTGTATTGCCACCCACGACGTCTGTTGGACTATTCATACCGCACCGTTACGCCCGATATTGCTGCAACCCAGTGTAACGTGACCGTGATTCTGGCAGTGAAACAGCAGGCGCAGTGCTTAGGTATGTGAGTCGCTTTGTAGCAGACGCAATATTGTCTCGAAAGCATCCTACACCAACCAACACAACAGCATACGACGAGGGTAGTCTGCCACGTGTGGCAATTTAGCGCGAACGACGCAATTGATAGTCAGCCCGGATATTTAACTCAACCGGGAGGGATACTCAACATAGCATCGTCTCGCTTATAACTGGTGTTCAAGTATACGAGAACCCTTAAAGGAAAATCTATCTTTGTGTCAACTTTCACCGAGACAAAACTATTAAAATTAAGACTAAGCTGTAAGCATTGTAAAACTCTTTTCGGAAGTTGGTGTGTATCGTAAGGTCTCCAGCAATAAAACAACCATAAATCAGGACTACAAACTTAATCCTGAAAGTAAGTGAGTTAGGTAAAGATGGAAGATTGTACAAATAAACCTCAGCAGGTACAAGTATATTTTGCTTCTGTCTTTACGGATCGTCGACATGAAGGTCATTAGAGCCGGGAAAGGACACTGGTAAGGGCCAGTATCAGAAAGGAATTCGGCCAAAGCCTTTTGGAAGATACATCGAGGAGTTCGACAATAAACTTTTAAAGGAACTATCCCGGCTTTTGCCAGGAGTGATTTTCGGAAACCATGGAAATTTCAAAATTTTGGATGGGGTAATTTATAGAAAGGAAAAATGCCTAGTGAAATCAAAGTTCACAGATAGCAGAAGAAGAGAACATAATCACAAATTGTGTAAGAATATACACTAATTCCGTAACCAACTGCATAGGGAACAATGATGCTGGAAGTCTTACCCACCGGATTGACGGAAGATATCCTACGATAATGAGTTACAACAATCGTCGGAGGAACTTAGCAGTGTGCTCCAGTGAAGACGTCTTCCGAGCGACAGCTGGAGCCGTCTTGGTATTCCCGGAGGTCAACTCTTGATGGCCTGGGCTGCTGACTTCGCTGCCGGTTCCAGGGGACTCTCTACCTTTGGAGTGCAATTGACAAAACCAAGAAAAAAAATGAACTTTAGTCGAACTTAAATTCGGCTGTGACAATTGATGGTGGCAATAGTAGTATTAGCAGTTATAGTGGTTTCAGTAGTAATAGTGGTGTTAGTAGTAATATTAGGTGCAATAGCGGTAGTAGTAGATGTAGTTTGTGGTGATGGTACCCAATGAGCTTTATAATAGTAGAAGTAGTAGAGACATTGGAACTTCGATAAAATTGCCTTTATAAAGGTAATACGTTAAATACGTAAGATATAAATATAGATGCATGTAAAAGTAATGGAAATAAGGGCCACATTAGATTCCAGATGCTTGTATATCGGATAAACAAATAATATTAAATAATAATAATAATAATGTATAGGAATCGTAAATAAGGATAGACGGAAGAGGGTATGAACTCTAGTCCAGAGGGAAGGGGGGTGGGATATATTCTCCGTCTGGTCATATAGATTTATTTAACCGGAATGGTTTTTTCAAAATGTTTGTCAAATTCCTTAGTGTTTATCAGCTGCGGAAAATGCCTATAACCAGATTAATGTAAAGTGAAAGTATTGGAGTAATTAAAAGCAACGAAGATGTGAATAGTGGTAACTATGAGTGAAAATTAGTCTGTGAACAACGAAGTTACGAAGTGTGCTCAGTGTGGACGATAGATTCAGTCCGCCGCGCCGGAAGTGTAACTTAATCATTCGGTGACACGAGTTCGTCTATTGTTTGCTTATTAATAGCTATGTATGTTTTGGGGTTTGGAAGGCTAAGCAAATGTAATGCTGAGAAAAGACTAAACATGATCATCGTGTAGCCTCGTTCGTACCGCTGACGTCACGCTGCCGGTCTTCGCTGGCGAGCTACAACGACCAGAGGTGATACTACCAACTCAAGGTTATGCACGTCATTTAAAAGCAGTTCTATTTAGTTACACATACACGAAGAAATGAATTGTCAGAACACTGCAAGAAGATAATTTTTTGTTTTTAAATTAACATATTAATTATTATTTGTTTTTATTTATCTATATTCGTTCGTTGTAGATGTTTTCTTTGAATACATTGCCTTTATGTACGTGAGACAAAAGCTTTAATATTATGGTAGCAATGTTAGCAGAAGTTTTGATTAGACTGAAATATAGCTCGAAGTCAGAATGGTAAGTGGCATATGACGATACAGCAGAAGACACGGGTAATTAAAGTGTATAAAATTTTTGTTTATGAGAGTTATGTTACTGACAACATTACCAATGGCGTAGCTAGGTCAACAAGGGCCCCCGGTGCAAAAATTTTATTTTGGCCCCTCAGGCCAGATGGGCGACCTTTTTCTTGCTTTGTGTTGCTGGTAGGGGCCCCCTGAGCTGAGGATGGGACCCTTGAGGTTCTTGGGGGCCCCTAGAGGTATGCTTGGGGCCCCCAGAAGTATGCTTGGGGGCCCCCAGAGGTGTGCTTGGGTGCCCCCAGAGGTATGCTTGGGGGCCCTCAGAAGTATGCTTGGTGGCCCACCAGCGGTATGCTTGGGGGTCCAAAGGTATTTTTGGGGACCCCCAGAGGTATGCTTGCGGACCCCCAGAGGTATGCTTGGGGGGTACCCAGAGGTATGCTTGGGGGCCCCAGAGGTATGCTTAGGTGCCCCCCAGAGGTATGCTTAGGTGCCCCCAGAGATGTGCTTGGGGGCCCCCCAGATGTGTGCTTGAGGGCCCCCAGAGGTATGCTTGGGGCCCCCCTGAGCGTAGGGGCCTCGGTGCATTGCACCACCTAGCCCCATAGTAGCTAAGCCCCTGAACATTACTTGATGCGGATGAAATTAGTTCCACATTTATCGCAAGCCTCGACCAGCATTGAAACTTATATTACACGGCACAAGACAAGTTGTTAAGTTTTATTTTTAATTTCGTTTGTTTTCCTGACGCCATATTACTTACGTCATTATTTCAGTTTGTATTTAGGTTGCTAGAACATGGTGGGTGAGTGGTTAACGTTCTGGTCTCGCATTCGGGTATCCAGATTTTGGTTTTCCATAGTTTCCCCGAGCTTCCATTAAAAGGCCATGGCAGAATTCCTTGCCGATCCTTATCCCCAGTCCCATCCCACCTCTAATGACCTCGACGTCGACGAGGCGTAAAGCTATAAGTGAAAAAAAGTTGTAATTAAAAACTGCACCATGATGACAACAAACTTATTGCTACATCGTAAGGCACGAGGCCTTTATTCTATAACAATTCTATGTAGTTAGACAATTATAGAGAAATGATTTGCGAAAACATTCAGTTCAACCTCTCATTATTGACGGTCGGTGAGGCTAGTCAAGTTTATATAACCTCATCGGAAGTTACTGCTAGCTACCTCATATTTTAGTTTGAGTCAAGTGGCTTTGAATTCTGACAGGTACGTTACAATCTCTTAAGGAAGTAGGTATGCTGTTAACCGCTTCTGTGGTGGTAGGGTTGCAAAACATTTATTCCATAGTATCCGCCATGTGGTCTATATTGAAGTAATTTCATCCTTCGTGTAGCATGGCCTCAAGTTTGTTTACTGCTGATAAGTAAGGAATTGAGGGCCACCTGGTTTGATTTCTGATAAGTCCACGTCAATATATGAGACTCGCTCCTAATTTGAGGGGTGTATTGCGCAATGCGTATATTGCCGCCGCATTCTGCTGGAGAAGCGGGGGGAGAGGCTAACAGCTTGCTACAGGTGGCACCACCCTCATCTGTCACTTCAACTACAGTGCCTTCCCTGGTTAAATGTAGTACCTCATCCCTTCCTATCTTGTGCTAACTTCTTCATCTCAACATACCGTTTACAACTTGCGTCCTTTCAGATATTCTAATCTCTGTCTTTCTCTGCAGTTCTTACCTTCGACCGTTCCCTCGACTGACAAATCAACCGAACCTGCTAGTCTTAAAATGTGACCCACCATCCTCTATCTTTTTTCTCGATGTCACTACGACAAACTTCTTTCCTCGCCAAGTATTTCCAAAACAAGTTTATTTCGTGTTTTATCTGTACACTTAATTGAAACATCCTTCTATAAAACCATATTTAAAATGCTTCAGTTTTATTTCTTTTTGGTATTCGTAAATTTCATGCTTCTCTACCATAAAGTGCTGTGCTCCACGCAATATTAGAAAGTTCTTTCTAAGTCTTAGATCAAATTTGACGCTAAAAGATATTTTCAAAAGGCTCTTTACACTAGTGCTATTCTCTTTATAACGTCATTCTACGAGAAGTAAGTGAATTTTGTTACTTAGGAAGTAAAATTCAACTGATTCCGGCTTCTTTGCCGATCCTTATCCCCAGTCCCATCCCAATTTTAATCAGATGGAATCTCTCTCGTTTCATTAGTGTTTCATATAATTCACAAAGTGATATGTGAAGTTTATCGTAAAAATGACATTTTAAGACAAGACGTCGGAAAGTGATGTGATATGCTCATTAGAATTTGCCACATTTGGCAAATGTTACATGAAATCCTCTTAACAAATTCAAGTGGTAAGTGTACAACAATCCGTCTACATCCATGATCTCTCTCCGTGTTAGTTTTATGTGTTTTGACACACACACACACACAGATTAACTCCTCAAACGAAGAAGTAAAATGGACCGCTTGTACCTGATTCTCCCAAACTGGATGGAATTAAGGCAGAGATCAGAAAAGTTTAAATACCTGTTGCGAGACTATGTAGAAAAAAGATTTTATTATTTTCGAATGGAGCGTATCAGGTTACCACAAACACCGATTGCCATCATGGCATGTAAGTAAGAATTTGTCCAATGTTTCCCTTGAACAGTTAGGGTTGTAACGAAGGTCATCTTAGCGGATGTGGGAAAATAAATTTATAATTATTTAGATTTTAATATTTTTTCAAAAATAAAGTTAAAATCAAAACAAGTAAATTTTTATCACGAATTCTACATTTTGCATAAACAAAACTTTTTCCGTCTAATACTGTCATATTATTTTCTACCTCTTCTTTCAACAGCAAAAAACTTACGATGATTTAACAAGTGAATTAAATTATTTACATAACTGCCTACGCGTCAACTTCATCGTATGAACTTTGTGGAGTTCGCGGCTAGATTAATTGAAGCGTGCCCGCCACCCGCCTTTCCACAAGTGTGCGATGAGGTTTACTGGTGCGCCGCTAGAAAGTACGAATGGAAAGGACTGCTTGTACACCTTCTAGTAACGTGAATGGGTGAGCGCATCCTACGGTAGTTCTACACGGAGGTATTACAGGTTGGACCGTGAATAGGCTGCTTAAGTTTATATGCAAATTCAAACTTGTAAATTCTTGTCGTTAAATTCATTGTTACCTTTATCACACTATCGTAAGAAAAGAAACAATCATGTTTTTATTAGCTAAGCGACTATAGGGCCATTCTCGTAGAAAGAGAAAAGATATATATATATATCCACTAGCTGTGTATAAACCAAACTAGATTAAGAAGTACGACCATTTAAAAACAGCGAAATAGTGACGTTGTCAAAAAATGGAGAAATGTAGAACGCAAGCAAGCTATTGTGTTCTACGAAAAAGGACAACTAGAGCTATTTCCTGACCAACATGTGATTGTTTATATCAAAAATCTTACTGATGGTATCCCAGTCAACAAGGGAATAACGCGTATGACCATATACGAATAAAAGAACTTGTTAAAAGACAGTTAAAAAAAAAAACTGTTAGAAATATAACCATATTGTAAACAGTGTAATTTTACGTACGTCATTGCATTATTACCCTGTGCGGATCTTCTACAAATTCCAGACAAAACAAAACAAAATTAAATACTCTTTACAACACTTAGTTTTACTTGGTAATAGAAAAAATCGTCAGACCTACCTTCCTGCTCGACCAAATAGAAACCAGTCGTGTCAGAATATCAGTATAAAAAATATATTCCATAAAACTTGTTTTAACGAAGAAAGGTATTGCTCTTAATGTCAGAAAAAGTTTTTCTCATTTGTACATTTCACTAAAATTCATTACTCGAATCTTGAGCGCTATGGAAACAGTCTGTCCAAATAAATCTCACACATATCATGTCTGCGACATACATCAATTTTAAAAGTGGAAAACTGTAATAGTTTTCCAAGTATCTCCAATTTGCGCCGAATTATTACCCTAATTGAAAGTTGTTAAATTTGAAGTAGTGGAGATATTTGACATCGATTGCTGTATCAAAAGAAACATATCAGTATTCCGATCACCTCAAATCTCTTCTTACTCGGGAAAGATGTTAAACACTTCAAATATGCGCAAAACATTTATTGCAGGATAACTGAAACCACTATTTTTTTATTTTTTTTAAAGGGAATATTTTGCTGTTACTATTTTTTGTTTTCTGTAGTTTCCTTAAAAAAAAATGTTGACATGTTGCATGTACTGACTTACCTTCTGACGGTGGGGCAGTTGTCTGCAGCTCGTGTAGGAGCAGTTGGAATCAGTCGTGTTATTGTTCAAATGCTTCAGTGAGACTTACCTTAAACCTGAAAATGGTATACGTGCGGTTGCCACTAATCTCGAATAAAACGTTGCGTCTCTTATTAACTGAGTTCTCCACGTGTCTCAGGGATCTTTGATTAGCGATGAAGGCTTCTTCGAACCAAATATGAGAATAATGGTAACGATTTTATTATTATTTTTTAAAGATTATCACCTCTTTGCAACATTTGTAGCTGTTGTGAATTGACTAAAACACAGAATTAACAATGTAAGAGATTGATTTTGGTATAAATTTTACGAATCTATGACTATGAACGCTGTAAAAATTGTAAATGGCTACTCAACGTAATTTAGTATACTGTGCCACAATTAAAAAAAAAAATCACTGCCTCACGAAATTGTATGAATGTAATTTTTGTAATCATTGCTGCTGAATATGGAGACCAATATCTCGGACATGAATCCAGTTCAGTGGTTTGAAGTGATATAAAATATGAGGCAATGCACTAAGTGTTACGTCATCCGTAGTTGGTTACTGAATATCACAGTGTAGAATGCTTTGAAAAAGATGTGTCAGTTAGAAGGGAAAAATAAGAACTGATTTAAGAATGGTATCATTGAAATAAAGATCGTGAACAATAGATACAGAAAATAGTAGTCCACAAAACCCGAACTCAAAAATAAGAGCTTACGTGTTATTAATTTTAGGCGTGTATTTTTTAGTAAATAGGCAAATACAACATCAAATTGTATACTCCCATATTGTAATGTTCACATCGGAAATTTTTCCAGTAGTTAAGGGAGCGTGCACAAACTACGTGGCTCGGTCCAGGGGGGGGGAGGGGGTTGGCTGGAAGGCTACGCTGGGCTACGTGGGGGGAGGGGGGGTTCCGAGCCAGGCCACGTAGCTTTCCTTCCATAACATTTTTCACAATTAAAATGAGGATCAGAACTCACAACAGCATTTGAATATTTATTTCCCTCAGTTAATTATCTCCGTATGTAATTAACAATAGTCTGACAGGAGAAAATAGTACAAAATGTCTTCTGAATCAAAAGGCTAAATAGCTACGTGCTACGTGGGGGGGGGGGGGGGGGTAGAGGCAAAAGCCACGTAGGGCTACGTTGGGGGAGGGGGGGTTCACAGGAAGGCCAAAATGGAGCTACGTGGTTTATGCACGCTCCCTAATTGCTAGGTAAAAGTTTGTTTTTGTTATTTCATTTAATAGTCGTACACGTTTCGTCTTTTTGTTTCAGGTATCATCAAGAAGGAATCTGCATGTTTACAACGTTTCTAATCATCTTACAAATTGCAACACTTTGCTGAATGCACCATTAACGGTCCTGTTAGCTTCTTGACTTTTAACCAGCCTAAATCATTTACTGCTTTAATAATGAATTCCGTTATCGAAAGAGAATGCTGAAAAAGAAATCCTAATAAACACTTGCTTTGCGGTATACACTTAATCACGATAGTATTTTGGCCTATTTTTCTTAGTTGCTACGATAACTGCATTAATTACGCTCCATCCTTCTTTCAGCTAAAC
Organism: Vandiemenella viatica; assembly: GCA_031002005.1. Taxonomy (NCBI): domain Eukaryota; kingdom Metazoa; phylum Arthropoda; class Insecta; order Orthoptera; family Morabidae; genus Vandiemenella; species Vandiemenella viatica. Next base: position 252,246,317 of record CM061919.1, read on the forward strand.
AAAAAAGGCATTGAAGATGTCTGGAAAAAAGAGCAAACGCGTATGCCATAAAAAGCGTTTTTTTTTGGTCGCTAGACAGAGGAATGATAATAAACACAGTTACGATTAACTCTCATTACAATGTTAGGCGTGCAATCTTCCAATTTTTTCCCTACCGTATGATTGATTAATGATGCTCTAATTGTTATATATATATATATATATATATATATATATATATATATATATATATATATTTGTCGTATTTTAATTCATATCTGACGGGAATTAGCTATAAATAAATTAATGAAACTATATGAAACTGTGAAGTGTGTTACAGTTCTAAGCATGCATGTCAAAAATCTGTTAATTGGTAATTTTGGATCAGCCAACAGATTTAATGGGTAATTTTAAAGATTTTCACTGTATTGAGTTTTTTTTTATCGGTGTTGTAATAAAATGTTTTCAATACGGTACTCATTAATTTATTGTAAATTTTTTTGTGCTTTATTAATTTCGAATAAGTTTTGATGGTTTTGATTGATTTATATTGTTTAAGTTACGTCATTGTCAACGGTCCAGAAAAATATGTCGTCTTTTTTGAGCGATTTCAGATTTTACGATTTTGTGTATATAATTTTGCGTAGTCATAGCTGAACGGTTCACTCGGAATAATACTAGAAAGAAAATGTGTCATTCGTATTAAGTAATGATGTGCATTGGAAATCTTTGTAGAATCTGATGTATTTTTCTAATGTGTTATTCTGGTGAAATAAATGTAAAGTTATTAGTTATAGACGTTTTAGTGATTTAAAAACTAACTGTCATTATTATTCAGAAGTTTTGATTACACCAGTGAGGAGTTACACTCCCTTCGTGACCTGACAGATATGCATATCATTGCATCCAAATAATATTTACTGAGAGTTGCGTCATAACATCTTGATCCATGGATTTATAGTTGAGGAATCTCTTCCTCGTAAATGCTTTGTGCCGCCATCTTACCTCCTCGAGGTCTCTGGACTTCTTGTTGCCACCTCCCCCTCCCCCGCCACCTCCTCCACTCATGGTGTTCATGGTGACTCCCTAGGATCACCTGCAACATAAACAAACACCTTCTGTGTAACCACCCTCACTACCAGAGCTACTTTTATCTTTGTCAAATCAGAACCAATGGAAAAGGCTAAATAACTGCTAAAATTCACGGTTGCCAAATAACTTTCATTGAATTTACGTCATCATAGTGGTGAATAAAACCAAGTACAATAATAAAACAAAGAGGTTATAAGAGTAACTAAAACACAAATATCGATATCAAACTACACGAGAATAATAACCAAACACTGAAATACCTTTTTAACCTTTCTCCGGCCTTATCTTATATCTTTAAAAGAGAAATTCTTGTATATATTTGGTATTTCGGAAACCGCTCTAACGATTTGGATGAAATTTCATATTTAGATACCGTCTTGCTTTTCAAGTTTATATAAACAGGTATATTCGCTGCAGAAATGCGAGTTCACAAAAAAAAACGAGCAATTCTTGTGCGAAGTTTCTCTTTGGTTACAGCTAGGAATTGTGCACTTCGAAATGCCTAGGAAACCGTCAAGAAAACATTTAACGCTGGGCCAGGAAGTTACCATTATCCCACCTCGCTCCGCCGTACCATCATGAACCCAAATATTTTCCCACAAACTGTTTTTCTGTTATCCCTCAGAAACAGTTCTTGTAATTACAGGCCAAGTCTTGTGGTTATTTAGGGACAAAAAGTTATGTGATTTTGTTCTGATCCAATTCTAAACTTTAAAATGTATATTCACTTTACTTTGCTTTGTACAATATAATGGTTTCTCCTGGTTGTTTATTTATAATAATAATAATAAAAAATCTGGTAGCTTGGCAATAATACATGCCATTTTTTCGCAGACCACTACAAATACATTAAATGTGTTGCTTCATCTAACTTACAAATATACAAATACCATCCTTCGCACGTCTTTTGGGTTTGACAAGTCTTAGAATAAATCATATATATGACTTTTATTTCAGTAAAAATGATGACATACATAATAGCCAAGTCACCAGAATATTTTATTCTAAACTAGCTCGTACCCGCGACTTCGTATGCGTAGATTAAGAATTTTTTGCCAGAATTGAATATAGAAAGTTGTTGGTAACGAAGGATTGGACCCAAACAACACCGAGTCGGCATAATATGACAGGAAAGCTATCACTATATCATTCTACCGTCGAACCTGTCTATTGAAGAGAATCAGTTTCCAACATATTTCTGTCACCATTCGATAAGGTCTCAAAATTTCGTGACTAAAACTATTAAACATACCGGAGAAAATGTCCTGTGCCCTTCATACAGATTTTATTGTCAAATTCCATCAACATCCATAGAGCTATTTGGTCATCAAAACGTAACAACTTCCGTATTTATAATACTATTACTGCGGTTCACACACACACACACACTGACTGCGAACAACACCTGAGGGATCATTATAACGTAAAAAAGTGTACACATACAGCATTGCAAGACTACCTACGATTTGCCTCGCATTGCACCCCTAACTTTCTAATATCTAATATCTACAGTTTAACATTCAATCCGAATAACCTACAGTCCAGGCGTCATTCTTATGATCAAAAACAATTTTAAAAAATCTCAGCCTTCACGGAGGCTTGAACCGGAGACCACGACATTTATAAGCAAGCGCTTTAACCACATAGCTGCCTGACCGCTACACGGACAAACAGTACAGAGACGTCCATATCCAACGCGTTTGTCAACCGCCGTCCAGTAGTGTTTCGAAATTATGAGACAACATGTGTTATTTATACAGATAATTTTTCAACCAAATGTAGACAGTATTTTTCTCCTTGTTTCAAAGGATAAGTGTGCAAAGCTTCATGGAGATCGGATTTGTATGAAGAACAAACAAACATAATACATTCATCTTTATATATATATAGATAAACGTGCTTTAACACCGAGAGAAACCATTATGTGTCACAAAGTGAAGTAAATACGCACTGTAAAGTGTAGACTTGGCTCAGAAGAAGATCTCATGACTTTTTGTCACTACACGAACAGGATTCTTGGCCTATTTTTACAAGAATTGGTTTTGTGGAATCCCATTTCTTTATGTAAGTTGATCATTTATTCTGAGTCATTACATTTGAAGATTGGTGGAAGGGGACATTTCAGAATTCAGGACACCAGTATACGCTGCCAAAAATGGCCACTCACTATTCAAACAATGAGTGTCCACCACGGCCGAGCACGCCCATTACAGCACATTAAACTACCAGCATATAAGTAAATAGCGAGTAACTTCCAAACGGAGCACGGGATGGAGGTAAAATTTAAAATGTTAGTTACACTACTGACCTCTGGACACAAAATAAATTTCAGGCAAATGGTCTCCTTCAGAGCAAAGCAATTAACTTGCAAATATGCGCCCAATTTTTTCACGTTTTGAGTTGTCACTTAATAAATACGTGGGAAATCGACATTAACACACTTTCTTATGATTTGGGGATGAAACCTTATAATATGCAGGGCCTATACAGAATTACTTATTGAAATTTTATATTTTTAACTTTTCCTGTAATCTAGAGCTAAAAATTTATCTGTGTACCAAATTTCACCTTTCTATGTCAACGGGTAGTAGCTTAGAGTTTTGATGATCATCAGTCAGTGACAAAATCAGCGATCTTCGCACATGAATAACCCAAAACTAAGATCAGGAAGGAAACAAATTAGTGTGGTCGCTAAGCTCGTTGACATCTAAGCATAACTGAAATTTGAGGCATTTATAACGCGACCATGCGTCCCGCTGTCCCCAGCGAGAGCAAAAATTTCACACTCCGGGGAAAAAAAAATCCAACGACAATTTCACAAATTAAGGTCAAAAACAGACGATGTGGTTTTCGCCGCGCCGTGATATAGTCGACGCCTGGACCATTGCTGATCACGCAATGATGTATTAGTTGCAGCCAAGATATGGAAATGATCGACGAGTTTTCGTTTATTTCCAACTACGTCACAGATCAAAAAATCACTACTGGAACGCTGAGAATATTGCTGCTGAAAACCGGTGGGCGTTATTATTTCAACACTTCCGTGCTAACACACTCAACTGTACGAATTTTCGTATAACTATTGAGTACGATATGTGTCTGCCTAAAAGTAACGCTCCTATAGAAAGAAATTTATCTCTAATAAATACAATATGGTCAAGAGACAAAACACAGTTTTGAAAGACAGTTTTACTACTAAAACTAACACCAACAAATTATGTAATGAGCTCCGTTCCTACTTGAAAATTTGACCAGATATTTTGAGACTGATTCCGCCGATAAATACAAAACTATATTATTCTTATTACAAGTGTTACTAATTTTTTAATAAAAACTAGTAATATATGTATATATATTATTATTTATTTTATTTATACAACTTCATCAATTCTTGCGTCAGGATGCAGCCTCTTTAAGCCAGATGAGCTAAATTTTGCCAGTCACTGCTACATAATTTTGTTCTAGTTCCTTCCAGGCTGATCGATCTTGAGCACCTCTCTTCCAGTTCACGTCTGTAACTCGACGTATGTCTCTGTTCCAACGATCCGGGGGTCTTCCTCTTGCTCTTTCCAGGTTCCTTAGTATACAATCCAGTACTGCCGTAGTCCATCTGTCGTCTCTTTTTCGAACAATGTGACCAGCCCATTGCCATTTTTGGGTCGTCACTCTTTCTAAGATGTCTGTCACTTTGGTTATCGAACAAATGTAGATGGCCCTTTTCCTTTCTCTTCTTGTAATCACTAGCATTGTTCTTTCCATACTTCATACTTTTCTGGCAGTTCTCAGTTTTTGCTTCATGTGACTGTTTATATATATATATATATATATTTACAAAATTTCAAAGGCGTCCCGCTCTGACGTTAGGCATATAGCTTTACTACGACCGAAAACATTGCGGTAAAAAACGGCCCGAATCTCTTCGAGGAAAGGGCAGGCGTTTACTCGAATTGGCAGGTGCACTGCCGTGCACCCATATCCGAAGTACCATGTTTACATTTTATGGCTCACATGTGTATTAGCTACCCATCTATTGATCGTTGATGTAGGAACTCCTCCCTGTCATTATTTCAAATATGGAATAGTCTAGAAAACGTAATAACGAAGGTCTGCCAATTTTCCGATAGTTCCCTTCATCGAATTCCCGAAATTATAACGATCCGAAAAATCCGCGTATTTGCGATCCCGCGTAACAGGGCACTGCGGCGAGCGAGCGAATGCTAATTAAATGCCATTATCGGACGCGCCCACTCACACGCCGTTAATTGCAATCAAAATACTGAAAACGCGATTCCGATTCTGAATTAATGTTTTAGGTGCACGGTGTCAGCGGTTTACATATGTAGCAACCCTGATCGGCAAATGAAAATCAACACCGAGCAACAATGTGTCAGGAACCATATTGGAAAACCACGTCTAAGTCAGCATCCACTGCTGCATTAAAGTCCAGTAATCATCTTTTGATGAACGATGAGAGAGTGATAGAATTAAAAAAAAACAACAGAAGAATGTTGTGTCTATCGAGCTATGGTCACCAGTTTTTACTTCTACGTTTATTTAACTGGCAGAATAAACGAATTTTGATGTCAGTTGAATACGTTTTTAGCGTCAGCGGATGTATTGAACTGAATTTCTAATTATATATTTCTTATTGTTTTTTTAATTATTTTCTGATATACGTTGAGTATTAAATTGCACCACCCATCTACATTTGCCATTTACTAATTTTAATTTTAAATTCCTTCAACATTTTTTAGTAAATTTTCATTACTTCTTTTGCCAAATTATTGCAATCCCTGACATCAGGGATGAAAACGATCCCTCGTGGTATACACCTGAAGTTAAAAGGTTACTTAAAAAGTAAAGGAAGACACATGCACGCTCAAGAAGGACGATGTATAGGAGTGATTTAGAAAAGTTAGCTGTTACAAGAGGACATGTCAAGAATACGATGCGCGAGGCCTTTAATGACTTTCGTTGCAACTTACTTTCCCAGAGTCTCATCGAAAATCCAAAGAAATTTTGGTCGTATGTAAAAAAAGTAAGTGGCTGTGACAGCAATATGCCAGTTCTACTACAAGACGGTCGGGAAGTTGATGACAGCCGCGACAAGGCTGCCCTATTTAACACCGAATTTAAAAATTCTTTCACTGACGAAAACATGGAAAACATTTCCATTTTTCCACGGCGTGTTGAATTTGAGATGGATCCAGTACAAATTGATAGTGTAGGTATCATAAATCAATTAAGGCTCCTGAAGTGTGGGAAAGCGCCGGGTCCCGATGGTATACCAATAAGAGTATTTTCGGAATACGCGGAAGAAACTGAACCATTTCTGTTAGATATATTTCGTAAATCTTTAAAAGAAGAAAAGTACCTTCTGACTGGAAAATATCGCGAGGTGATTCCCGTTTTCAAAAAAAAAAAAAAAAAAAAAAAAAAAAAAAAGGACGTTCTGGCCTCGCATTCGGGAGGACGGCGGTTCGAATCCCCGTCCGGGCATCCAGATTTGGGTTTTCCATGGTTTCCCCAAATCACTCCAGGTGAATGCCGGGATGCTTCCTTCAAAAGGCCATGGCCGAATTCCTTACCATTCCTTGCCCCCATCCTTTCCCGTCTCTAAAGACCACGTTGTTAAAAAGGGACGTTAAACTGTTAAAAAAAAAAAAAATCAAAAAAGGAGATCGGAGTGATCCTTGGAATTATCGACCCATATCTCTAACATCAGTTTGCAGTAGAATTCTGGAGCATGTCATATGCTCTAAATTTATGAAATTTCTAGATGAAAACGAGTTACTTACAGCAAACCAACACGGATTTCTGAAGAACCGATCGTGTGAAACGCAACTGGCTCTATTTTCGCATGATGTAATGAAAGTTATTGATGCAGGATAACAAGTTGATGCTATTTTCTTGGATTTTCAGAAAGCTTTTGACTCTGTTCCACACAACCGACTTTTAGCAAATCATCATCATCATCAGCCACCATTCTCTGCCATTACATCAACAGGCAGTGTTTTATTGGAGTTATTATTCTAGGATATTTTCTCCTATTAGCAAGGTTGGTCAGTTCTTCTGGGTTGGTAGGTCTTTATGTTGGTGCATTAGTTTATTAAACTCAATGGTCTTTTATGTCAGTCTGCTGAAATGTCATACTGGCCGATATTTTTGACCATTTGATTTTTTTACTTCTGGGAGCCTTTGTAGAATGATTTTGCCAACAGCCAGAATCTACACTCCTCGAAATTGAAATAAGAACACCGTGAATTCATTGTCCCAGGAATGGGAAACTTTATATACACATTCCTGGGGTCAGATACAACACATGATCACACAGACAGAACCATAGGCACATAGACACAGGCAACAGAGCATGCACAATGTCGGCACTAGTACCGTGTATATCCTCCTTTCGCAGCAATGCAGGCTGCAATTCTCCCAGGGAGACGATCGTAGAGGTGCTGGATGTAGTCCTGTGGAACGGCATGCCAAGCCATTTCCACCTGGCGCCTCAGCTGTACCAGCGTTCGTGCTGGACGTGCAGACCGCGTGAGACGACGTTTCATCCAGTCCCAAACATGCTCAATGGGGGACAGATCCGGAGATCTCGCTGGCCAGGGTAGTTGACTTACACCTTCTAGAGCACGTTGGGTGGCACGGGATACATGTGGACGTGCAGTGTCCTGTTGGAACAGCATGTTCCCTTGCCGGTCTAGGAATGGTAGAACGATGGGTTCGATGACGGTTTGAATGTACCGTGCACTGTTCAGTGTCCCCTCGACGATCACCAGAGGTGTACGGCCAGTGTACGAGATCGCTCCCCACACCATGATGCCGGGTGTTGGCCCTGTGTGCCTCGGTCGTATGCAGTCCTGATTGTGGCGCTCACCTGCACGGCGCCATACACGCATACGACCATCATTGGCACCAAGGCAGAAGCGACTCTCATCACTGAAGACGACACGTCTCCATTCGTCCCTCCATACACGCCTGTCGCTACACCACTGGAGGTGGGCTGCACGATGTTGGGGCGTGAGCGGAAGACGACCTAACGGTGCGCTGGACCGTAGCCCAGCTTCATGGAGATGGTTGCGAATGGTCCTCTCTGATACCCCAGGAGCAACAGTGTCCCTAATTTGCCGGGAAGTGGCGGTGCGGTCCCCTACGGCACTGCGTAGGATGCGACGGTCTTGGCGTGCGTCCGTGTGTCGCTGCTGTCCGAACCCAGGTCTACGGGCACGTGCACCTCCCGCCGACCACTGGCGACAACATCGATGTACTGTGGAGACCTCGCGCCTCACATGTTGAGCAATTCGGCGGTATGTCCACCCGGCCTCCCGCATGCCCACTATATGCCCTCGCTCAAAGTCCGTCAACTGCACATACGGTTTACGTTGCTTCTTCTACGGTTTCTGTTGCTTCTTCTTGAGCATCATTGCGATGTAGGAAGCGTTGTTGGCTTTCTGTTTTTCATTGAATTTGCTAAAGGCTTGGCATTTGCGATAACTTGCAACGTGCTCTCCGCCACAGTTAGCGCATTTTGGGAGAGTTTCGCCTTTCTTCAGGGCGCATTCTCTAGTAGTGTGTTCACCAGCGCACTTTACACATTTTGGTGGCATAACACAGTGACGGGAAACATGACCCATACCTTGACAATTGAAACACTGAGGTGGCCCTCGAGTGCTTCGTAGTTTTTCTGTTGTAACTTTAACAGAGCAGAGTGATGTCATCTTATAAATTGCTCTGTTGTCCATATTGTCAGAGAGAACCACCAAGAACAGTGGAATCTCTTGTCCAGTTTTAGGAGAGCGCAGTCTGACGACTGTTCTCGCCACCAAATTATGTTCCTCCAGCTCTTCTTTAATATATTCTGGGGAGAAGTTAAATGGTAATCCTCTGATGACCACCTTAATGTTTTTATCCGCTTCTGTCGGAAATGTATAGAAGGGGATTTGGTGTGTTGACGCATAGGCAGAGATAGCCTGGTGGTCAGCCTTAGTCTTGGGTAGGAGTTTGTAGAGTTCGCGACCGGCAGGCCTCACTCCGCACTCGTTCTTGCATATCTTCTTTAAGATGGTGTACAGATTTCTGTAATCATCCTTGTATGAAACCATAAGCGGGGCCAGTTTAGGTTCCCTGGTGGCAGTTTCGGGAGCACCATCCATAGCTGGCCCGTCAGCAGTGAGCAGCGGCGCGAACGAGTTGCTTGTGCTAGCCGGACTTGTAGCTGTGGCAGTTTTGATGTTCAGTTGGGCCGCTGGGGCTGGTCGGCGCGGTTTGCGCCAGCCTTCTTCATCCTCAGTTGACCTTGATCTGTTGCCTTTGGGTGGTGGGGGAGGCATCTTGGTCCTCGTCTTGACGGCGAGTTTTGCTGTCCTTTTGGTTTGCCTGAATTCCTCCTTGTCATTGCCGAGGTTGTCCGCGCCCCTCTTGCGCGAGGAGGTGGCCTCTTCGTAATCCATCACCGAATAGCTGCAGTGAACATCAGGTTGAGTGATGACATTAGGAGCTGTAGCGGCACCATAGACAGGTCCCTCTTGCATGGCGATTTCCGAGGAGTGGTCTCCGTCAGAAGGCATAATAGTGCTTCCCGCAGAAGATAAGTCTCTGTCGGTGGGCATTACGACGCTTATCTTCAGACATAGGAACAGGAGTGTTGTGCTGACCCCGTGTTATCACCGCAAGGTTCCTGGGGTCAGACACAACCCTAGCGCTCTCACCAGTGGTTCCACTCCGCTCGGGAGTGGGCCGTGTGGTGGTAAGTCCCTATCGCCTCGGAATGGGAGGGCAAAGGATCCCCAAAGAAGAAGCAAGCAGATTTGCTTACCTTCACCTTCGCTAAGCGAGATAGAATTAGCATACACGAGTCACAGAGAAGCGTACACGCGTATACCAATACCAGCTCTGCAGTAGTGAAGTAACATCTGGCTTAGAAGAGCCTTCCCCGTCAACAACGACATACTGTGACCGACCAGTTAAAAAATTGCATATCCATTCGCAAATCTGGTCAGATATACCGTACGTTCAACCGGTGTAGAGCTTGCGACCTACGCAGATGACACCGCATACTTCTCACTCAGCGGAAGCAGAGCTATTGTAACCAGACGTCTCCAGGAAGTCCTACAGAAAACTCTTGCTTGGGCTAAGAGGTGGAGAATAGAAATAAATCCTGCTAAAACGCAAGCCATTATGCTTACGCGAAGATGCGACCCAGCGCTTCCGGTGATACCGCATCCTCTACTACACCTCAATGGCAAGGACATCCCCTGGTCCACAACTGTTCGCTATCTGGGAGTCACACTGGATAGGAGACTCACGTGGCACGCCCACATACAGAGGTTAGATGCCGAGCGAGTGCGAGATTACAACAACTCTACCCACTCATCAATTTTAATAGTCGACTACCTCCAACTATCGGAATAAAATTCTACACAACTCTTATCCGACCTATTATGGAATATGCATGTCCCATATGGGCATACGCCGCAAATCATGAAATACAAAAGCTACAAGTCATTGAAAACCGGACATTGAAGAGAGCCCTACACCTGCCACGTCACTTCCCGACCGATGCCCTACATGAGGCTACTGCACTGCCTATGCTCCTAGATACACTCCTGGAAATTGAATTAAGAACACATTGACGCCGGTGTGTAAGACCCACCATACTTGCTCTGGACACTACGAGAGGGCTGTACAAGCAATGATCAAACGCACGGCACAGCGGACACACCAGGAACAGCAGTGTTGGCCGTCGAAGGGCGCTAGCTGCGCAGCGGTTGGGCGCCGCCGCAGTCAGTGTCAGCCAGTTTGCCGTGGCAAACGGAACTCCATCTCAGTCTTTAACGCTGGTAGCATGCCGCGACAGCGTGTACGTAAACCGTATGTGCAGTTGACGGACTTTGAGCGAGGGCGTATAGTGGGCATGCGGGAGGCCGGGTGGACATACCGCATGCCCACTATACGCCCTCGCTCAAAGTCCGTCAACTGCACATACGGTTTACGTACACGCTGTCGCGGCATGCTACCAGCGTTAAAGACTGAGATGGAGTTCCGTTTGCCACGGCAAACTGGCTGACACTGACTGCGGCGGCGCCCAACCGCTGCGCAGCTAGCGCCCTTCGACGGCCAACACTGCTGTTCCTGGTGTGTCCGCTGTGCCGTGCGTTTGATCATTGCTTGTACAGCCCTCTCGTAGTGTCCAGAGCAAGTATGGTGGGTCTTACACACCGGCGTCAATGTGTTCTTAATTCAATTTCCAGGAGTGTATCTAGGAGCATAGGCAGTGCAGTAGCCTCATGTAGGGCATCGGTCGGGAAGTGACGTGGCAGGTGTAGGGCTCTCTTCAATGTCCGGTTTTCAATGACTTGTAGCTTTTGTATTTCATGATTTGCGGCGTATGCCCATATGGGACATGCATATTCCATAATAGGTCGGATAAGAGTTGTGTAGAATTTTATTCCGATAGTTGGAGGTAGTCGACTATTAAAATTGATGAGTGGGTAGAGTTGTTGTAATCTCGCACTCGCTCGGCATCTAACCTCTGTATGTGGGCGTGCCACGTGAGTCTCCTATCCAGTGTGACTCCCAGATAGCGAACAGTTGTGGACCAGGGGATGTCCTTGCCATTGAGGTGTAGTAGAGGATGCGGTATCACCGGAAGCGCTGGGTCGCATCTTCGCGTAAGCATAATGGCTTGCGTTTTAGCAGGATTTATTTCTATTCTCCACCTCTTAGCCCAAGCAAGAGTTTTCTGTAGGACTTCCTGGAGACGTCTGGTTACAATAGCTCTGCTTCCGCTGAGTGAGAAGTATGCGGTGTCATCTGCGTAGGTCGCAAGCTCTACACCGGTTGAACGTACGGTATATCTGACCAGATTTGCGAATGGATATGCAATTTTTTAACTGGTCGGTCACAGTATGTCGTTGTTGACGGGGAAGGCTCTTCTAAGCCAGATGTTACTTCACTACTGCAGAGCTGGTATTGGTATACGCGTGTACGCTTCTCTGTGACTCGTGTATGCTAATTCTATCTCGCTTAGCGAAGGTGAAGGTAAGCAGAATTGCTTGCTTGTTCTTCTTTGGGGATCCTTTGCCCTCCCATTCCGAGGCGATAGGGACTTACCACCACACGGCCCACTCCCGAGCGGAGTGGAACCCCTGGTGAGAGCGCTAGGGTTGTGTCTGACCCCAGGAACCTTGCGGTGATAACACGGGGTCAGCACAACACTCCTGTTCCTGAAGAAAGCGTCGTAATGCCCACCGACAGAGACTTATCTTCTGCGGGAAGCACTATTATGCCTTCTGACGGAGACCACTCCTCGGAAATCGCCATGCAAGAGGGACCTGTCTATGGTGCCGCTACAGCTCCTAATGTCATCACTCAACCTGATGTTCACTGCAGCTATTCGGTGATGGATTACGAAGAGGCCACCTCCTCGCGCAAGAGGGGCGCGGACAACCTCGGCAATGACAAGGAGGAAGTCAGGCAAACCAAAAGGACAGCAAAACTCGCCGTCAAGACGAGGACCAAGATGCCTCCCCCACCACCCAAAGGCAACAGATCAAGGACAACTGAGGATGAAGAAGGCTGGCGCAAACCGCGCCGACCAGCCCCAGCGGCCCAACTGAACATCAAAACTGCCACAGCTACAAGTCCGGCTAGCACAAGCAACTCGTTCGCGCCGCTGCTCACTGCTGACGGGCCAGCTATGGATGGTGCTCCCGAAACTGCCACCAGGGAACCTAAACTGGCCCCGCTTATGGTTTCATACAAGGATGATTACAGAAATCTGTACACCATCTTAAAGAAGATATGCAAGAACGAGTGCGGAGTGAGGCCTGCCGGTCGCGACCTCTACAAACTCCTACCCAAGACTAAGGCTGACCACCAGGCTATCTCTGCCTATGCGTCAACACACCAAATCCCCTTCTATACATTTCCGACAGAAGCGGATAAAAACATTAAGGTGGTCATCAGAGGATTACCATTTAACTTCTCCCCAGAATATATTAAAGAAGAGCTGGAGGAACATAATTTGGTGGCGAGAACAGTCGTCAGACTGCGCTCTCCTAAAACTGGACAAGAGATTCCACTGTTCTTGGTGGTTCTCTCTGACAATATGGACAACAGAGCAATTTATAAGATGACATCACTCTGCTCTGTTAAAGTTACAACAGAAAAACTACGAAGCACTCGAGGGCCACCTCAGTGTTTCAATTGTCAAGGTATGGGTCATGTTTCCCGTCACTGTGTTATGCCACCAAAATGTGTAAAGTGCGCTGGTGAACACACTACTAGAGAATGCGCCCTGAAGAAAGGCGAAACTCTCCCAAAATGCGCTAACTGTGGCGGAGAGCACGTTGCAAGTTATCGCAAATGCCAAGCCTTTAGCAAATTTAATGAAAAACAGAAAGCCAACAACGCTTCCTACATCGCAATGATGCTCAAGAAGAAGCAACAGAAGAAGAAGAAGGAGGATGAAGCAACCGACTCTACCAACAGAAAGACGAATCAGGATCATGCAACCTTGGAATCCACTCAAAGAACCACTTACGCTGAGGCTTCTACAAACCTACCACGTAACTCTCCAAATGCAAGGAAGGATCAGAGGGATAACCACAATAACCTCTCTTCCACCCAAACCATGGAAACCTCAAACACGAGTAAGAAAGCGGACGAGACGAATTGCCGTCCTCCCGATAAGGATAACCCTCAGGTCGACACTGCGGTGCTCATGAACATGGTGCTGTCTCTGCTACAGACGGTCACCACTCTCGTCCAAGATCTCCATAAGCAAATCTCCGACCTACCAAAATAAACCGCTGAGGCAGTCAAGTTGGCAGTAATTGCCGTCCAACAAGCAAACATGGAACATCATGGCTAACGCCATTGAGGATCTCACCATATGCTCATGGAATGCCAACGGCCTCTGGCGACAGTTGGGCGAGTTTAAAGAATTTCTACGCGACGAGGGGATAGACGTCTGCCTCGTAAATGAAACGCACCTCAAGCCGGGGGTGAAAGCCGCCGCACCCAACTACTCTTGTTACAGGCAGGATCGACCTACAGCGGGAGGTGGTACCGCTGTATACGTCAAAAATACCATAAAACACTATCAGATAAATTTGCCACCTTTGGAGACCATTGAAGCTACTGGTGTCGCCGTCGAGACTTCCCGAGGGAGAGTACTATTTGTGGCAGCTTATAGACCTCCAGTAGGCCGTCTACATGAAGCGGACTTCTCGGCCCTCCTTCGTCTGCGCGGTAATGTTTTTATTGCGGGAGATCTTAACGCCAAACATGCTGTATGGAACTCTCGCGTCACCAACACGAACGGCCGGAAGCTCCTGCGAGTTGTCGAAAACAACGATGCCGTCACCTGGGGTCCAACTGAACCCACTATTTACGGACATGGATTGCCTGATGTCTTGGACATTGCAATCACGAAAGGATTGCAACACAACATAGCTATGGTCACAAAAACTGCCTTATCCTCAGACCACATTCCTGTTTTGTTCTACATGGCTGCAGACGTCACTCCACGAGCCGACAAACTACGCAGGAATCTCAATTACATTGACTGGGATTCTTTCAAAGATTTCCTCTCTCAGCGCATAGAAGAGGCATCACCACCGGCTATTTCCGGCCCTTCCACCGCTATGGCCAACTTGGCGGATTGGATCAATGAGGCTGCAGATGCGGCCACCCGGCCGAGACGCAAACAGCCGCTCCGTTCGAGGCAACTCCCTCCGGAAATCAGAGAGGCTATTATCGTCAAAAATCATCTGACTAGGGAGTGGCACATCACACGTGATGCAGCCACTAAGCGAATAATAAATCGTATGCAGAGAGAAATTAAAGCTGAAGTGGACAAGCACAAGATCTCTGAATGGTCCAACTTCATCTCCACCTTGGACGTAGAGGATGGGTCCGCCTGGCGCACGACGAAGGCCCTACTCCGGAGAAGGCATAAAATCCCGCCCCTGGTGGTCGGAAATAACTATGTCTGTGAGCCTGAAGAAAAGGCAGAAGCTCTGGCCGTAAACTTCGAGGCAAATTTTCAGTCAGTCAATGAGCCTAAAGACGACGACCATATTCGTCTCGTCGAAGAAAGATTGCGGCGATTCCTTGAAGCCGTTCCCCTAGAAGAGGATCGCATTGACGAGATAACTGCACAAGAGGTTGCGTCTATGCTCTCGAGTCTTATTGTAAAGAGAGCTGCAGGACATGATGGCATCGGCGGAGGTATCCTTCGTCAACTGCCCCCAGTCACCGTCCAGTTTGTAACAGACGCCTTCAATCAAATTCTCCTAACGGGTGAATATCCTTCTACTTGGAAGCTTGCTGACATCATACCCATTCCGAAGGCGGGCAAGGACAGAAGATCCCCCAAGTCCTACAGGCCAATTAGTCTTCTGCCGACTCTTTCCAAAGTTTTTGAGCGACTCTACCTCAAGAGACTTCGCGCCGTCATCGACAGTGAGGGACTGTTGCCTGATGAGCAGTTCGGTTTTCGCAGACATCACTCAACACCCCAACAACTGCTCCGTCTCACAGAAGAGGCCTTCTCTGCCTTCGAACGTCGGGAATATTTCGGCGCAGTACTGCTTGATGTCAGCCGTGCCTTTGATTCCGTCTGGCATCAGGGTCTCATATACAAACTGCTCACCCAAGGAGTACCACTCTCTCATGTTAAGCTCCTAAAAAACTACCTTGAGGGAAGAACTTTCAGAGTTGTGATGGACGGTGGCATCTCAGCAATAAAGAACATCTCCGCGGGTGTCCCACAAGGATCAGTTATTGGCCCAGTCCTGTACAGTTTATACACGGCGGATACTCCATCCACAGTTCGCGTAAAGAAAGCGTTATATGCTGATGACACCGCCTATTTTGCAAAGAGCCTGAATGTTCACCTCTTACGCAGAAGGCTACAGCAGGCCTGCGACAACATCCAGCAATGGGGCACTAAATGGAGGCTTGCCTACAACGCTTCCAAAAGCCAGGCAATCATCATTACCAGGAAGAAAGTTCCTCAGTTACCTCCTTTAGTACTCTTCGGCGAACATATAACCTGGACAAGGACGGCAACTTACCTCGGTGTCAAACTTGATAGGGGAATGACGTGGAAACCTCACGTCACCAACGTTCGTGCTAAAGCATCTGGGAGACTAAGTTCACTCTACCCAGTATTGAATCCTACATCCAAATTAAGGCCGAACCTAGGGATCCGCCTTTACACCGCCTTAGTTAGACCTATATTGGAGTATGCTGCGGTTGTGTGGGGCAACACGGCCCAAGCATACCTTCAGCTACTGCAAACTATCCAGAATCGAGCCATCAGATTTGCTCATTATCTACCCAGGGGCACGAGGACAGATGATCTTCATCGTCTGAGTGGACTGCCGAAACTTAGAGTCAGATTCCAACAACTGGCTACTCAGTTTTACGAAAATGCGCAGAATTCAAATAATCCTCTGATCTCAGCATTGGGAGCTGAACCCACCTATAATGACCGATTAAGGTGGCCAAAGAAAATTCTTGACCACCAGTAAAGAAATAACACACCGGGTAGGAACAACCTGATAATGACACATCGAATACGACAACCAAACTAGCAAACTGGAAGGAGATGCGCTCCTGCGCACAACCTTCCCCACAACCTGGGACCACCGCATTCCCAGTCATTGACGTCTGTCTGTCTGTCTGTCAGATGTTACTTCGGACGTTCTTCAAGGAAGTGAAATAGGACCACTACTTTTCTTAATTTTTATAAACGATCTCGGTGACAACGTTAATTGCAGGATGCGATTTTTTGCTGATGATGCACTTATTTATAGGGAAGTGACGTGCTCTGACGATTGCTTAGAAATTCAGCGTGATCTGGATGTTATTTCGGAATGGTGCCGTAAATGGCAGCTTACACTTAACTGTAAAAAGTGCAAGGCAATGCAAATAAGTAATAAAAAGACCCCGTTTGCTCACGAGTACAAAGTTAACAATTCAGTTGTTGACACTGTGGATTCCCTGAAGTATCTAGGCGTAGCAGTACAAAGCAACATGAAATTGGACTTGCACAAAACTTCCGTCGTAGGAAAACTAATTCCAAACTACGATTTATAGGTCATATTTTGAGAAGTTGTAATGCTCATACAAAGGAAATAGCGTACAAACCACTAGTGCGTCCGCATTTGGAATATTGTTGTGCAATTTGGGATCCGCATCGCAAGGGATTGATTGACACGTTAGAGATAGTACAGAGGAGAGCCGCTCGATTCGTGGCTGCTAGTTACAGTCCTTACGTAAGTGTCACAGAGCTGATACGCGGGTTTGGCTGGAATTGTTTGGCGGACAGACGACGTCGTTTTCGTTTGAATTTGTTGGAGAATATGCGAAAATCTTTAAGTTACGACTGCAACGAAATACTTCTTCCACCAAGCTATTTAGGTCACAATGACAGGAGGGATAAGATTAGAGAAATAAGATGCCGTACTGATACATTTATGTATTCCTTCTTTCCTCGTTCTATTCGGGATTGGAATGCACTGAATTAGGATTGGTTCTTAGCACCCTCTGCCACGCACAGTATTTGTGATTTGCAGAGTATATATGTAGATGTAGATCCTTGTCCACATAAGAAAATTTTTCCACTCCTTTACGCATGAAATCGAGTGTCTAGATTGTGCCCATGGTCATCTTGTCCTTTCCATGCACTACTCATAGTTCGATATCCTTTCAAGCACCATCATCAACATACGCCTTGCGGTCTCCCATGAGTCTCCTCACCCTCTACCCGTCCTCCAGTGACTCCCAAACCAGCTCCTTATGATACCAGTTTGTGTTCTGTGATAATTCTCACAAAAAAAGTCTCGCTACTTTCCTTTACAGCCCCTTCAACTGCTGTATTTGATACTCAAAATGTAGGTCCCAAGCTACGCCACTATACTCAATCAATGGTCTGACTGAAGTTTTGTAAGCCAATTCTCCAACTTCTCAGTTGCAGCCTCTTATCACCCTTTCCAGTAAACGAAGGATTTTCTAACTTGTTCCTGACCAAATGAAATGTATTCTTAGATATTTTCACATCCAACCTCCAACGATACTTCTTTAGTTGTTTTATCTGTGTACCTAATAAGCTGACTCTTCTTGGTATTTATCTTAATTCCGTGTAGTACGGTTTTTTTTTCCTGTCATCAGTCTCTCGACTGGTTTGATGCAATCCTCTACTCCTTCCTATCTTGTGCGAACCTCTTCATCTCAACATACACCTTACAACACACGTCCTCTATTACTGTAACTGTTTCATAGGGGACGTCCATTAATTACGTGAGGTGAAATAGGGGGGGGGGGTCTGGCGAAATCTCACCAGATCTCACCAAGTGGGGGAGGGGAGGGGTCTACGGAAATCTCACGTGAGATTTTGCGAGGCGTCAAAAAGGTGAGGCTGTGACCTAAAAAAAAGCTCTACAAAAGTTTCCAGGACGATTTCTAGGGGGGGTTCTCACGGACCAGATCTCACGAAATCTCACCAGGGTGGAGGGGGAGGGGTCCAGAAATCCGGAAAAACACGTCACGTAATTTGTGGATGCCCCCATATATTCTTATTTCTGTCTTCCACTTTATTTCCTACCTTTGATTGTTCCCAGCATATCTAAAATAAGACCTAACACCCCGTCTCTTCTTTCTTTAATACTTCCAAAAACTTCATTCTGACCCATCATTTCGAAAACACGTTCATTTCATACTTTATCTGTCCACTTAAGTTTTAGCACCTTCTATATTACCACATTTCAAATGCTGCAATTTTCCTTATTTATGGTATTCTTAAAGTCTATGTAAAGTCTACCTAAGGTACGGGTCTATTATGCGAGAAGTGTAAAGTCTGTGTATAAGGTTTTTTGCACGCATTTCCAAGAGTAGTAACCACAATACTCTTGTTCCAAATCAAATTAATGTCAGAAATGGTTTGTTTCTCCCTATGCCTTTGTGAACCAGAATCATGGGATTATGGTTTTTACTCTAGAAATTTGTTATAATGCCTACCAATCTAGCATCTAGAATTTGGATACTCGCAGAAGGAATTTCATTTCGTCTAACTGTTATAATGTATCTAGTAATACAGGCTTTTATAAGTTGTATTGTTGGTAGATAAAATTCTCTAGGGTAAATAGACGAGTGAGTTAGTTTATGTATTACGACCTTTCGGCTGCCATTTGAAAGTGATTATAGCCCGTGGGTGATGGGGCTTCTTATATATAGTAAACGATTAAGTAGACTGTAATATTTTAATCCTCATTTATCAACAAAGATGGTAGAATTATCTTTGGAACTGGACATCTGAACTATTTTCTAACAACAATAGTCTTACTCCGTTAAGAATTTTGTTATTTCGCCCAAGAAAGTAGGTGTCATCCGACGTAGTATCGCCATTAAGTATGGCGTTGACTCTGGGAGCGGACCCATTCTTATAATATTTTGGTGAGGCACAGCGGTGTTACTCCTGACGTCATTGTGTGGGAAGCCATCGGGGATGACTTCAGGTAACGACTGGTAGTGGTTGAGAAAACTCTGAAGGCACAACGGTACATCACGAACATACTGTGACCTCACTTTTACCTTTCATGCGACAGTATCGTGGCTGCACAAAACTAGTCCACATACGGCACGCATCTTTATGAAGTGTCTGAGTGATGTGGAGCTACTCCCGTGACCAGCAAGATGGCCAGATCTGTCCCCGATAGAACATGTGTTGAACCAGCTTGCACGTCAAATCCGTCCCAGTGGCTACCAAATGGCGCCTTGGCTTCAACGCTCCTAATAGCCAAGTCATTATTATCTCCGGAAGGAAGTTTCCATTACGGCTCCAATCTTTAACTCTCTTTGCAGAGAACATCGATTGGACCCACACGGCAACATATCTCGGCGTAAAGCTAGATAGGCGGTTGACATGGAAACAAAATGTGGCCAACGTCCGCAGCAAGGCCACGGGTAGACTGACATCTCTCTACCCTGTTCTGAATCCCAGAAATAAGCTGAGACCAGATGGAGGCATACAACTACTGCCCTCATCAGACCTATAATGGAGTATACCTCCGTAGTTTGGGGCAACACCGCGGAATCCCTCCTCCAGCGACTACAGACCATTGAGAACAAGGCAATCAGATTCGCCTACCACCTACCCAGGGAGACGCATACTGAATACCTCCACCGAATAACCGGACTTCCCAAACTTAGAAACCGCTTTCAGAAGCTGGCAGCGCAGTTTTACGAAAAAAGCCAGCACTCGGCTAACCCTTTGATTAACGCACTGGGTGCCGAGCCATTTTAAGATCAGAGACTTAGGTGGCCAAGGAAACTCCTTGATCACCTGTAATGGAGCAATACCGACAATTCCATAAGTAATGCCAGCCCAACATTAAAATGGAAGGTGATGCGTTATAACGCAAAAACTTCCACACACTCTGGGGACCAATGTCTTCGCCAGAAATTTATTGTCTTGTGAAAAGTGTATGCATCATCTTCCGTGCTTGCTAACAATCAAGAAATTGTTGCCTAATTCTCTGTATAACGAGTGGCATTATGAGTAGGAATACCGTTTTCACGTGAAAAAAAAATATTTATTCACCCCCCACAACATACGATTAGTTGATCTAAATATAACAAGGTTTTGCTGAATAAATTAACTATTAACACGAACATGGAACGAAAAAAAATTTTTTTTTTTTCAGCATTCGCCTTGAGTGGTTGAGGAAAACCACCGAAAACCTCAACCAGAATGGCCGAA
The DNA here is from genome assembly GCA_031002005.1 of Vandiemenella viatica. NCBI lineage: Eukaryota > Metazoa > Arthropoda > Insecta > Orthoptera > Morabidae > Vandiemenella > Vandiemenella viatica. Next base: position 252,267,168 of record CM061919.1, read on the forward strand.
CGAGGTTTGTCCGAAAACGGTTTCCTCCCGTCTTGGTAGGTGGAACGAATATATATATATATATATATTTATTGTCATTTCATTCAACCCCCTTAATGGGGGAAGCGGGCTGGCAGCACACATGTCGTGCTCTTCAGCCAAATGATAATATGGTTTACAATAGATTTTCGTAAAGGAATGTTTACACTTTTACAAAAATAATACAGTAGATTTGAATTTAGATGTTACATGATCAGAGTTGTAGTTTTGTACAATATTTTGTTTGCTTTTCTTGCAGATTTGTGGCTAGTAGTAGGCGATTTTGATGTCATTCACAGAGTGGGGTAAATTTTTGTTCTCTTCTCTTGTTGAGGTATGGTAGGCGGTCGGTCTCTGTGCTGGGTTATAAAAAGGATATTTTGGAGGTGCAGTGTTGGTGGGATCTGTTTGTAACAGGAGGGGAGATGAAGTGGTTCTTTAAGTAGGCGGTGAGTTATTGGATTTTTGTTTAGAAGGCTATTGATAGCATATTTTAGCCGGAGGGATTCTATGTGGATCAGTATGTGAGGAAAACGCATTCTGGTATAAAGCTGTTGGGTAGGAGAAGGTAGTCTTATTCGGTAGGCGATTCGGAGGGCGTGGCGTTCTATTATTTGGAGTCTATTGTAGAAGTGATCAGGGGCGGAGAGCCATGAGAGGTGACCATAAGTTAGGATGGGGCGAAGAAATGCTTTGTATGTATTTATGATGACCTGGCTATGTAGTCCCCAGGATGTTCCAGTAAGTAATTTTAAAAGGTTTAGGCGGGTTTGGGCTTTGGAGTTGATGGTTCTAAGATGAGGTGTCCATGTAAGATGTCGGTCGAGGGTGATTCCTAGGTATGTAACTGTGGGTTGTAGCTGGATGGGATGATTGTATATGGTTATGTTAAAATCAGCGAGCCTGTATCTTTTACTAGTTTTTCCAAAAATAATGGCTTGTGTTTTATTGGGATTAATTATTAGTCGCCAGCGGTTGCACCATTTAACAAAGCAGTCTAGTATGATCTGTAGGGCTTTCTCCGACTGTTGAAGGGTTTTATGAACGGCGAGGTAGGCGGTGTCATCGGCGTACTTAAGGATATATGTAGGTGGTGCGGGAATGGGTATATCGGTTATGTACATGATGTATAAGAGGGGCGACAGGACAGACCCTTGGGGGACACCTGCAGTCATGGTGAAGATGCGGGAGAGAATGTTGTTTATGGAAACGAAAGAGGTACGGTTGGTGAGGAAGGAAGCTATTGTGCGAATGTAGGTGATAGGAAGGGCGAAGGTTTGCAATTTGAAAATGAGGCCAGCGTGCCATACTCGATCAAAAGCCTTTTCAATATCTAATAGTATAAGTATTGCTGATCTGTGGGTGTTGATGTGGGTGGTCAGAAGGTGCATAAGTCTGAGGAGTTGATCTTGGGTCGATAGGTTTGGACGGAAGCCACACTGGGCGGGGGATAGGAGAGAGTGTTGTGATAGATGTTTGTGGATACGTCGTGATAGTATGGTTTCAAATGTTTTGCTGAAGACGGAGGTGAGGCTGATGGGGCGGTATGAGTTCGGATCTGATGTGGGTTTGTTAGGTTTGGGGAACATAAGGATTTTTGAAGATTTCCATTTTGGGGGATAGATGCCAGAGTATAGTACGTTTGTATATAGATGAGCTAGAAGTTGATGGAAAGAGCGGGGTGCTTCTTTAATGTGGCGATAAGTGATTGAATCTGGGCCCGGGGCAGTATTTTTCTTCGTGCTGAGGACGGATAGGATGTCATTAGCTGTGATAGGCGTGTTAAGTCCAGTACGGCTGACGGTTTGAATGTAGTTGAAGTCGGGTAGGAGGGGAGGTGATGTAGGGTTGGCACGCTGTTCGATGATATGGGAGTCTGAGTAATCGAATTTGGGGTCGTTTGGGACAGTGTGGATGGTTTCAAGTAGGTTGGCGAAGAGGTTGGCTTTTTGAGTGTTGTCGGGGACAGGAAGGTTGTTGTGGAGGAGGGGGTAGTTGGGGGCGGGTTTGAGACCAGTTAAGCGGCGGAAGGTGGACCAATATTGGGAGGAGTTTTGCGAATATTTTTGGCTTAGTTGGTTGCAGGTGTCCCTCCATGTGCGTCTTTTCTGAGCGGCGATACAGTTGCGGACTGTTCGCTGGAGTTGTCGGTGGAGGGTGAGTAGCTGACGGTCATGGGTTCTTAGGTAGGTGCGGAAGAGGCGACGTGAGATATGAAGAAGTTGAAGGGCTCGTCTGGATAGTGATGGTTTGTGAGGGGTGATAGGAGTCAAGGGGATATGAGCGGCAGTAGCGTCTGTGATTGTACGTTGGAGGTATTCGGCGGTTCTAAGTAGGCTGTCTGCGTCTATGATATTTGGGTTATCTGTCGCTATCTGGTCGTCTATGTATTTCCTGTAGTCTTTCCAGTTGGTTTTATTGTAGTTTTGAATATATTTATGGGGTGTGGGGTTGGGTGGGTGTGGGGTGTGGGGGGCATTGTACTGGATGGAAAGCATAATGGGGAGGTGATCACTGCCGATTGGATCGAGGACATGAAGGGTGGAGCGGGTTAGTATATTGGGAGAAGCTATAACTACGTCAGGGGTTGTGTTTGATTCGGGACGTGTGGGTAATGGGATTTTAATGATGTCACCTCTCATGGCGGTTAGGATGTTATGAAATTGATGAAGTTCTTGCTGGGTGCGGCTATGGATATTGATATCTGCCATGATGATGTATGAGCTGAAATGTTTATCTATATATGATATAAAATTTAAAGGGAGGGGAACACCGGGTCGAATGTATATGGTGACAAGGGTGACTGTGAGGGATTTGAGAAAGACTGTGGCAATGATATGTTCAGATGGATGGTTGAGTGGTGGGTGTATTTTGATGGGGATATGATGCTTATAGCCAATGGCCACTCCCCCGCGTGCTACAGGCGCTGGGTTGTCGGTTCGGGTGAGCTGGTAGGGTGACATACGGATGTGATGGTGGGGTTGGAGGAAGGTTTCATTGAGCATAAAGCAATGGATGTCGTGTGTAGCGAGGGTATGCAGGAGGAGGTTTTTGTTCGTTGGGAGTGATCGGATATTATTGAAAAGTATATTGTGGGAAAGTGGCATATTAGGAATAGTTCTAGTTGTGGAGTTGGTGGGTTTAGACGAGGGTTTCTAGGGGCAGAAACTGGAAGTGGGCGTTATTGTGAGAGTAGGTGGCGTTTATTTGTATTCCAAATACTGCTTTTGCTGCAATTGAAATTTGCGCCAGGGTGTGTTCACGGGAGAAGGGATTTAGGTTTTGTAATGTGATTGTCATGAATCTTAGGATATCTTCTATGGTCGGTGGAGGACGGATGGAGTTGGTGGGTGGTGTGGGAGGATCAATGGGTCGGAGGGGTACTATGAGTTCTGCTTTGGTAGGCGCTGGCTTTGATTTGCATTTAATGGAATAGGTAGGATGGTTTTGGTCACAAGTATTGCAGGTGGGAGTTTTCTGAAGGTTTGGGCAAGCTTTTAAAAAGTGGTTCTCTTTGCAGTGTGGACAGATAGGGGTGTTCTTGCAGTTTGCCGTTAGGTGGTCATTGTATTGTAGACAACGTGCACACAGTGTGGGTTGGGGGGAAGGGGTTTTTGATGGTTCCACTCTATGTTTTTGATGGTAGATTATGGCTCCATTTCTAAGCAGTTGATCAATTGTTGATGCGTCTTCAGTTAGTACTCTGATCATGTAAGTGGGTCCTAAGCTGTTCTTGATTCGGAGAGCTTTTCGAACATGTAATTCGTCGTTCGAGTTGAGTTCGGCGACTACCTCTTCTTCAGTTATTGTTGGCTCTACTCCTCGGATGACGGCTGTGAGTGTAGGTGGTCTTCTAGGTGGGGTTGGTTGTTTTGGTGGGGATGAGGTGACAGTTGTTAAGTTGGCGTTGTCGCCAAATGAAGATAGTCCAATTTTGTTTTTAATTAATTTGGGGAAGTCTGGTTCATTACTCTTGATGATCATACCGTTTTTAGTGGGGATAAGTTGATGGATAGAAATGTTGGGTATATGTCGTTTGATAAATTTGCTTAGGGTTTTACTGTTCATATATTCAGGGAAGGTCCCTTTTAGTAGGTATGTATGAATAGTCTGTGACGTGGATGGAGGTGATGATGAAGTGTCCATAACTTCGTATGCGGTTGTTGCACTATTGGATAAGGAGGTTTGTGGCGATGGTAATGAGCCACTTTTGATCTGTTCGTAGGGTTTTGCATTATTTCTGGCAGTTTGAAGATAGCTGGTGCCACGTGGTGGTTTCTGAACTATCTGTGGAAGATTTTGATGAATGCCTTCAGATGCAGCGGGGCAGATGATTGATGAGGAGGTGGTGGTGGTGGTGCTGATGGTGGTTGTAGTAATAACTGAAGATGTAGCCATGGTGTAGAAGTGGGGGCTAGTAGTGACAGTGGGTGGAAGGATGGTTGGGTTGGTGTCTGAAAGGTCCATAGCGTTACCGTACATTGGTGTGTCCGGTGGATGTGCAGCAGTTGGGGAGCAGGCGTTACCAGTTGGCAGGCGAAGTCGGTGAGCAGGCGAAGTCGGTGAGCAGGCGAAGTCGGTGAGCAGGCGAAGTCGGTGAGCAGGCGAAGTCCGTGGGCACGCGAAGTCCGTGGGCACGCGAAGTCAGTGGGCAGGCGAAGCCCGAGGGCAAGTAAAGCCCGAGGGCAGGCGAAGTCCGATGTCAGGCGAAGTCCGAGGTCAGGCAGAGTCCGTGGGCAGGGGGTGTCCGCCGGTAAGCGAAATCCGTTGGCCGGCAGGAGGCAACTTTTGCCTCAGATGTGTAAAACACACTACGGAAAACCTAGTCTTTTTCCGTGACGTCTCACAATACGTAATTCACTAATTGTTCTAGATAACAGTCTGACAACTACGAATGTGTCACAACAATAACGAATAAACAATAAATTCTCACAACGATGCGCATATGTTTTAAGATGTCCTTGATAAGTGGAACGAATATTGTGGTCAGATATATTAAGGCAGCTTTTGACATAACAACTGCGAGAATAATAGCCGTCAGTGGACTCCAACAGCAACACGCAGCGAAGATCCGTTTCCAGCAGTGTTGTAGGAACTCATTTTTGCGCATTGTAACTGCAATGCAGAACGGAACACATATGCGTTAAAATTTTTCTTTTCTCTTAAACCGAAATTGTCAGTTTTATGCCTGTACATAAAGCCATCGGGATATTACGTAAATACAACTTTTCTCGTACCCCGAGTGTTTGCGTATTCTATTGGCATGTATTCCTTCTGCAATAGTCAATTTTGACTTGAGTTTAATTTCCATACTATTTGACAATCCATACCAAATGACTAAGTACAAATAAGACATCAGTTCAGTGACGATCTTGTGTTAATTGCGCATACGGAATGTATACCCTCGAGGAGAATATGCACGGAAGACAAATAATAAAAGTTTATTTGTGCGCCATATATGTGATCATGTAGTTTACGTAACGACACCTTAACCCGTGAATTATTGCTTGTAGCGAATGAACAATTAGCTTTCAGGTTGATAACCGAGTCTACACTTGTATTCACATGCTATCGATCAGTTAACAAAGTTTGAAATCACTGTTGCTATGGTACACTTTTTTCATAATTCAAAGAAAACGGTTTCAATTTTAAAAAATAATTGGAGATATTTGGTTAGATCTGATCGCCCTATTTCGAATAATGGTACTACAATCCAAATTTTAACTACACAGACGGAAAAAAAAATCCCAACACCAAGAAAGACTTGTGTTAGATAAACGAAATTTGGTAGGCGTGTTTATACATCTGAAAGATGACATCGATTCAAATTTCGCGCTTCGCGCATAAGTGTGGCGCTAGTAGCGCTACTCAGAGCTTGCAAATCAGGTTTGCTTTAAATACGCGCTGTAAAGTTTGTGAACGTTATTTACCGCTGAGATTTGACATAGTGAGTTGATGTTAGCCAAGAATGCCTTTAAGAAGACGAAGAAGCCATTATCAACAGCTCACCGAGTTTGAACGAGGTCGTGTAATAGGGCTACGAGAAGGTGGATTTTCTTTTCGCGATATTGCAGAAAGACTTGGCCGGAATGTATCCACTGTGCATGATTGTTGGGTGCAGTGGTCAAGGGATGGTACTGCCTCAAGAAGACCGGGTTCCGGGAGGCCACGTGGCACTACTGAGAGGGAAGACCGCCGTATTCGGCGTACAGCTGTGGCGCATCGTACTGCGTCTGCGGCAGAAATTCGAGCTGCAGTTGGTACCACAGTGACACAACGAACTGTTAGAAATCGGTTACTTCAAGGACAGCTCCGAGCCAGGCGCCCTGTAGCGTGCATTCCACTGACTACAAGCCATCGCCGTTTGCGACTCCAGTGGTGTCAAGCCAGAGCTCATTGGAGGACGGAGTGGAGATCTGTTGTGTTTTCTGATGAAAGCAGGTTCTGCCTTGGTGCCAGTGATGGCCGAGTGTTGGTCAGAAGGAGGCCAGGGGAACGCCTGCAACCAAACTGTCTGCGGCCTAGACACACTGGACCTACACCTGGAGTCATGGTCTGGGGAGCAATTTCCTATGACAGCAGGAGCACTCTTGTGGTTATACCAAACACACTGACTGCAAATTTGTACGTCAGTCTGGTAATTCAACCTGTAGTGCTGCCATTCATGAACAGCATTCAAGGGGGAGTTTTTCAACAGGATAACGCTCGCCCTCATACCGCTGTTGTCTCGCAACGTGCTCTACAGAGTGTCGACATGTTACCTTGGCCTGCGAGATCACCAGATCTGTCTCCAATTGAACACGTATGGGATATCATTGGACGACAACTCCAGCATCATCCACAGCCAGCACTGACCGTCCCAGTATTGACAGCACAAGTACAACAAGCATGGAACTCCATACCACAAAGTGACATTCGAAACCTGTATGACACAATGCATTCACGTTTGCAGGCTTGCATTCAAAATTCTGGAGGTTACACCGGCTATTAATTTAACAGTATTTCACATTTGAAATGCATTTTCTTGAGCTTAAATTAACCTGTGATCTTGAAAATTTAATCAATTAAACATGTTAACTTGACAAATGCATTGTCCAAATTTCATTACTCTACAATAATTTTTTCTTGGTGTTGGGATTTTTTTTTTCCGTCTGTGTATTTTTCACTCCGAAATTTTCCTCTGTTTGTGTACCAAAGTTAGCCCATGAAGGGTGGAAAGTTTAGTACGCATAATTTTTTCGATTAAATCAGTGGGAAAAATGATTGGTATCCACCTTAAAGTAGAAACACTTTATTTGATATCTTATTACGCACATTTTTAGCTATTGTTGTATGTTTTTCTGTCTGCAGGTGAACGGGAAAGTCTTCAGCAGAAATATTTTGATCCACTTTTCTGACTATCCGTTAATGATTGGTATCCACCTTAAAGTAGAAACACTTTATTTGATATCTTATTACGCACATTTTTAGCTATTGTTGTATGTTTTTCTGTCTGCAGGTGAACGGGAAAGTCTTCAGCAGAAATATTTTGATCCACTTCTGACTATCCGTTTGACAAACTTTGGAGACTTCAGCGATCTTTTGGGTGATGTGCTTCATGAATTATTATCAGTGAATATTTGAAATTGTGTATTTATCTTGACCTACAATGTATGCGTTTCGCATTCTCAATTTTAATTAATTACTTTTTTTGCGTTCTCCCATTGTCAGAGGAATTAGTTATCTAATTCCACCAATTTAGGAACTTAACACGTTTTGTAAGTATTCAGTTAAAATCAAATTTATAGCTGTTTGCAACTTAATTCTTGATTTATCTTCTAATTTCACCAAATTAAAAATTGGAGGCGGCTGTAAAGGACTTTTCACCATTCTTATGAAAAATCATTTAGAGAAAACATAGTTTGTCTAATAATTTGTTGGTAAACTATCAGTTCGATTGATCTGATACTGTCCCAAAGTTGCCCCGCAGAAGACTCGACATTAGAAAACATTTTAAAAAATTCTAAAAGTTACAGTTTATATTGCTTTATTATTGTACCAAAAAGGAACTAAGGCAAATATTTCTTGTTGTAACTAGTCCTACTTGTTTTTACACATCTTCTTCGAGTTTTGTTTGCGATATGAAAGTTTGCAGCACAACACAGCACTGAAATTCGTCCCCAAATTAAAAATGGATGCCTTTCATAAAATTTAGCGAATTAAGGTGTTACTATGATAGAATAAATGTGTAATGAATTAAAAAGTAAAATATCATATAGAGAGGGTACGGGTACAACAACACAGTCAAGACTCAGTTCCTGTAAATAAGGCCACTATCTAGGCATTGCCTTTAAATGATACCGAAAGGTTCGGGATTTGGTTAACACAGGCATAGCTGAGGTCCAGGTAGAACCTTCAAATGACTTTGTTGTTACATCTCATAGCCTATATGTGAATATATTCAAGATGAAGTAGAGTGGAGAAAGTTATTACTTATGGGGAGAATATAATATAATGTAATGTATTGAAGAAATAAATAAAAATGAAACTGTGATGATGATGCTAGATTAGCAAGAAACAATGGTGTCCCAGTTGTATTAGCAAGGGTTGATTGTACTGGTCCAGGGACCAAATATGTGATTTAAATAATGTTGCCGGTTATACAACAGTTAAATGGTTCAAAAGGATCGGTCTTATGAAGAATATAATGTACCAAGGGCAGGTAATAGAATTTTTAAATTATTTTAATGGTATGCTTGGTAAACAGGCGGAGGCTATGACAGTTAAAGATGATGTTATTAAAAACAATTCTGTAGTATAATATTCCTATTGTAATTTTGGTTGTTAAGTGATAAGGACAGTAACTTGTCGAAATGTGTGTTACAGACTATAGGACGTTCCAACCAGTAGCGGCTTATGGAAAACCACCAGGGAAAGTTACCTCAAGACATCTGTACTCGTGATTTGTAAAAAAAAAAAAAAAAAAAAAAAAAAGGGTTATTAGCCAAATGTAAAATTATAAGCTCTCCTTACCTAAAACGTGACAATTACAGGAAAGTTTACCATAACCATTTATAATGGTATGGAGGTCAAATGGTATGGTAAACTTGGGGGGGGGCTGTAGCATAACCGGTAGTAATAACATCCTTGAGGTAGGCGTTCCTTGCCACGGGCCAGGGAGTACTCTTAGAGAAGTTTCCGTAGCAACGGAAGACACACACACAGAGACGGAGAGATTACTTAGCAGCAGCTAAGGAGAGCTTGTGAGGAAAAGTTCGATTGTATTTTATGAATGTATTTAATTTAAATAAAAGTTGTGATTAATATTGTGGAAAAAGGACTAACAAATTAATTATTTGATTAAACTGCACAAAAGAGATCGTCCGAAATAATATAAATAGAAGTACATTCTTAAATACAACAAGGCGCATTTCTTAATAAGTAATACCAAGCAAATGCTTATAAGAAATGCGATAAACTGCTAATAGAAAGAAGCAAACTATAAAATTTAAATTTATAAGATACATTACTTTGCAACTGGTGACTGTGTGAGATTTAAAATACTTGAAAAACGCAGGTGTCCCAAGTTACCCCTACTGTCTCAAAGTGTTTTTTTTTTTTTTTTGTATATTTTTTTTTTTTTTTGTATTTTTTTTTTTTTTTTGTATTTTTTTTTTTTGTAATTTATTGGCAATTGGGCTGCGCAGCCCCATACAGCCATGTACAGGTTACATGAATACTACAATGTTATGGGACAGCCCATATACATAATCATGCAAGATCAGCTACAGTGAGAGTATTGTCCTCTCATTAAATCTAGACATTTTATAAGAAGTGGTTCGACATGTACTGAGGTAAGGTATTACAGTTGGCTTTGACATCTGCGGTAGGCTACTTTGCCGTATCCATGATGATACAAACTGGGGTTGTTTACAATATACATAACTTATAATTAACTCTAATTCATATATTACATCAGTGAAGGAACATTGCTGTCCTAGGGTATAGTATGATCACCCGGACAACACGCTTGATATTATAACCTTGCTTATGTCTCACAATAAACATTTACATTGTACAGAGACCTGTCTATATAATGTTACAGATACATATATGTGTCCTATTAGATTGTAACACTAATTCTTTTCATATGTTGATATAAAATCTTATAGGTCACGTAGTTCTCTGTTGATAGGTGTGTGGCCGCGCATGTGGGTAACGGGGTTCTTACTTTCGTGAGGAATCGTAGAAGGAGGTATGACTCTGTCTTCTTCCTACTGCAACTGAACAGGAGGTGATTTATATCCTCAACTTCACCACAAATACAGTTGAGCGTTTCCATGACGTGACTACAGTGGAGATGTTGTTTGAAGCATCCGTGGTTGAGTTTGAGTCTGGCGATGCCGGTGCCAAACCCGCGGGTGCATTTATATTTCTCGTACCACACCTGTCTCAAAGTTACGGCATGTATACTTCGTTATCATGCTAATTTCATTGCTCAATATAAATTTATGAGGAGTTAATAATTGATAATAGCTTGTGCCAATAGCATCTCGTAACGTAAAAGTTGCATTTTGTGTGTGTGTTTCGTTGCCTCAGCGGCTGTGTGTATAGCCCCGCTACGTTCGGTGTTTTTTTTTTTTAATTTTTTTCGTAAAATTATTTTGCTCTTTTAGGTATAAATCAGGACTATGGTCATCTAGAATGACCTAAATGGTGAAAAACCCCTTTATTATTCGTGTGCTAATTATTCTGGGTGATACATTATGCTTAGAGCCACTTTATGGTTGTGCCATGTATTTTGCATTACTGTTCCCAGGGTTGCCAGTTTATCTGTTGTAATCACACATTACAGCCGTGTGATGTTGCAGTAACGTAAGTTTGTGAACATATTTGTGAGGCTGCAGCTAGATACCAGACAGGTACCTGTCAGCCAAGGAATGTGGCTACCCCTCGTATTTCCCCTAATCCGCTGGACCGCTAGGCGAAGGGGTGGCGGACGCGCTTGGGGGACAATCAGGTGTGCACCTCGTGGCTGTACGCACGGACGTTGGAAGAATACGCGAGTGCGAGTGTGAGTTCGCGCTTCTGCTGGAAGAGTTTTTCCAGTCCGTATCTGCAAGAAGCAGGTTCGTCGCCAGACTGCGTCGACATCTTCCCGTCCTAGCTGCTTGAGGGGTCACTCTACGTCTGTGCTGCGTCGAACGTGAGGCGATCAACACTGACGACGGGACTGCCTGGAAACTTACTAAACATATACTGCGAAAATCCAACAGGCTCCCGCCTCTCTCCGTGGGGAACAGCATAGTCTGTGACCCAATACAGAAGGCGGAAGCCCTAGCGGACTTCTTTGAATCCAACTTTCGGCCCGTTACAGACCATCTAGACTTAGAACACATAAGGCACGTAGAGGAGAGACTACAGAGATTCCTCAACGTAGACACCCCTGCAGACGATGTCATAAATCCCATCACGGTTGAAGAAGTAGTTGCAACAATCAGACAACTTCCTCCCAACAAAAGTCCTGGACATGATGGCATTGGTGCGCCACTCCTTAGGCACCTACCGCCTCTAGCTATGGAATACCTAACCTCATTGTTTAATCAAATTTTGATCACTGGTGAATATCCAAGCACCTGGAAACAAGCGGACATAATAGCAATTCCTAAGTCAGGCAAAGACAAAAGATCTCCTCGCTCTTATCGTCCTATCAGCCCCTACCGGTCATTTCAAAACTTTTCGAAAAATTGTACCTCAAAAGGATACGCCACCACATAGACCAGGAAAACCTTCTACCAGATGAACAGTTCTGATTCCGTAAAAATCACTCCACTCCGCAACAACTGCTTCGACTCACAGAAACAGCATTTGAGGCAGTTGATAAAAGAGAATATTTTGGCGCCATTCTCCTAGATGTCTCACGTGCGTTTGATTCTGTGTGGCATCAGGGACTATTGTATAAACTTATCATGCAGGGAATCCCTATGTCCCACATAAGACTGCTCAAGGACTACCTGGAAAACAGAACATTCAGAGTACTGTCTGAGGATGCAGTCTCATAATCCAGAAACATCCGTGCCGGCGTCTCACAAGGCTCCGTCATAGGCCCTGTACTGTACAGTCTTTATACGGCTGATGTACCACGAACGGAACAGGTAGAAACTGGACTATATGCGGACGACACGGCATTGTTCACGCGCAGTGTCAGAGCAACCCACGTGAAGACAAAATTACAGAGAGCCTGTAACAACGTTGAAAACTGGGCCAACAGAGTGCGCCTAGCTTTCAACGCCACCAAAAACCAGGCGATAATAATATTCAGAAGAAAAATACCTCAAATTGATCCGGTGACACTATTCAATGAGGGAATTCAATGGACCAAAACAGCAACCTATCTAGGGGTGATGCTTGATACAAGACTAACCTGGAAGAACCATGTCAATAACCTCAGGTCGAAAGTGGAAGGTAGAATGCGGACACTCTATCCCATACTCAATCCAACAACCACTTTATCAGCTGACCTGGCTCTTCTAATTTATACATCACTGGTCAGACCGGTGTTAGAGTAAGCTGCCATTGTGTGGGGAAATGAAGCGACCACACATAACAAAAAGCTCCAAACTGTGCAAAACCGGACCATCCGGTTTGCCTGCAAACTCCCCAGAGAAACGCCTACTGCTGTCTTACATCAAATCAGCGGTTTACAAACATTGAAACAGCGTTTCAAGGAAACTGCCACTAAATTCTACAACAAGTGTATGAGGCCAGACTAATAGCCAGACTTGGCAACAGAGTACATTATAATGATAACATTAGGTGGCCAGATCACCTCCTATTACAATGACGAACATGGAGCTGACTACTCCCATTATGCTACACCCATAATGTAACCTTAATACAACTAAACTGGAAGGAGATACGATAAACGTAAGAACTTCCCCATACTCCGGGAACTAGGCCACCCGGTTAATGTTAGTCTGTGGCCAGGAATTCCAACAGTATTCATAGTCAGCTACCAGAACTCAGACAGTTTTTACGAGACCAGGATGTGGATGTACACCTCGTCTCTGAAACCTTTCTCAAACCCGGTCTGCGAGCTGTGCCCAACTACAACTGATATCGCTGGGACAGACCTACCGCCGGCGGAGGAGTCGCCCTATGCATAAAACGAAACATTGCGCATCACCAGACCGCCATACCCACACTACAATAGATGGGATCCGTCGGTGTTGAAGTGACGACCTCCAACTGAAATCATCACCTGCTACTGTCCTCCTCGGCGACAGCTCGATAAGGATGACTTCACGGCCCTAGCTTCCATCGGCGGTAAGCTCCTGATCGGAGGAGATATAAACGCAAAGCACACCGACCGGAATAGCAGATATTCCAATGTTGCTGGAGTAGCACTGAGAAAATTGACCAACCGACTTAACATGGGGGTGTGGGCACCAGATGTGCCCACTCATTATCCAAGCAACGGTCAAAGGCCAGATGTTTTAGCCGTCTTTATTAGTAAAGACATTCAGGGCTATGTCGCTACCGCAGCCATAAACCGGTTCTCCTCTGATCACTGCCCGGTTATAGCGGAGATTGAGATTGGACCATGACAGCCCCTGAAGAACTCTACTCTCGATTACAAAAATACAAATTGTAGACTTTTTCAACAGATCCTCCAGAATAAACTTACTAACAAACCGGAAATTACGAACACCGACAATGTCCTCGAAATATTCGAGACTGCAGTCAATGAGGCTACTGCTGCTTCAACACCCGTTAGGCTATCTCGGTTAGCCCCTAGCCCCTACTCCATAGCTTCCCCCTCAACTGATGGCTGAAATACCACGCAAAAACAGGGTTGCAAAGGGATGGAAGCTGACGAGAAACCAGGCAACGAGAAGGCTACTCAATCGACAGCCGAGGGAAATAAAAACTTTCCTACTACAGCACCGAAATAGAGAGTGAGACGCAAGAGTTTCCAGGCTCAGCCCAGAGAACGGGTCGTTCTGGCTTCAAACAAGAAGGCTTACCAGACGAAGACATCGCCTTCCTCCTTTCCACGGCACTCCTGTAGACAAGGCGAATGCCCTCGCTGATGACTATGAAACAAATTTCCGTTCGGTGCAAGCAAACGCAGACCCCATACACCTCGCCGAAGTCAACCGTCTACTGAGGGTTTACCTGGAAGCAGAAGATGAATTCCAAATAGACGATATTACTCCTGAAGAGGTTACTAGCAGCCTGCAAAATCTCCATCTTCACAAAGCTCCTGACCGTGACGAGATCTGAAACAGTTATCTAAGGCAAGTGCCAACGGAGACCTCAGTTTACCTCGCAGAAATCAACACCATTCTGCGCCGACAACAGTTCCCTAGCCGATGGTAACATGCAGTGGTGGTGGGAATCCATAAGAGTGGAAAGGATCCACACCAACACATAAAACTACAGACCAATAAGCCTTCTTCCAACCATCAGCATGGTATTTGAAAGGCTACTGCTAAAAAGACTGTCCACCCATATCGAGGACACAAATGAATTACCTAAACACCAGCTGGGATTTCGTCGCGGCCACTCAACTACTCAGCAGCTGATGAGAGTAACAGAAGCTGTCACAAAAGCGTTTAACAACAAACAATACTGTGCCGTGGTTATGCTCGACATCTCCCAAGCATTTGATTCCGTATGGCACTCGGGCTTCCTACTTAAGCTTTACGAGCAGGGTATCCCAGGTGCATACGTGAAGTTAGTAAAATCATACCTGATCGACCGCACACTCAGTGTTCGAGTCGACAGAGCTTTCTCTAGTGTCAGAAAAGTGAAATCGGGAGTTCCCCAAGGCTCAGTTCTGGGTCCGACTTTATATTCATTATATGCAGCAGATGTCCCCACATCCAATGGAGTTTTGGTCGCAATATACGCTGACGATACAGCGTACCTCGCAGCCAGGCGCAGCAGATTTTTAGCCACCTTCAGGAAGTCCTCCAGGTAACGGAAGCCTGGGCCTGGAGGATTGACATTAACCCAGCCAAGACTCAGGCAATAATGATCAGTAAAAGGCTTGGACCCCTTCGACCACGTCATCCGGACCCTGTTATTCATCTTCACGGCAGTGACATACCCTGGTTAGATACTGCCCGTTACCTGGAAGTGCTGCTAGACAGGAGACTAACCTGCAAAACTCATATAAATGACTTCAACAGGAAAGCAAGCGCGAGGCATCACAGCCTCTACTCGCTTCTTAACAGAGACAACAAATTAGCCCCAAGCACTGGTATGAAGATCTATACTACTCTAGTAAGACCTATTATTGAGTATGCCTGTGCAGTGTGGGCATACGCTGCTAACAGCTATATACTCAGACTACAAACTATACAAAACAGGGCTCTGAAAAGAGCCCTGCAACTTCCAGCCAGATTTCCCACCTACGCACTCCGTGAAGCTACTGGAGTTCCATATCTTCATGACAGATTTCGACAACTGGCTGAAGTATTCTTCACAAGTTCAAATATAATTGCAATGAAAGGGAAAATGAATCATCACTCACCAAAGTTGAAGACAGCGACGAGAGAACATATATCACGAACACACAAATAAACTCAATATTTCGGTTATTTAACCTTATTAATAATGGAGACAATGAGTCATGAGGCTCGGGAGGTGTGCACACGCCGAGGGTTGCTACATGACTGACTGGGTGGATCATCAATATGGTGGTGGGACTGAGATATTGTATAAAAATATGTAAATCGCAGATGGTGGTACAACTAATAATATACAAGGAAATAAAAGGGGGGGGGGAGAGAAATTAAGTAAATAAATAACGATGGATAAATTTTTAAAAATAAAATAAAGTAATTAGTTAAATGACAATAATGCTACCACTAATCCTACTAATAATGAGTGATGCGTCAAGGAAAGGAATTTTATCTGTGGTTGAGTCCAGGTGGGTGTCTGTTATCTAGGATGTCTTGGTAAGCAAGTTCCCATCTGCGAAGTTCTGAGGCGGCGGTAGTTTCGGGCAAGTTCAAATAGAAGCAATGACCTGGAAGTAAACAACATCGGTCGTTATGACATCATCACCATTGACCGTCATAAGAGACCATTAAGTCTAATCATTCTAACTCTAACAAACACCACCGAGAAACCAAACCAACAGAAAGGCTTTGCATCGCCAAAATACTTCTGGAGGCAATGTCCACGCACAATAAATACCGCCATCCCCCTGTCTGTTAAGAAAATGCAGTAAAGATGCAATAACGACACGAATGGTTGACAATATAACTATAATATGGCGAAAAAGACTGTGAATACACCATAGGATCCATATATAAGAAGCAGAACATTTAATACCCAGTGAATACAATGAAGCAGTAGCTGCAACTTATATACGGCGTGGTTGTGACATTATAGCTGGGAGAGAAATAATCGCTTGTGGATTTCCGGGCGAAAGCCAGCCAGCCAACCATCATCTGTCTTGGCCTGAGCCAATGTAGGTATTAAGTACCAAGACCTTGATGTCCTCTGACTTATTTCGAATTGGCTGTCTTAGTCAAGTCATGTCTTCGTTACTGTCGTCTGTGTGTGTGTGTGTTTTTTTTATTATTTTTATTATTAGTATCTGTAGTTTCTCGTCAGCGTTAGTTTTGGTCTGTTGTAATTATCGTCAAATGGTGTTTCTTGTCCTAGGTTTTTTATTAATTGGTGGGACGAAGCTTGAGACTTGTTATAAAATTTTGCGGACTTGTCCTTAATATAATCTGTCATTTTTTGTATGCCTAAGTCATGATGTATTTGTGCGTTTGTCATGTACCGGGGGGCTTCTGTTATTACTCTTAGATATCTGTTTTGGATGGTTTTAATTTTTTTTTAAGTTGCCATGCTATATACTTCCGACCCATATAGTAGCGCTGGTCGGATTACAGATTTATAAATTTGCATTTTTGTTTTTCTTTGCAGGCCGTATCAGTTCACTAGACCTTTATACAATACTAGCTAGAATGCATATTCTCCATTGTAGCTTCTATGTCTCTCCTAATTCTGCAGTGAGCAAACTTTATTTGAATTAGATTTTTTAAAGCTACTTTATAAATCAAGGCAGGGCTATATCTGCTGAAATGATAATCATAGATATGCCTGTTCATATGACCTCCAAGCTTTTGACCTGAAAATATTTTTTCTCTTGGTAACGTTTCAGCACACACGAAATCGTTCCACCGGAGTCGATTTTTTGGCGTATTACGCTATATTCCCAAATTGTTCTACTTTAGTTTTGATGCTACAGGCTGTAGATTGTCCGTCGATACCAAATAGCACGCCCGTTCACAGCAACTGTCTGATATCAACGGGCCACACGATAACGCTCTGGCCTAGCATTCTGGAGGACGCGGGTTGGAATTACCGTCCGGGCATCAAGATTTGAGTTTTCCATGGTTTTCCCGAAGCTGCCTAGGTGCATGTTTGGTTGTTTCCTTCAAAAGGCCATGCCCGAATTCCTTCCCGTCCTTGCCCCCTCTCTAATGACCTCGACGTTAACAAGACGTAAATCAACAAGCAAAAAAAAAAAAAAAAAAAAAACATAATCATAAAAATTTAATCATCCAGGATGGTATGCAAGGGAGGTGATTAACATTTGTTTAGATGCTAAGTAATTGTTTCTGTAAACTGTCTACTCACAAATTAAACCCTGAGTTATTTTCAATTAACAATTAGCTTTCAGAATCATCTAATTTAATGTAATTCAATTTAATTGCGATGGAGCGCACGATCCGGTAGCAATTTACCTGTACACCCATTTTCCCCCTTTTCGGTACCCAATTAGTTTTGCCCTCCACAATTTTCAACTTTAAATTCTTTCAACGTATTCGGTAAATTATTCATCATTTCTCTTGGTAACTTGTTCCAATCCCTGACCCCCTTACCTATGAAATAAAATCTTCCCACACCCTTTTGACTGAAATAGAGTGCCAGCTCATTGTCATGGTCATATTTTGCCTTCCATGTATTAGTTTTAATTCTGACACCAATATCTTTCCACGCCTCATCAACAATATAAGCCTTGTACACACCCAGCACTCTCTTCACTCTCCTCCTGTCTTTCGAAAGGAAGATTTTTTTTGTATATCATCTCAGAAGCTGAGCCATGGTCCAAGTCAGATACGTGAATTAGTAAATTAAGGTGTTAATTACCAGGGTTTGAAATTACATACATATTTTTTTGTTCATGTAACTGTCAGCTTATCACGCGTTAACAACCATCAAACAGGAAATTATCCTAAACTCAATATGTCACTATAGTTAAGTACCATTGGCATTCATTCACAGCAATGATTGACTGCGGGGTAAGGCTCCTCGGTTGCGGTTGAGCAAACACCTGCAGTTTTTTATTGTTTTTTTTTTTTATGATGATGTTCTTCCGTTTCGGTCGGGCTAGCTCTGCGCTTTGGGCCAACTTTGTAGTCTCTGTGGTCCTAGCGTGGGTGACTAAGCCATCCTAATTCGGTTTTTCACAGTTTTTCCGAAATCTACTGCAATCTAATGGCGGTACGATTTTTAAAGGTTATGGCCGGACTCCTTTTCTTTCCTTTTCCCGTTCCCCTTTCTCTTAGGCAAAGAAGTACTCTGATGTCTATAGCACCCAGTGATACAGTGGGCTAGGCATATGAAATAATAAAAAAACTCTCTCTCTCACACACACACACACACAACTGGCAGACATTGTGGATTGTCGACAGAAATGAAAACTTAAAACTATGAATATCATTCACGCAACGTGTCATACTTATAGCTACAGATATACTGCTAACAGTAGCATGTCTGTGACGCGAACACATAACATTGTGCACATCCAAAAATTGCCTAACGCTCCTAAAGAAGTTTTCACTTCAAAACAGTTTTTCCGATTGTGTATTCGATCACGTAACCTTCCTTTTTTATTTTCAGATTATTATTATTATTATTACTTAAGTTTTACGCCTCATCGACGTCGAGGTCATTAGAGGCGGGATGGGACTGGGTACCAGAAACTGGAAGGAATTCGGCCATGGCCTTTTGAAGGAAGCACCCCGGCACATACCTGCCGTGATTTGGGGAAACCATGCAAAGCCGAAATATGGAAACCCGGACGGGGATTCGAATCACCGTCCTACCGAATAACGTTCTTTTCTACGGTA
This sequence comes from Vandiemenella viatica, assembly GCA_031002005.1. Lineage (NCBI taxonomy): Eukaryota > Metazoa > Arthropoda > Insecta > Orthoptera > Morabidae > Vandiemenella > Vandiemenella viatica. Next base: position 252,286,331 of record CM061919.1, read on the forward strand.
TAGCGCTCTATCACTTCATCGACGGCTGCGAACTCTTAAAATCTAATTTGATCGATTGATATCAGATAAAAATTATAGTCAAAATGGTCAAAAAACTGTAAGTAGATAATATAGAGAGAATCTATAACCTTCCACGAAGACTGAGGACGAGTGGTAGTAAGTTATATAAATCATACAGTCGGGTATGTGCAATTTATTTGTGTATATATGTCTATATGTGTACAGAGGCCGCTGAGCGCACGCCATTAGGTATATATATCATATACAAATATAAACTATACTTTCTCTGCTGTCCAAGCGCAACACGTCATACTTATAGCTACAAATATACCGCAATAACAGCATGTTGGTGACGCCAACTCATAATATTTTACCCATCCGAAAGTTAATTTTTTTTTTTTTTTTTTTTTTTTTTTTTTTTACGGTTTTACGCCTCGTTTACGGCTAAGGTCATTGGAGGCGGGATGCGACTGAGGACAAGGAACGGGAAGGAATTTGGCCATGGCCTTTTGAAGGAAGCATCCCTGCATTCGCCTGGAGTGATCTGGGGAAACCATGGAAAACCCAAATCTGGATGCCCGGACAGGGATTCGAACCACCGTCCTCCCGAATGCGAGGCCAGAACGTTAAGCGTTCACCTACCACACTCGGTAATAGATGTTCACAATTTTATCTTTTTTTTTACTCAATGCTGACGTGATAACAGTTGCAGGAAGGAAGCAGTAATTTTACACGATACGATGATCTCTTGAGAATTGGTTCTAAAGCAACTAATGTTAGCATGATTAGGAGCTCCGCTGGAGTTAATTGTCTAGGATAGTGCAATTAGTGAAATAGAGTAATTAGAAAGTTAAATTTATCGTGCCGAACATTGAGGGCAATCACTGGCTTCACATTACGGAGGTTCGAATCACCGTCAGGTCATCCAGATTTCGGTTTTTCCATGGTTTCCGGAAATCACTCAAGAGGAATGGTTCCTTCAAAATGCCTGGGCCGTATTTCTTCTGATTTAATTAAATTAATTGCGATGGGGTGCAGGTCCCGGGGGCAGTTTACCTACAGACACACCCGCCTAGTTTTGCCGACTCCAAATGTTAATTTTAAATTCTTTCAGCGTTTTTGGTAACTTATTCATCATTTCCCTTGGTAATTTATTCAGATCCATGATATCCTTACCCAAAAGAAAATTTTCCCATTCCCTTATGCGTGAAATCGAGTGCCAGTTTGTGGTCATGGTCATCTTTCTCCTTTCATGCACTATTCCTATTTCTTCGACCAATATCCCCCCAAGCCCTGTCACCAACATATGCACTGTACATTCCCAGCACTCTCTTCACCATCCCCCTGTCTTCCAATGACTCCCAATAGAACTCCTTTGTCATATCAGTTACTGACTGGGTCCTGCGCTAATTTCCACAAACAAATCTAGCTGCTCTTCTTTGAACGCCCTCCAACTCCCGTATTTGATACCAAAAATGAGGGTGCCAATCTAGACCACCATATTTAATTTAATTTAATTGCAATGGAGCACACGCTTCGGTGGCAATTTCCCTACACACCCAACTTCCCGCTATCCTTCACTCACCTACATTTGCCCTCTAAAAATTTTAACTTTAAATTCTTTTAACGTTTTCGGTAGGTTATTCATCATTCCCCTTGGTAACTCATTCCAATCCCTGACACCCTTACCTTAAAAAGAAAATCTTCCCACACCCTTGTGCGTAAAATCGAGTGCCAGCTTGTGGTCATGGTCATCTTTTCCCTTCCATGAACTACTTTTCATACCTACTGCAATATCTTTCCATGCCTCATCGCCAGTATACGCACTGTACACTCCCATTACCCTCCTCAACCTCCTCCTGTCTTGCAATGAATCCCATTCCAGCTCCTTTATCATATCTGTCACTGATTGCATTCTGCGATAATTTCCAGAAACAAATCTAGCAGCCCTTCTTTGCACCTTCTCTAACTCCTGTATTTGATACTCAAAATGTGGGTCCCATACTACACTACCATATAACGAGCAATGGTCTGACCAAAGTTTTGTAACCCAATTCCTTTACTTCTCTCATGCATCCCCTCATCACTCTCTCCAACAAGTGCAGGATTTTGAAACCTTTTCCTACCACCTGTCCAATGTATCCTGCCCAGTTAAGCTTGTTATCAAATGTAATGCCAAGATATTTACATTTCAAGTCTTCAGCAAGCAATTCTTCCCCCACCTTATATTCATAATTATTTTTTATTTGTGTATCTAATTAGCTGACTCTTCTTTGCATTTATCTTCATCCCATGTTTACCAACCCAACTAGATATACTGTCCAGATCACCCTGCAACTGTTTACAGTCCTCTATCGTTTTGATCCTTTTATACTGTATTATGTCATCTGCAAACAATCTAATTTCAGATAGTAAACAATCAACACAATTATTCATTAGAATAATGAATAGCAATAGTCACAATACGCTACTCTGCGGCACTCCCATTTTTATATTAAACCAATGGCCTGACCAAAGTTTCGTGACCCAATTCCCTAACTTTCCTGGTACATCCTCCCATCACCCTTTCGAATAAATGAAGGACTTTGAAATCTTTTCCTACCAACTGTCCAATGTGCTCCGCCCAGTTCAGTTTATTTTGCGATATTCTTTCAGGATGTTTTCCTGTTCTCCTTTTCTTTGGGTTCCGCTGGCTTACAGGGTTTCAGGTTCCACATTAGTGTTTTTGTGCCTGACTTTTGTGTTAATAAGCAAACATTTTTTTGTTATAGGTTCTCATAATTTTTTTTTTCATGCGAATTTTCTCTGCTATTATCTCTTCCACTCTGCGTACGAGTAGTTGAAGTGTGGAACTTCCTCGATTTGTCAAAATTTTGTGATTAATTTTTGGGTGGAGAGTTTTGAGCAGACTAATTGGTTTATTTGAAACGATTTTTAAAGTCCCAGTCTTTTAGCGCATTCTTATAATGTTTCTATCTCTATAATTCCCGTGGTCTAATTATCGGATAAGTTATTATTTTTTAATTGGATCGTATTTTATTACGTAGAAACAAGCATAACCAGTTATGGTAACCATTTTTTTTTTTTAACTAGGGTCTGATTCACTCAGTTAATAATTCACCCTCTTATCCACAACAGAAAATTTTTCCACTACCTTATGCCTGAAATCGAGTGCCAGCTTGTGGTCATGGTCATTATTTCCCTTCCATGCACGTCTCATAATTCATTAACCCATTCCATGCGCTCTGTCATTTCCCGTCTCTAATGGTCTTGGCTTAAACGAGACATGGCAATAATGAAAAACAGAAAGAAAGTAGTTTTTACGAAGATGATTTCGTAACAGTTATTTTTAAACTTATACAATTTATTTTTTGCAATTAAATCTTCACAGGTGTTTAGCAATCCCAAGGTTCACCAGTAATGATTTCATTTCAATCATACGCCGGAAAATTTTCCGTAGTTAGAAGTTTAGATCATATTTTGAGACATGCTGGATTGGTTAATTTGTTAGTGGAGGGAACAGTCGAAGGTAAGAACTGTAGAGGGAGACAGAGATTAGAATATATGAAGCAGATAATTGAGGACGTGGGTTGTAAGGGGTACGTAGAAACGAAAAATTTAGTACAGAATAGGAAGGGATGGAGGATTGCATCAAACCAGTCTAAAGACTGACGACAACAACAAAAAAAAAAGTTAAATCCGCGTATTTACTTTAGCTCTCTGAGTTTTCCACGTATCATCCAGTTCCCATCCCATGATGCTAGCCTTTAGTGAACCTTTTTTTCTTTATTATTTGCGTCTTCTACATATAATGTGATTCCCCCTCCTTTTCCGCCTATCGCAGTCTGTCCTTTTTCATAGTTCTGTGATTATCTATTTGCAAACTACTCTCTCTGCGGCATTGCTTATTCAGCCAGCCGTCCTCACTTCCCATACTAATATGGATTGCATAATGATTGACTTTGAGCCGTTGATGTAGGGCCGTGAAAAATAAAATAAAATAGATTTTCTCCCAAAAAATATATTCTAATATATATATATATATATATAGATATATATATATATATATTGAAGGCTGGAAGACTCATTTTTATCAAAAATTTAACGTAACAACTATTGACCAGCTAAAAAATGCTATGTAAGCATTTTTTTTTCGGTTCGTATGTTTACTGTATTATAATCCTGAGCCACTTTGTGTCGCCGCAAAATGAAATTACCGAAATGCGCATCGGATCTAAGAGTTGTAAACCTTTATTCTGAAGACACATAACGCGTACTCACTGCGGTTCCTCTGAGACGTCCTTGTTTGTACTGAGGAGTTGGAACTCTGAAAACGTGAAATATCGGCAGATCCTTGTACTCACTCAATGCGGTACTTCCGGAGTGAGCTCTGGTAATAAAACACGAAGCTGCTGCCGCATGTGATTTAGTAAAATGGATAAATAAAAGTTTCAAGTAGGCTACTTATTTGTGCGGAAGAAAATTTTCAGCTCTTGTTGCAATAAAAACACAGTATCGTAGCAAACTCAATTTTGCTAATCGTTGATTTTGTGCAATTTCTAATATCCAACAGAGAATGGGGAAATTTGTAAAAAGGAATGAGAGTTCATCCTTCCCATCCATTTATTTTTTCTTTGTTGCTTCTTTTCCGTAAATTTAAACTTTGTAACTACTTTTCTTTTAGAAAATTAAGATGTGTAATTTTGTAAAAATAGAAAACAAGTATATTCAATTTCATACTTGATTTTTTTTAACCTTTTTATGAATAAAATTGTGGCGGGGAGGGTGCTTGGATTTTTTTTTTTTGGCGGAGTTGGTCGTGTTAAGAATAACTTGGGGAACCTCTTCTCTATTCAAAAATTGAAAACTTGGCCGTGTGGATGTTTTCCACCGCATTTAAAAAGAATTTATTTGTCTCACGTAATGTTACAAAAAAGAATCTTCCGGTTTCTGGAAGGAATGGGTTAAGACTTAAGTGGTATAGGGTAGGCGCATCCTGTCTGCCAGAATCTTTTGATTCGATTTCAAGTTGCTCCACTGAGTAATTAAGATAGCATAACATTTGACCAGAACTTTTCATTCCATGAAGCGCTACATTACGAAACTGAATTATTTTTACGCACTAAGAAATATCCCATATAGATTGTTATACGTTTGGCCAGTAACCGTAGTGGGTAAGAACTGTTAAGACAACATTCAACAGTTATTCAAATGATTAATACCCTTAACACAAATTAACAGCAGTATTAATATAAACGGACACTATATTTTTGAAGAATGGAAAAAAATATTACAACATATTTTCTAAAATTCTCAAAAAAATGAGAAGAGGTTTAGTTTTAATACAAAATGATCTTTTATAGATTACACTTACTTTGAAACTTAGTCAATTAATGTAATAACAACCATCCAGTTACGTGTGATCAAGTCTAAATTGTCTACTATAAACTCAGAATAAATTTGAGATGAAAAAGTAGCATACACACCTCATTAAATCACACTGTTGCTAAAGAAAAGCGATTTTTAGAACCTTGGTAATTTTATGTAAATTTTCTTTAAAGAGGGTTTAACCATAACTGTGATTTTTATATTTTTTTCTTCTGTACAACCACATGGAATAATTTCAGCGGAACGCACTGCTGAAACTTACTGTTAATAAGTTCAGGTTTTTATTTGTACCAATTTCTTCGTTGGTGTTATCTACACGCAACTTAAATAACGCAAGGATTTCTCGACCTAGTCAGCACAAATGAACATTTTTTTGAAAATAGTTTCTGTTGATGACTGAGTAGAGAATATGTGAATAGACAAACAACCAAATGATTACTATTAAGTAACTTTAAATGCGTTATTTTAACAGTAAAACGTTACTGAAACTGAAAGATGTATGATTCAATTTAACTTTCTGTCACATTTCCAAATCCACTTTTACCCCAGAAGTTTACCAAGGAAACCAGACAGTACGTATAAAAGCTAAAAATATTGATTTTTTTTTTAAAAATATGTAACTCACCTTTGTTTTATAAGTTATCGTTATATAAATTTTCAAACAGCTATAGGGCTACGTCTTCCTTTAGGTATGGAATTCTAGACAAACTGGCTATACATCTATTGCTGTCCTTATACATTACGATATTATTTATAAAATGGATATCATATTTGTTGACCAGCCACCTGGCAAAAAATGAAAACTTTGTCGGTAATTTCAAATATATCACTGAAAAAATTTTAATTTCTGTATTATGTATTAGATGGGAGAATTTGTTTGCAGAAAAGGTATAAAATACATTTAAGGATGGACGGCAGGCGCAGAACGTGTTGAAAGTATCTGATGGAGTAAATAACCAACAAGATTATCATATGTTATTAGACAAAAGACAAAAACTTTTCAGCCTACAACGAAAGAATATACCGCATTTTAAAAGCGATTATGTAAACAGTAGTCCTGATAAATGTAATAAGAAGAAGCTTAAAAATCTTCGTCAAACATCAATTAAAATCGTCGGATCCACATCACGAAATCAGTAATCAGCCAAATTTTATCACTTGTAAAATAAACCTGCACTGCGCAGTGAGGTATTTAAACTTTATAAGCAACAAAACTGCTGCGAGATCAATATGCAATTGTTGATTCTCTGGCCACGTACTAAACCAGCGGTCCCCAGAGTAATGGATATCGACTCCTTGGGGACGAGGGTTAGATTATTACACGGGGGTCGATTAATAGTAAAGAAGACAAATTAAACTGCCTAGGGAGAAAACAAAATTGGAAAATCCCAATAAAATTTCGAAATAAGAATACTTTGAGAACTTTGCATGTCTCGAATGGTTTATTATTCCATTTAATGCAAAATTAGATAATAATGCAGTGAAAGTCTTAGAAGATGAACTTATTGAAATATGTGTATATCTCGAAGCTAAAGCTTTGTTTAAAAATAAAAATCCTCAGCGAATTTTGGAGTAATACCAATATTGCTACTAAATACTCCAAGCTCAGAGTAGAAGCTGAACCTTTCTTACTTGCACTCCCAACTTCATACATGATTTAAGCTGGTGGTAACCACGCGAACACAATTTTGACAAAACAGAGGAGCAGACTGAGAACCTGGAAAACCGTGATGATTTGCAACTAAATTTTACCAACTGTCAACCATATAGCATTGATATTGCTGCTCTCCAGTTTTAATTAAAAGCTATGTTATCATATTTTTCAGATATTCAATAGTAGCCGCAAAATCATACTAAAACGGCTTTTTCATCAAATATAATTTGTTAAATTTTTAAAGATACTTGTGTTTTTTTACGTTTTATGACGCGCACAGTTTATGACGAATAGATAAATTTCTATTTCGTTATTATTTTTTAAAATTATAATAGTAGTGAAAAATATCTACTATTTCTACTATGTTATTGGGTGGATTTTATAAGGTATGGGAACTATAAATTCTTTTGTTGGCTTCTTAGGCAGGTCTCCTTATTGCTTAACATCAGAAATTCCAAAAATGATTTAATGTTTTTATTAAATACTTAAACTGGTGGTCGATAACAAGGCAAATATTCTATGAAGGGGTCGACGGGATTAAACGTTTTTGGACACCTGAAATAGACTATTATAGCAGCTTGCGTATTGTACCGTTTTAATATATTTCTCAGATAATGCCACGGTGAAAAGGTAGAAATTATATTAAAAACATAGTTGAAAAAATAATGTGGGCTAGGCTACATCTGTAGATGTGACCACCAGGGTTTTGCATAGAAAGACCTTTTCGCCCTGTAAGGGGCCATCCATAAATTACGTCACACCTTGAGGGGGGGAGGGGGTACACAAAGAGTGACATCGTGTGACAACGGAGGGGGGGGGGGTCGTGTCATAAACCTTGTGACATCGCATGCATAAAATGTATCACTTTCTGGCTCGTGGCGGAAGATGAAGGTAATGTTGACACATTGAATGTTCCCAACACTATCGAAATCAAGAATGAAGTGACTATAGTGCCAATATAAACAGTATCAAGGAATGGGTTCAAAATCCATGGACACTTGATAACTCAATTTTTATGTTTTTTTTTTTAAATATTTTCTTAAATGTTTGTTTTATTGTTGATATGATTTTTTAACTAGAAATACATAAATCATTTTGGAAGTGCTGTTTTAATTTGTAAATTTCAAATTGCAAAGTATGTGACCTCACACCATGGAAGGGGGGGGGGAGGGGTCCCACAAATGTGACAACCTGTGACATGGGGGGAGGGAGGGGTCCAAAAATCATGAAATTTGTGGATGGCCTCTAAGCGCTCTTAAAGATGTGTTTGAGAATGTGTTAAAAAATTTACTCTCGTGGAAGGAATTTGTACGTACGTATGGGAGACATTTCAATCGCTCTTCAACTAGATATCAGAGTAATTTTCAGAGTGGTAGGGGTGACAAGGAAGTGCATTCAAGCTTGAAGCAACACATTATTATGAAATTTGTTGTGCGAAAAATTAGTCGGTAAATTTATCTTGTCTATAAGTGTTAATTAAGCGAAGTTTTTTTTTTCAAAGTGGAAATTTCATGTCATAAAAAAAAAAAAAAAAAAAAAAGACGGCTGTTGGAACCTTTTTATTTACAAGCGATATGCTATAAACCGGAAGTATAGTACTCATAGTCTAAGGGATGTGAGACTATATTTAAAATACTAGGTGTTATCTTTTAAATAAAGTATAAATTAATGTCTGAAAATTGAGATCGCACATAGATCACAGCAGAATGTAACTACAGTGTTAAGTTCAATTCGTGAGATTCCAGTTTGGCTCTGTTGACAATCAGGGAGTTGTGAACTGGTGTATTACCTTTGAGGGTTGACAACTAGGAGAGCGATCATTAACTACGCGCTACAATTTGGCCTCCCTTCAACCCCCCTCCAACCCACGTATTCGTAGCCTGACGTGGCTTTACTTCGGTTTTTCTTCCCCCCGCCCACCCGCCCCCTTTTGGCACGCAGCCCTTTTTTCCACATTAATTCCAGAATTCATTTTGTACTGTCTTCCCTTGACAAACTATCGTTAAAATTATTGCGTACATAATGAACACAACTTACATTTGCGTTCGTTACGTACTTTTCTATAATTACAAATATTCTGAATGAAATACTCAAGCTAGCCACTCCTGCAAATAATGAATTACTGGGAAAAACATCTTCCTCATGTACAGTGATGTGTTATTAAACAAATTTTCCTTATGTCTTTTGTAATTGCTCATTAATTTATAAAGTAGAACAAACTATATCTGCCACGTGAAAAAACAAAAAAAAAATGCGTTTTTTGTTTTCTTTTGCTTAAGTTCTTTGACCTTTTTTCCTATATTACCAGTGATATAGTCTTTGATCTGCTCGAAATATTTCTGTAGTTGATTGTATGCAGAAAACTCGTTGGAAAAACATTTTAAAAACGCTTCTTAAAGTTTATTTTAGAGCGCCGCTTCACACTACGCTTCAAATTTGAAATAACATTTCTGCGAGCAGTACAGTTAAAGTTGTTCTAAAATCCCCTCCTCACAACAAAATTAGAATTACGGGCGATCCTAATTTAAACAGCTTTATTTCAAACCATCCATACCTAACACGAAGTGTTACTATCTTTGAAAATCTCTGGTGACATCTGTAAGCAAATTTAAGTCTGTGTATAGCGCTTCCAAAGTTTTTTACACGCTTTATATTAGCTTGACTTGTATGTATGTATGTATGAATGTAACGGCATTTTACAACTCCATTTTGACCCACTTCCCGATGTCTGAGCTGTTTGAAATTGGCACACATATTAAGAACCGGTGACAATACAATAATTTCATAGCTATATCCTGCTATGCTCATTACTTTGACATTAACAACAAAAAAATGGTTGAATGTCGTGGAATTTTGCAATATAATTTTAACCCAATTCCAGATGTCCGAGTTGTTTGAAATTTTGCTCATGTATTGATAACTGATTACAATACAATAATTTCATAGCTATGTCTTGATATTCTGATTACGTTGACAGTAAAAACATAAAAATTTTGCACTCGTTTTAAGAACCGTTGACAATACAGTAGTCTCTTAGCAACTTCCTGCTATTCTCGTTACTCTGACGGTAAGAATAGAAAAATGGTTGCCATGTAATGGAATCTTTCATTTCAGCGTTTACCCGCTTCCTGACATCCGAATCGTTTTAAATTTTGCACCCTTATTAAGAACCGATAAAAATTCAATAATTTCACTCTCACCACGTTGTCAGTGTATCCTATACTTGATGGGATTACTGAGTTAGGCAAATGCAGCCGCGACATTAGTGCACAGGTGTGATTCGAGAAATCTTCGTCATTTGGCGGCCACACCCTTCGGAGATTTCCCACCCAATATAGCCATCATCATCATCATCATCGTTCTCCAGTTTCCGGGGTGTGATTTACGAGCCTTGGTTGATGTAGACGATCGTCTTCTGCTGTCTCCTATCCAGAAAGGTTTCTCTGTCTGAAGTCGCTTAACGTGATGTTGAATAGTAAGTATTCGAAATATTACTTCGTACTATTATAGAAAAGTAGCCTTCCTCGTTTACCGTGCTATTGGATCTCTTTATGAGTTGACCATTTAATTGTATTTTACTCGTGGGAATAATAATTAATAATGAAGTTAATACTCAAAGAAAAAGAGAGATTGGCAAAGAAAAGCCAACAGTAAGAAACATATTTTTTAAACTATCTGAACTAAAAAGTTAAAAATAAAATTGTAGTTTAAAAAACTAAAATCAAGCTTTCGTAGTGATGTGAACTAAAAGGTTAAAAATAATATTTAAATATAACATTTTGTTTAACAGTGATAGGACGTCCCACAATTCAGGATAAATTAATTTTTTTTAATAAGCTTAAACTATAAAGTCACTGATTACAAAATTAACTTTAATGTTAAAAAAGCGTGGGGTGCGCTCTACATAACTTTTGACAATGACTCTGTCTTTACAAACAGCCAACGACAAAAAATATAAGACAACTGAAATAGCACCCCATGCTTTTTTACATTAAAGTTAATTTTGTAATCAGTGACTTTATACTTTAAGCTTATTCAAATAATTAATTTATCCTGAATTGTGGGACGTCCTATCACTGTTAAACAAAATGTTTATATTTAAATATTATTTTTAATCTTTTAGTTCACATTACTACGAAAGCGTGATTTTAGGTTTTTAAACTACAATTTTATTTGAACCGTAATGCACCGTAGCAAGTCGGTTGATTCAAATGCACTAACTGCGTGCAACCCAATGCTATGGCTTCAGTTTACACAGCACTGTTAGCATACTGGATATCTACATATGGAGATAATTGATTATTTTTTTTAACTGCTTAACTTCTCTTAACAGCGAGGTCTTTAGAGACGGGAAAGGATGAGGGGCAAGGAATTAGAACGAATTCTGCCATGGCCTTTTGAAGGAAGCATCCCGGCATTCGCCTGGACTGATTTGTAGAAACCATGGAAAACCCAAATCTGGATGTCCGGACGGGGATTCGAACCGGCGTCCTCTCGAATTCGAGGCTAGAGCGTTAACCGCTCACCCACCACTTTCGGTTTGGCCAAGGAAGAACTGGTAGAACATAAAGGTGATCGACGCGGAACGAAACTGCCATCCAACATCCCCCAGCAGCTCAGTAAATTCATTTTTGTCTGACGTGATGAAGGTCACCTTGGGAATATGGCGCCGCATGTTCAACACGTGGCTTGTCTCCCACAAATTGTAACCGCGTTACAGAACGCAAACCTTACTCCACAATCTGTCAGCATAATCGAGAGAGAACAGTTCTGTAGTTCTCTGTCATATCACATACGCTAGAAACTGTTTTAAATATCCTAGAATGGATAAAGTGTTAATTCTGTTACAATCGACAAAATTTTTCATCTTGTTTACAAACCCTTAGAGTTCGATTTGTAAATGAAAATACCGTATCTTAAAATCTGTTATTTTATGCATATAAGTTCCGATGCGTTTTCCCTTGTGGAATATGGCATGATCAGCGAGATTTTTGATAGAAAATGTCACATTTTTTTTCCAATTTAACTTAATTTAATTGCGATGGAGTGCACGCTCTGGTGGCAGTTTCCATACACGCCCATCCCCCGTGCCCCACTTTTCCTGTACCCACCTACTATTGCCCTCTTCAAATTTCGACTCTAAATTGTTTAAACGTATTTGGTATATCAGAAGGAAATGCAATCGATGAAAGCAGTTTCACAAAATTCCTGGGTGTATATATAGATAACAAATTGAACTGGAAACAGCATATTCAACAACTTCTTAAAAAACTGAATTCTGCAACATTTTCACTGAGGGTAATATCTAGAATAGCCAATATAGAAACTAGAAAGTTAGTATATTTTGCATATTTTCATTCCCTGCTCACTTATGGCATCTCATTCTGGGGAAACTCGTCACAAGCACAAAGGGTATTTAAATTGCAAAAGCGTGCTATAAGAACTATTTGTGGAGCAAGCCCACAGACACCGTGCAGAAATCTATTTAAAAACCTGGGTGTTCTAACAATGCCAGCACAATATGTATACTCTGTATTATCATTTGTAGTAGAAAATCCTGAACACTTCAATCTTAATGCTGACATACATAGCCATAATACTAGGAATAAATATAATATTCACAAGGATTACAAATCACTGTCAATTGTTCAGAAAGGGTTAACATTTACTGGAGCTTCCTTATTCAATGTATTACCAACAGAAATTAAATGTTACCTACAAAAACCCAACTACTTTAAGTCCAAACTGAAAGAGTTTCTGCTTCAGAACCCATTTTACTCTGTAAAAGAATTTTCTTCTTGGAATTTGATAACTAAGAATGACTGATAAAATAGTATATATGGTGTATGGAAGGGGAAGGTGACAAAATTATCATCAATTACTAAAATGATATATGGTTTTTCTTTCTGTTGAAACTTTTGACAAATGAACTAATTACACTGTTTACAAAATTTCACTCATATATAGTAACTAACATGGGATAGCATGCACTCAAAAACTGCTGTGAAAAATTATCATCTTAACAGGTTTTTAAGTAATTGACTGCTTATGAGTTGTTGGTAATATAATTGATATTGCTAATAGGTGTGTGTACTGTTCCACATAAATAGCAACTAACATAATATAATATGTAGTCACAAAGTACAGTGAAACCTTACATGGTAACTGGTTGGTAAGAAAATAACTGGTTATTAGATGCTGGTAACAAGTGTATACACTGTTCCACATAATAAGTATTAATTAACTCGGGATTGTATTTGTAGATTACAGGAGATATTGGTTATACTAATGGGTTGTTGCTAACTTGTTGTCAATATATAATAATATTATCAATTATATAGTAATATTGACATTACTAATAAGTGTATGTACTGTTCCACATCGCCGAGATTATTCTCACATGGGATCAAAGAGAACATATCTATCTATCTATCTATTCATAAATTCTCTTGATAACCTAGCCCCTTATCTACGAAAGAAAATTTTCCCATACCCCTATTCCTGTTGGTCAGGTCATTGCTCCAGTTGCGCTTTTTTGTAATACACGGCCCATTGCTGCCGTTCAGCGTAGCTCCCTTTATTTTTACAACGTCACCGTGTCACTATTTGATCTCATTTGATTTACACACAGCTAATAGGTGAGCCGTTAATGCTCTGGTCTCGCATTTGGGAGGACGCCTGTTCGAATCCCCGTCCGGGTAACCAGATTTGGATTTTCCATGGTTTCCCCAAATTAATCCAGGCGAATAGCGGGATGCTTTCTTCAAAAGGCCATGGCCGAATTCGTTCCCGTTCTTTGTTCCCAGTCCCATCCCACCTCTATCGACTTCGACATCAACGAGGCATGAAGTCATGAGTAAACAATAAAAAAAGAGAAGCTAGTAGCATACAGAAAGACAATAGTAGTTTTTTCGTTCGCTGCATCTGCGGCTGTGATTGAAGTCCCACTACCTTTGGTAGTATAACTTCTAGATGTCAGGATAGGGTTGATTTTTGGGATAATTTTTATTACACTTTAAGGGGAAAAACCAGGGCTATGACCATCTAGGATGTTCTTAATTGTGGAAAAAAAAAAAAATAAAAAAAAAATAAAAAAAATGCGGAGTTCACGTACTGTACTGCTCTATGTTGGCTGGTGTAGAATGCTGACGGGAACTTTATACTTATGCCATTGCCTCGGCATTACCGTTCCAATCGACTCGGTTCTTTCGTCTCTGGCGTCATTCAATTTCTTGTGGAATTTTTCTTTTAAATGAAATATTTCGGTATTTATTAGAAGAATGTTTGTCTCGTTATGTAAAGTTTCTATTGGTGTATATCTAGGTGCGTTAAGGATCATTCTTAGACATCTATTCTGGAGTAACTGGATTTGTTGTAGATTGGTTTGGCTTGCCAGCCCCCATATCTGGCATCCATAAAGTAAAAATGGGAGAATAAGCGATTTATATATTCTTATCTTGGTATTTAACTGTAGCTTCGTAATACTGGTGAAAGGTTGGAAATTATTGCTAGGCCTTTGGTTTTCCTATCCATGATATGTTGGCTGAATGGTAATTTGTTATCCAGTAATATACCCAGGATCAGATTTTCTTTACCCAGGGAATATTTTGAGTTTCTGCACCATTTACTGATTTCGTCGAGTCCTTGTTGTAGGTGAGTAACGTTAAGATCATGTCTTCTTCCTGTCATGTACTCTGTAGTGTCATCGGCAAACTGTGCCAGTTTCACATAAGGCGGGGTCGGGATTTTATTAATATAAATTTTGAAAAGTGGCGGTGTAATCATTGATCCTTGTGGAATTACAGCTAGAGTCGGAAAAACTGATGACCTCTGTCCGTCAACTTCTACGTAGAATTTTCTGTCAGCTAAGTAACTTCCGATGAATTTAATATAGCAGTGTTTAATAAGCTTTTTCTATGTCTAAAAATACTGCTGCTGTAGATTTACTAAAGTTAGAATTTTTAGTTATATCTTCTGTAATACGGAGCAGTTGAGTTGTTGCGGTTACGCGGTTTTGAAATCCGAATTGTTCTGGTCTTATCGTCTTTTCTTCTTCGAGACTGGTGTTAAACCTCTTTAGCAGGATTCTTTTTAGTACCTTAGATGTTGACGAAAGAAGACTAATTGAACGGTAGGTTACAACTTGGCGGTGGTCTTTTCCACGTTTTGGTATGGCTTTAATTTTTACTACCTTCCATGCTGTGGGATAGTAACAATTTAGGAAACAGCTATTAAAAATTCTAGGTCAAAAGTACTAATCCCTTTTTCGGCAGCTTTTTTAGATGTGTGTTCTTAATTTTGTCGTGCCCTGGACTTTTATTTGTTGTAAGATTCTTTATTATGCTTCGTACTTCACCCGGGGTTGTGAGCTCTGGTACTCCGCTGTGGTATACTGAGATGCGAAGTTTTCAGCTAGTAATTCAGCCTTAGCTACAGGTAGGAAGCAAGGCCCAGCCGGACCATTTATCGCGATGTTTGCTTGTCGAGGTTCTTTTAAGGCTCTAATTAAATGCAATTCCTCTTTGTTCTGCAACTCTAAGTTTGACATTTTGTCCTCCCACTTTTCAGTTCTTCTTTCTTGCAGCCTAACTTTTAGTTGCCGTGCGAGTTGGAGGTATTCTTTCTTGTCCCTTGGATCACGGTACCGCTGCCAAAGTTTTCTGTATCTGTTTCGCAGGTAACGCAGATCTTCCAAAATGGCTGGATGCTCTTCTCGTTGTTGGTTTTCAAGTATGATTGTAGTAGAGGATCTTCTATCTGCTTCTAAAACTACCTTGTCGAAATGTTGTATAGCTTATTCAATTCGCTCTGTAGTTGAGACATTATATTTGGTTCTTATCTCATTGTCGATAAGACTGGTGAAGTGGTTCCAGTCTGTTTAATTTATTTTCTTTGATTTTACGTCAGAGTAGAGTCATCTTTGGATAGTGAGCAGTACAGGGAGGTGGTTTGATGAATGGTCATTCAGCGTAGACAATTCTACCTGTCCGGATATGTCTTTGGCGATTATAATGTCGAGCACGTCTTGTATATGTCTCGGGTTGAAGGGAATATGAGTCGCTTCTGTTGGTCTAAAAAATTCTAAATTCCTGAGATCGCACATTTGTAACAACCGTTAGCCTTTTTTATTACTTGATCTTGAGTACCAATGGGGTGTTTGGCATTTTGGTCTCCACCAATTATGACTTTGTTGGCTGCAGCCATTATATCGTCTAGGTACTGTTCGTGTAAGTTCTTATTTGGGGCTAGATACACACTGACAAATACTATGTGTCCTTCTCTTGAGTGAATGCACACGGCTGTGGCCTCTAGGTCTATAGGTTGTGGCTTGGTTATTGGAGCGTGTGACAGGTTTTTGCGTATGGCTATAGCTGTGCCTCCTCCTCTTTGTGTGTGCTACTCTATCCGTTCTGTAAACGTGGTATCCAGTTAAACGGAATGTGTCTGTTGGTTGAAGGAAAGTTTCTGTTATTAACATGATGTCGACTTTTTCTCTGTTCAGAAAGTTCAGTAGTTCATTTCTCTTGTTCTTAACGTTGTTTGCATTCCATATAGCGGCTGTCATGTTTTTCAGATAAGGTGTTTGCGCCATTATTTCGCTAGAGCCATCACACCTTCAAGCAAGAGTAATATTTTTTGTAACCCTCGTGCTTTTTTTATTTTAACCATTGTTCTTTTCAGGATTATTATCTGTAATCAGATCAGTGACAACTTTTAACCTTTCAACGATAGTATTTACCACGCGATCTATGAAGAAATACAGTTAAAGCTCTTTATTGGCTGTTTCGCTGTTTGCGTTTTCATTATTTTCAGATAAAATAATCGCGAAAACAATTTGTATTCGTTGTTGAAATTTTCGTTATTCATTGATTTATTATTTATTTATTTTTGTTACAACTTTCTACGGTCTAACATCTAGTATCTAAATGAGGCCATATTTACAATCAGAATATGATTAAGTTGTAACATAGATTTCAGCTACCTAGCGAAATCGAATGAATTGTTGTTTACAGTTAGAGTACTGTTGAAAGTATAGGCGTTTTATTACAATAATTTAAGTATTTGACTACATGTAGGTTAAATTTCAATAAAATAAAAATATTATAAAACAATGAATTAATACACAATAATAACATAACCCCTTAATTAATCCACCGTCTCTATTTTATTACTAATAGTACTACGCTACTGCTAAATACGGTATGAAAGTCATTTTTTTAGGACAGATCTTCAGCGGGATCAACGTCCTCCGGAATTCCTTGAAGCCTGGCCTATCAGATGCAGTTATTCATTGGTCCCAAACAGTATCAAGTTTATCAAAAAGAACCAAGCGGCTAGATAGATAGAAGCCCAGACGAAGGCTCCAGGTTGGTGCCGAAACGTTGGCAATATCAACAAAAAAAGCAGCGCAAACCCCGAAAAAGAGACAAGTAATTTTAATTTTTTCTATAATGACGCCTGCGAAAAGTGCGAAATTTTATATTAAGTTCTTTTCTTGCTGGCTAGTCTTTCCTGGTCTAATGCTAATCTTCTGGTCTGCTGTTTATTGTTAAAAAGCTGACGGCTCACTAAGAGGGCATCGCTCCGTTCGGTAACGTAAACCGAACCTACGAGCGAGCAAATCGAGCCATACTCGCTCTCACTTTGTCGATCATACCAACCAGTCAATATGGGATAATTCTCAGCTTGACCGTGTCTCGATAGCTTGCCTCGCCACCATGCATCCGTCATGCCAATTCGCCATTCAATCAGCGAGAAAACTTTCTCTAACAGTCAGTTGGCGCAGCCGAGATGCGGCTCAGCCAATTATTATTATTTGTAGAGGCTACCGGGAGTTATCCTTACAGATCGCGATCTCAACTGGATTCCTACAGTCTTTAGTAGTCAATAAAGGGACTCTGAATACGATAGTCGGCTACATTATTTATTAGGTAGATTCTCTGCTAGGTTATCATTTTGCCCTGACCATTACCTGCCTAAGCCGGTTCTCCAATCGTAACAAATGGAGTGGTGTCAATGATTCCTGACAATTAATATCTTACTATAGCCCACAAACCATTGCTTAGATCGCCAGAAGACATCTTCAGGAGAGAAGACATCGCAAGAGGAATAGAAGATTTAGTAAACGTCCCGAAGGTCAGTAAGCTTCCACCCTAAAGGCTGTTTCCACCAAAAGCCCACAAATTCACCCCCCCTTCCACTCAGGCCACTTCACAACGTAAGGTGCGGCACAAGGGGAACAAGCCGGACAATTACATCCGTCAATCGTGTGGGGACGTTAAGGGTTCGGAAGAGTTCGCACCGAGTTTCACCGTCTCCCTTCTCTCATCTCTCTCACCCACAACACAAACATAACTCTATTCTGAACACACACAGTGCCACAGTCATCCAAGCTTACAACAACAGTCACATGAATACTGTCACACTAGGGAAGGCAACAGGAAACCACCCCAGTCCATCTTACGAGACAATCCCCTGGATGGGTAAACATTCCCCATGGTAATCGCTTACGCCCGGCTCTCTTAGATTAAAACTCCTCTTCGCCCAGCGATTGAAAACTAAAAGCTGTTTTAACCACAAGGATCGAAGACGGTGCTCGTCGTATGTGGCGCTGTAATTGCTGAGAAAGCTAAATATCTTTACGCAAATTTTAAAGAACATCACAGTGAACATTCCGACAGAGCAGGGCTTCTCAAAGTGGGGAACGCGAACCCCTAAGGCGTTACGAATTGATCGTATGGGATTCGTGATGACATTTACGTTATGTCAGGTGACTAGCTGGCTCAAGTGTGTAACACGCACAATGATAAATTTGACTGGACATGAGCAAAATGTTCTTAAACTCCAACCTGCTGCGAGAAACAAGCCCACCAACCACATCAATTAATAACTATTGATATTACTGACTGTATTACTTTTGTAAATCAGAAATCTTTTTTTTTTTTTTTTAAAAAAAAAGAAAGATAAAAACTCATTTTTAATTGAACTAATAATTATTATTTAGTACATACGCCAATACAACTGTTGTTGGATATTCTTTATTTTTCGGACGCGTTTCGCCTCTCGCCGTGGTATCATCAGCGTACAATGTTTTTACTGACATTTTGAGGTGTGGTACTTGGTCACACCTCAAAATGTAAACAAAACAATGTACGCTAAAGATACATCGACGAGAGGAGAAACGCGTCCGGAAAATAAACAATATCCAACAACAGTTGTATTGGCGTGTTTAGTAAATAATAATTATTATTTTAACAAGCAACTGTGGAAGAAATGGCCTACAATAATCACTCATTTTTAATTGGGTTTGTCATTGCCTGGGAAATTTTATATTGGTACTTGGAGCTAAAAGTTTGAGAAACACTGCGATAGAGGAATCGAAAATTGGTTTAAAGAGTTCAAAATACGAGGATCAATCTATAACATCAGACTGTTCTGTTAACTTTGAACGTGTCGCCTATATTGCAATACAAATTACCAGTCTGTATTCCAGATTCCCGTATTCGCGGCATATTTTGGGAGCGTATATCCCGCGGCGAATAAAGAGTTTTGACTGTAGCTTATAAACGTGTGTTTCTGACGAAAAAAGCCGAAAAGTGAAGCATATATCAATCTTGAGAATGACTGTGAAACTAGGGTGGAAAGCGAAACGTTCGGATAGCATAGAGAGTGAGGAAAAATGGATCCCGACGCACTAAGAAATTAATTTTGGGGGTTGTAGTCCAAAGAAATTTCCTCCAACACTATTTTTTTAAATTATTTATTTATCATCTCCTACATTTCGGTGAGTCGTTTTGCTGGTTCGTTTTATACCTGTGTCAGCACCAGTGTTGCCAACTACACCGTAATTACGGAAAGTACACCGTATTCAGTATAGATCTACCGCATACCGTAGCGTTGTAACTACGGTAGCAAAATACACCGTAATTTAAGGAATCTTAATTTTCAGGCAATTGTGATATATTCTTTAAATTTCACGATTTTATAGACCGATCCTTAGTTTTATTTGGGTATTTATTTTTAATTCTGTTGACAGCACTATTTTTTTCCTTTATGCGCATTTAATTTTTGGGAATTCCTCAATATGAGTTTCGAGATATTACGCGAACAACTTTGGTAGGTAATTGTCGTATTTGATTGTATATGAATACTAAGAACTTTTGAGTTAAGTCTGTTAGTATTCTTAGCTGACATTTCTTTTTTAATTTTACAGTCTGTTGTGCTGTCAATTTGATTTGAATTTCAAAAGATGGTGAGTGATAGCGACAGCGTTTCTGGAGAACAGATAACCTAACACCAACACCAGCGAAGAGCGTTAAAAGCAGAAGCTTAGAGAAGAATGGTTGCTTAACAAAGAGTATTGTGGCTGACTAAAAAAGATAAGGATTTACCAAAGCGACATGTAGTTACTGCAATATATCTTTTATGGCCGACATAAATGTTACTAAACGCCACAAAGGAGGAAATAAACACATCAATCATGTGAAAAAATATAGAGCTTCAACATAAAAACAATCTATAGTAAGTGCTTTTAAATCCATGCCAGTAACTGAAAAACTATTGGTTAAGACTTCTGACATAAAATTAGCTGCTTTCGTGGCTGAGCATTAAATTTCTCATATTGTTATGGATTACTTAGCCAATTTATTAACGAATTTCCTCCCATATTCTCAAATAGCCGAAGATACTAAGTTAAAAAGAACTAAAGTTCAAGCTGTGACGAATAACTGTATTTGCGAAACTGAAAAGGAAAACCCGATCACTGATCTGTAGTAACAAAAGTTTTCAGTTTTGACTGATGAGAGCACAGATATCGCTGTTGTAAAAGCAGTGGCTGTAACAGTCAGGTATTGTGATCCAGTAACTGGTAAAGTGCTGAGTCGGTTTTAGGATTTAATTCAATTATTTGATGAAAAACAACGGATCATGTTGCAAATGTAGAAAAGCTTTTTAATACTGTTATCAATTCGTTTGAAATGCATGAGATTCCTATTGAAAACATTATAGGCTTCAGCTCCGATGAATGCAATACAATGATGGGCTCCAACAATTTAGTTTCAAGCCGATTTCGTCAACGTTGTCCAGGCATAATTGTGCTTAAATACAATTGTCATTCGCTTCATCTTTGCGCAAGTGATTCACGCAAAGATCTTCCACTTAATTGTGAAAAATGGGCAAGAAATATATATAATTATTTTAAATCCAGCAGCAAAAGACAAAGTGAGTATAAAGAGTTCCAACATTTTGCGGAGGTGGATGTGCACAAAATTCTTAGACCAGCCCAGACTCGATGGCTGTCATTAAATGCAGTATTACAAAGAATCCTTGAGTAATCGGATGCTTTAATTCTATATTTCTATAGCAAATGGCTAATAGATTCAGAGTGTCATACCTAAATGACCCAATTATGAAGGTATATTATTATTTCTTGCCTTGGATTTTGCCAAAATTTAGAGTATTTAATATCTATTTCCAAATAAATCTGTTATGATTACTAAACTGGATGAGAAGGTGACAGCTCTGTAAATAGAGCTGTTACTATTGGTTTTACAGAGAGACCATGTAAATTCGGATACTGTAGAAACCCTAGATCCAATAGAAAAAAGACATCACAAAGACTCGAAAGACATATATTCCCAGTTTATGTGTCGGAAAAGAACTAAACTAAATTGAAAGTGAAGAAAGAAATTCCACTTTGAGAATGATGTGTAAAAAATTTATCATTAAGGCTAGTGTAGGCATCCGTAAACGGTACTCTGTTAATGACAGAAATAGCAAAATAGGATATAGAGAGAGTAATTTGCAACGATAGGGAAGAGTCAGTTTCAACTTTATTGAATCTTCTGCCAAGAATCGCGCCAAATTCATGTGGACGTCAACAAGAACTCGATGATGAGTGGCGGAAGTTGCCCTTATAATTTAAGGATTTGAACTCTAGCCAACCTCCTGACAAGTTTTTGCAACAAGTAAATTTTCAAATAACCAAAAAGTGTTAATATTGCTAAGAAAGTAATTGTTTTAACAGTTTTATAATATACATTCTCTATTTCTCAGGTAGCACAACGATGCGTTTAGTAGAGAGATAGCGATGCTTATTTTAAGTACTTACCGAAATTTAAGATGGATATTTTGAACTTACCACACTTGAACGCTGAGTGCGAACGAGTGTTCAGCAAAGTTAATGGCAATAAAACAAAAAAGCGCAATAAACTCGTAAAAAAATCCATTAAGGGAAACCTTTTTTCGTAGCAGGCTATACAGAACACGGGAAAAACTGCATCGATTTTAAAACTACTAACACTATGATACAAAAACATAATATTGATATGTATAAAAATGATGATAATACAATTATACCATCTGATTCAGATTAAAAATGATTTTTTTTTTCAAATTCTGGCCTTAAATTTTTTGCTGCAGTTACATTTAATTTTTTACCTAATTTTAAATATATATATTAACATAATTTCGGATTATTTTTTTTTATATATATAAATTCTACTATCAGCACTAATGGTCTACTGTGTCTGTCAGCAGTAGGGCTGTTGATAAAATATCGATATATCGATATTTTTTAAAAAAATATCGATATTTATGAATGATAATTTTTAGGACGTTATATCGATATTGAAATCTGGATATCGGAGTCCGATATTTTTAAAAAATAAGTGGTTATTTTCCGTTTTCCTCGTAGAATATTCCAAGTTATTATTGGAGGGAAAACGATTACCTGTGTTGCACATGTAATACATTTTCATAGATAGAATTTTAAGAAACAATGAACGATCCGAGCACATGGAGAAGCAGGCCCGCCGTAAGCATATTATGTAGCGGGCGACATTTTTTTTTTTTTTTTTTTTGCTCAACAGCTGCTTCGGGCGGTCGGCGGCGACACTGGGGATGGCAACAATGGGGGCGGCAATCTCACAGTTTCTTGACCCGTTTCGGAAATTTCCTAGATCCACCACTGGCTGTAGTTGGACAGGGGGCGGCATAATCGCTATTGCACGCCGGCGCTCAAACAGCTAGCGGCGGGCCTGTGGAGAAGTAAAAAACGAAGGTAATATAACTCATTCAATATTCATTAGAATTCTTGTCTGGACATTTTGAAAAGTTTTTAAAATTTGTCTTCAATCAATGCAAAAGTATTAGCATTAAGAAACTAATCGTAATGTACCAGGTATGGGTAGGATTGCCAGATAGCCGGAAAATCCGGGAATGTCCCGGAATTTTGTGTCTAATCTCGTGTTCAGGAATTATGCGTTACTATCCCGGAATTTCCGTATACTAGTTTTTTTCTCAAACTCAGTTCACCACGGTGGCCATGAGGCCAAGCCAAGTATCCCATGCTTGCAGCGGGAGGATGGATTGTCCCTTAAATCAGAGGAATTGAAACTGACAGGAAAATACTCTTTGAATTTTCTGGGACTTTGAAAATTTTAGATGCAGTTAACATTAAATCCCTTTATACAGAGTTCACATGTCTGAAACGTGTTTTTCAGGTCCTTCCAAAAGACTTTCCAAACGATAAAATCTGTGCCAATTTCTTTAGAACAAGCGTTTTTAATGATGTTGAATATTTAAAAAAAATAGTTGGTTTTGTTTTGTCAATTCCAACAAGCAATGACTTTTACGAGACAAGTTTTAGCCCGTTAAATAATTTATGAAATAAGAGCGAAACAGAACGTTCGTGGATTCGATCAGGGCTGAACTGCAAATTCAATCAATTTTGAAGACTCTTGCTGAGAAATTTTATCAGTTTTGCAAAGCAGTGACGGAGAAATATTTTTGAAAATGGCAAAATCTAGTAATAAATATTTTAAAAGTAGATGATTAAGATCTATTTTGATTGATGTTGATTTTGATTTAGCAAAAGATAGATGCTAATTTTCTTTTTATTTGTTGATAAAACCTGATGTTGATTTTCTGCCTAATTTTAATTAATGAGCCTAACAGAAGTATTCAGTTTTGGTTTAATATTTTTGAGATTTTGATTGATAATACCCGATGTTGATTTTGTACCAAAGTAAAAAATTCCTAACGAGATGGTCAATTTTTGTTTTAAGTTTAGTATTTTTTCTGTTGATTCATAATACCTGATGTTGACTTTCTACCATCATAGTTTAATTAATAAAGTTAAAAGAGGTGTTATATATACGTTAGATAGCATATTTACCTAAAATAGAATTTTTTATTAATTTGCATTTTTGTTCACTCTTTAAACATACCGCTAAAATACTTTTTAGACCCAGAAATGTCCCGGAAATTATAAGCCTGTATCTGGCACTCCACAGTTAAATATTTCGCGCGAATTGGATACGCTTCTTGTTCCATACCAACAGAAGAATTGAGCTCCAAAATTATGTCACAGCCAGTTTTGTTATATCACTTACGAATTTATTAAGATAAGAAATTGAAAAAAAGAATCTACCACTTCTGGATTGCCTTTACAAAGCGCTATGCTAAAAACTTTTTATTATAGATTGGTGCCTTTAAAAAACAATTTGTTAACGCCAAGGGAACTGCCTTGACAGTAGCGGCTCTAGGATTTTTCCAAGCCGGGGAAAAACTGAGATTGCCGCCTCTTCAAACATTATTGCCAGCCATACCCCGAGAATCGCCTCTTTGATTGTTTGCCAAACGCATTGAGATCGCCACTTTAACTGTTTGCCAAACGCATTGTTGGACACGATTTTATCGTCCAGAGCAAGTACCCCGGTTTGCCCCCACCCCTCGCCCTAAATCCTGCATTCCACCTAGAATCTGAGCTTTACAAAATTGTATTATGGTAAAGCGTTACCCATTTGCGAAGCAATATCAAAGAACGGGAAATTTTCAATTAATGTAGGCAGTTCTCCATTCATAGTAGAAGAAACAACGGGAAAAACATGAGTTCATCCTCTTGAAAAGTATGTCCAATGATGTTTCTGACATGAGTTTTGGTGCAAAAGTTTACTTCATTCACCACCTTAGTTTGAAATTTTTTTGGATCTGAAACTCTTTTAAATAACTATGACGTTCTCTCATTATAATTCTATGCAACATCCAGTTGTCCTAGAAAATGGTAATTTGGTACACATACTTGGTTTCATCCCCATAGTATAAGAAAAGTTCCTGTGTTTTTTCAATGCCAATCTAAAAGCTGAAACGTCTTAGAGAAAATATGTGGGTTAATTGCTTTCTTCTTGATGAGGCTATATGGCTTGAATTTCAGTTTTGCACAAAGATCACCGATGGTAACAATGCAGATACGGCGAAGCTCGCACAGAACGAATCGGACTCGAGCCCGCTGTTTTACATGAGCGTGCGTTGTCGGGGAAAGTATTTTGACATGAAAATTGGATGTAAGCAGGAATATTGATAAATTCGGATACAAAATCTTTGCTAAGGTGCAAACAATTGGTCCAAAAAAGTAAGAAGACTCAGAATAAGCTATCAATCTACAAAAAGAAATTAAATTCCACATAAAACAATACTTGTAAAAAAAGTGGATTGGTCATTATGCAAACTCTGATAATAGAACATCAACTTAACTAAATGCCTCTACAATGTTGCATTATTGAGCTTTTAAACTCACAAAAGCCAAGATTTCCCTCGATGCTCTTTCTGGATTCACAAGTCTTCGAGTAAATCATAAACATTCTGCCTTTCCTTTTAGTAAAGTAGTATAATGGCTAAATCACAATTTTTATAAAAATGATTTATCCGTAATGTCATGAAAAACTATTTTTTTTTTAGAAAATCAAAACTTGATTCAGAAAAATATCTCACAACTCTTCATCATTAAATAGCCACAAGACTTCGCCCTTTTTTAAAATGATTTGTTTTTGTAACATTGTTTTTATATAATCGGGTCGATATATCGATAATTTTTCTTCGATATATCGAATCCGATATAAATATTTTTTTAAATATCGATATATCGAAAATCCGATATTTTTTAAAATATCAACAGCCCTAGTCAGCAGATATTTCTTATTGGTTGAGACGACTGTTCAGAGGATTGGCAACGCACTGTTGAAGAATGTAGCATATGAAATACACATTAGAGATTTACATAAATATAGTACAAGTTCTCCGTCCACAAAAAACACAAGTGCATGGCCTAGAAAGACCTGTTAAATAAAGTACCAAATTACAATCAAATAATTCTTTGTAAACTATATAATGCCAATGTGAAACATAACAGCTGCGAGAGCAATATCCGATTGCGTCCCCCTGGCCAAATACTATGCCAGGGGTGGCCAACCCGTGGCCTGCTGGCCGTGTTAGCATGCGGCCCGCGGAGTTTATCATTATGGATATAAAATCTCAGCACCACTCCTTTCAACTTCAACGCATAAAAACAATTATATTTTTAATACTTTATTAAATATGTATCATTCATTTTGAATGATTTCTTTAATCCATAAAAATATTCCAGTATTTTTTCCCAAGAAAAAGTACATGCGACCATAATGAAAATTCTGTTTCTAAAATTTGGCCCGGCTGCTGAAAAGGTTGGCCACCACTATACTAGATCATGGTAGCCTATTAACAGGAATCCAGTTTGCACATTGTTTCAGATAATGCTGCTGTCAGCAGACTAAAGTTCCCAACAAAAAAACTTTATAGAAAGGTCCCCAGCTCGAATTCCTGTCTCAGCAATGATTTTCATAAGCCCTAAACTCAACCATCATCTCTGCACCGCTTGCTGTGAAATGTGAAGTATGCCACAAAGCTTCTGTGGTTGGGATTCCACGTTGGACATTAGGTCCTATTCAAACCGCTAGATTTACCGGGTTAGCTTAAGTAAGGAGGAAAGTAACCGGCCGCCCTACTTCCAATACCGGGCTAGGTGCAACTCCTTCGGGTCTATCCAACCCACCTTCGGGTTGAAGACAAAGCTTACCTTTTTATAAATCAGAACAAAGACACTGTCCACAGATTCACCCGTCGAATGGGGACTTTAAACCTGGCGGCCTGGCCTGTGTCTTTCGGGAGAGTAGGCTGCAATGGGCCGGCACCTTCCCCTTTCTTTCATTTCTCATGCCGAACACATACAACACTCTACACTGAACACAAACACTATCACAGTGATACACACTTACATCAACACTTACGAACATTGTCACACTGGGGAAAGCAATGGGAAACAACCCAGTCATCTTGTTAGGTACACAGATAAAAAAAAAACTTAAGGTTGCTTACTCGGAAAATGGAAGGTAATGTTGTGTCACGTCTGAGAAACGGAAAAAAATGAATCTAAAATAACAGGTGAGCAATGTCGAAAGAGGCAACTGATATGCTACACAAAGACGCATAGTATTTAAAATTGCAAACTCGTTACTTTAGGTGCAACCTGATGTGACGACGCGAAATTTGTGGATCGAAACGTAACTAAAATCTTGACGCTTTTGCCAAGGTAAAAATTTTGTAACGATAAGACTTTTCGACAGCTCAAGAGTTATCCAATATTTACCTTGCGTCCTGTATGCATTTACTATAACATCTGATAGAATCTTTCAGCATCAAGCATTTATAAGTCCGATTTTTTCGCTCGCATGGAGCTTGATATGTATAATAATGCTTTTTCATTTTGTTTCTCTTTTGGTAGGAAAGCATTTAAACGTTTTCAATAAAGTATCTTTGTAATATTTGGCGTAAATTAAATTTCACTCGGGCGTTCCTCAAGGAAGTGTAATAGGACCACTTCTTTTCCTAATTTTTATAAACGATCTCGGTGACAACGTTAACTGCAGGATGCGATTGTTTGCTGATGATACACTTAGCTATAGGGAAATAACGTGCTCTTACGATTGCTTAGAAATCCAGCGAGATCTGGATGTTATTTCGGACTAGTGCCATAAATAGCAGCTCACACTTAACTACAAAGAGTGCAAGGGAATGCAAATAAGTAACAAAAAGTTTCCGTTTGTTCACGACTACTAAGTTAACAATTTAGTTGTTGACACGGTCGATTCCGTGAAGTATTTGGCAGTAATACTACAAAGCATCATTAAATGGTACTTGCATATTACTTCCGTAGTAGGCAAAGCTACTTCTAGATTACGATTCATAGGTCGTATTTTGTTGTAATGCTCGTACAAAGGAAATAGCGTACAAAAAACTAGCGTATCCGCATTTGGATTGCTGTTGTAGAGTTTGGGATCTGTATCGCAAGGGATTGATTGATACGTTGGAGAAGGTACAGAAGAGAGCCGCTCGATTCATGGCTGCTAGTTACAGCCCTTACGAAAGTGTCACAGAATTGATACATAGGTTGGGCTGGGATTGTTTGTCAGACAGACGTCGTCTTTTTCGTTTGAATTCATTAGAGAATATGCGAAATCCTTTAATTAACGAGTGCAATGAAATTCTTTTTTCCACCAACCTATTTAAGTCGCAATGACAGAAGGGATAAGGTTAGAGAAATAAGATGCTCTACTGATGCTTTCATGTACTCTTTCTTTCATCGTTCTATTCGGGTTTGGAATGCACTGAGTTAGGATTGGTGCTTAGCACCCTCTGCCACCCACAATATCTGTTCTTTGCAGAGTATAGATGTAGATTTGAGTCCTAGTCTTTGAGCTAGAGGTTTTACTAACAGTTTTCCCCGTAATCTAAGATTCTTGTTCCAGAAATATGAAGAAATATATCCAAACGTACGTAGTAAAAAACAGAATCTAAACGGCGGAGTGTTTATGTGTAGTATGGCGTGATCTTTGGTTTGCGTCCCGTAAAGAAAATTTCATTTGTGACGCAATGTGTAGTGTGGTGCCTACCTGTTCTTATTACGAACGAACTTTCATTTGTTTTTTCATCTCCATGTCACATTGTGTCGTAAGGTATACGGAACATTTTATGCTCAGATACTTAAAAGATGGAGGGATAGAATTCTAACGAATCTTGGAAGTTAAAACAGGAAAAGACTATACTTCAAACCTAAAGCCCAAACCACAGCACAACCCCACTTCCGCGCAAGCACAACAACTAGCTTGGCAAAATTAACAGTATCCTCAGCAATCTACCGATTGAGACCGACACCAGATAGATCAACCCTCTACAGATGATTTGTCAAAGAAATGCGGCGATTTAGACTAATCGATAGAAAATAATGGATATACAGAACCGACGATTACTAAGTCTAGTTGATGTATTGTCTAGCAACGCTTTTTAGATTACAGTACTCAAGAAGGCACTTGAAATTTGAATATTGTAAATAGCATATTCATTCAACAAGATTGTAATAAGTTAACCTAATATAGATAAGGAAATGTGTAAATAGATAAGTTACGCAAATGGATATAAGAAGCTTTGTAAAAATGTAGAATGGCTGTATGGTCTCAAACCAAAATCCAATTAAAAAAAAAAAAAAAAAAAGAACTTTCAAACTATGAAAACGTCACCCAAATAGGTTCTATAGCATTGGTGTGAAACTCAATTTTGCAGAGGGCCGTATATTAAATTTAGAATGTGTAGGCGGGTCAGATTCAAATAAAAAGAGAGGAATCGAGTGAAGTCTAAAAGCACTAAAAACATGATTCTTCTTTCTGTGTCACATTGCGATCGCGGGCCGTATTGATAGGGCCCGGGGGCCGGATGCGGCCCTGCCTGTTCTATAGTTTCTGTGAGATACCTGGCCTCAGAGATAGACAGGCGAAGCTCGCTCACTGATTTATAATAGTATAGATTTTATGGCGTCGCTGTTCCTTTATTACAGTTACCTATCAGGCACCTGTAGTCGGACAACTGAAGAACAGTATATAAAATTATATTGTTTTATGAATCTTTTAATTAATATCTAGACGTTGTGGATCATTTTTCTGAATTGCTGATAATATTAATAAATAAATACTGCCTAAGCAATTGAATATCTGTTCGTTTATTTACTTTCAGAACGCGTTTCGCTTCTTAACTCAAATAAAAAACAAAAGATTAATTATGAATATAAGGTGGGGGAAGAATTGCTTGCTGAAGACTTGAAATGTAAATATCTTAACATTACATTTAATAACAAGCTTAACTGGGCAGGACACATTGGACAGGTGGTAGGAAAAGGTTTCAAAATCCTGCACTTGTTGGAGAGAGTGATGAGGGGATGCACGAGAGAGGTAAAGGAATTGGGTTACAAATCTTTCGTCAGACCATTGTTCGAATATGGTAGTGTAGTATGGGACCCACATTTTGCGAATCAAATACAGGAGTTGGAGAAGGTGCAAAGAAGGGCTGCTAGATTTGTTTCTGGAAATTATCGCAGAATGCAATTAGTGACAGATATGATAAAGGAGCTGGAATGGGATTCATTGCAAGACAGGAGGAGGATGAGGAGGGTAATGGGAGTGTACAGTGCGTATACTGGCGATGAGGCATTTAAGGATATTGCAGTAGGTATGAAAAGTAGTTCATGGAAGGGAAAAGATGACCATGACCACAAGCTGGCACTCGATTTCAGGCACAAGGGTGTGGGAAGATTTTCTTTTTTTGGTAAGGGTGTCAGGGATTGGAATGAGTTACCAAGGGGAATGATGAATAACCTACCGAAAACGTTAAAAGAATTTAAAGTTAAAATTTGTAGAGGACAATTGTAGGTGAGCGAAGGATAGCGGGAAGTTGGGTGTGTAGGGAAATTGCCACCGGAGCCTGTGCTCCATTACAATTAAATTAAATTAAAAAAAAGAAGCTTCTTCAGCGGATTTCCTGTTATTGTGTATACATGTTATAATATTATGCTTTACATTTTGAATACTGAAGTTTTTATACAAATTATATTCTACTTAATTTTTTTTTTTTTTTCTATTTATTAATACTCCAATGCTTTTCTTCCTTATATTAAAACATTAATATGTAAGACTGACACAATCCACATTTTCTGTAGTTTTAACAATTTATACATTCACTTCACAAAATAACAGTAACACATTAATGTTCTTCTTCTTGAGTTTTATCAAGAATAATATTAGCCTTATTAATTTCTATATAACCTGCATTACGTATGATTTCTGTTAGATCCACAATGTCACACAATCACTGACTTGACATTCAGCGATCATTACTGTTGTACATTGACCAAAGGCAAAATAGCGTCCCTACTCAAACAAAAAACATCAGGCACAAACACTGAAATTCTTTAAAATAAATCCCTCATAATTTGTAGAACAATAATACAACGACTATGTTGTTACAAATCTGGAAATTGTTATTTAAAATAACTTGTTTTGAATCGCTTGTTTAGAAGACACGAGAAACAAACTTCTCTCTCAAATTCTTGCATGTTTGGTGCGTTTTACTGTATGTGGTTCTGGCATCAGCAAAAATACTTAAAAGTTGTTAACATAGTTCACTTCATGTCATCAAATCAACTGCGACGTGCCAGAAAATTAAATCATGAAATATTTGAGAAGAGAAATAGATATTTAACTTCATGAACAGCTCAAATTTTCTGAAAGTATTAGGAAGTATCTATTTATATAAAACTGAAATATGTTTACGATTTTACCCAATATAAATTCCCTAAATTTATTTTTTACTTATATTTTCTTTGACAAGTTCACCAATAAAGAAAGTCATTCAGAGCCTTGCTAAATCATAGAAATAACTCGTTCACAACTTCTTTGTTCAATTCTTACTGCAACATTACAGAATGCACGTGTGGAAGATGTTATTAAACCAACCCAAATTTGTGGTAATCTATGAAAAGCTCTAGATTTTTTTTCCTGCCTGGGGATTTTAGACGCAACTGTTGTAGTTTAATGGGCGCTGGCCATTACAATAAATTCTGGCGAAGGAAACTGCTGATTGTGTGGCAAAAAGCGCCGCCCGTGTTTTGAGAGGGCGATAGCTCCTGAGTTGTGGCAGAGTGCCCACATTCATCGCTCGCTAAGCCCCTGCTATCAGCCTGCCGCTAGACTGCCCACTGCACTGCTAGCATCGCCCAGCGGTATACGTCAAGGCGTCCGCATCGGGACGATACTTCGTTGGTGATTGTCGGGAAATTAGAGAATCTGCTATCGTTAAAAAGCACGCGTATTATTTAGTGCAGTACCGTACTGTTCCCTCTTACTGTACTGGTAGTACGATCCGTAATTGATCCTGTCTTTAGTTGAATTTTTCGCAAGGTGGAACCAGACTTTTTTCTTTTTTAGTCTTTCGTACCACCTGAGTGAACAACTTAACCCTAATGGATTCCTTCATTGTTCATCTGTTCCTCAATCCACATTATTTAACTGGGAAGTTTGTTATTGCGCACCAATTTAGGTCCCACCTACCTCAACACCACCGTAACACAAAATTTCGAAAAATCTTGGGGGCTAAAATCGTTACGAGAGTTTAGTGGGGGCAGATGAAAATTTTTCTTCTTAAAAAATATTACTAGGCATCAAATAATAGCTGATAACCTGCTGACTTTAAAAATTGTGGGTTTTCTTTTTTTATTACATGATTTTTGCTGAAAAACATACCTCCCTTTAATTGCGAAACTAATGATCCAAAAGTTCCTTCTGCATTTACGGTGATATTTAGACTAATAAAGTTAACAGGAAAACTATAGCGTCCTTTCTGGGATTTGTGCTTTTCACAAATTAACTTAATATATCATTATGAAAAATTTGATACTTGAGCGGATATTTTATTTGGCAATAATATTTGTATGTCATGGAAAGATTTATGAATCGTATTAAGGTCTCTTCATTTTTTTTTTATTTAACTGGATATTTTTCTGTTTTATGTATATAAATTATTTAAAAATTTTTCACTCAATACGTATAGTAAACTCTGTTTTTTTTTTTTAAATGTTGTTGATTTTTTATATCAAGTTTTTAATTTTTTGGGTGAATTCAGTTTTATATACTTTCCGCTAGGGTAATACTGGTTACGCGACACTATCTCGTACTTCCAAATGCTATTTTTTATTACTGCATTCTTGGCAAAAAAATCCAAGAATGTAGCTATCTAAT
The DNA here is from genome assembly GCA_031002005.1 of Vandiemenella viatica. Classification (NCBI taxonomy): domain Eukaryota; kingdom Metazoa; phylum Arthropoda; class Insecta; order Orthoptera; family Morabidae; genus Vandiemenella; species Vandiemenella viatica. The sequence continues at coordinate 252,319,307 of CM061919.1, forward strand.
GACATATTTTCTGATAGGTTTGCTTAAAAAAAAAATATAATGGACGCTATATTACACAATTAAGAAGTTAATGTTTCCGTCTTGTTAATACGAAGGATATGTAACTATCCAACTGATGAATGTACGTATGAGGAAAATACAACCCCAAATTATAATGTTACTCATTTTATTTATTCATAAAGTAAAATTGAAATAGGAATCCGTAAGGAAAAGATAGAGGAGGTAAGATTAAAATGGTATGGACACGTGAAGAGAATTGTGGGGTATAGAATACCGAGAAAGATATATTGAATGAAAACAGAAGGTAGATGTACCGTGGGATGACCAAGGGATAGATGGCTGAGATGAATCGAGGAGTGTGTGATAGAGAGAGGAGAGGGCTGGACCAAGGAGATAACAGAGAGGTGGTGGGAAAAAATAATGAAAACATGGAGATGCTTCTACACAAAGCAGACTCTGCCATTGCTTGCTAACTGTTGTTAGCAACACATCCGTTATGAATATATTCCTGACATTATAAATTACATGAGAGTTTTTTTTTTTTTTTGAAGCTAGTGAACAGTATTGTTTACTGGTAGTCAATAAAATGTCTTTCGAAACTTACGCAAATTTCTGATCATTTCAATGTTATATATATATATATCCGCATATTTACTTGGTACCACCCGAGCGAAGCGGTAACTCTCGGGGGCCTGGTATTCGGGAGTACGCGTGTTTGAATCGGGCCTCCCAGATTTCGGTATTCGCAGCTGCCAGAAATCATTCCAAGCGAAGGCGAAAATGGTTCTTTCAAAACGCCGTGGGAGAATTCCTTCTTGTTTGTTGTAACCAGTACCTTTCAGCCTTTATGAACACGATTAAGCTGAGGCGAAAAACCATAAGAAAAGGCTGGCAGTTATTGGGGTCTGCCAACAGAAGTGAAAACCCAAAACTATGACTAACACACTGCCCGACATTGCTTCCAGGTACAGGGGATGCAATGTTACACGTGGAATCCGAACCACGGAAGCGTTGTGGCGTACTTCACATTTCACAGCAAGCTGTGCCAGAGATGAAGGTTTGGTTAATGGTGTATGAAAATCTCCGCCGAGACTCGAATCGGGAACCATTCGTTCCTCAGTCAAACAACTTAACCACTGAGTCACCAGACCGCTACAGATACACTGTTAACATTAGCATGTCGGTGACGCGAACCGGCAAAATTTTTATCCATCCAAAAATCACCCAACGCGCCTAAATAAAGTTTTCACCTCAAAAACAAAAAATCTAACTTATTTCACAACCCGAAGGTTGGTCGAATCTTCCCGAAGGAGACGTACCAAGCTACTGTCAGAGGCAGGAAGGACAATTCCTTTCCTCAGGGGCAACTGAACAACTGAAGGTCACGGCGTAGATCCTATAATCAAACACAACTCACAAAATTTCTGCTCGCCACAGGTATTGAATCCGCGACCGGAAAAAGAAACGTACCTAAGTAAGCGCCTTAACCGCTGAGCTACCAGATTGACGGATTTTGAAGTATAAGTGTGCTAAGTACTATCAAAATCGGATGAAAACTGTGGGTTTGTATGAAAAACGCTGACAGAAATTAAGGTGAGGTGGAAAGAAGAAGAGGGTTTAGGTTTTTAGTAAATCAAACGTAAACAGTATTTTTATATTTGTTTTAAAGTATACGAATGCAAAGTTTCATCAATATTGAATAACAACTGTGTGTGTGTATGTAGAACACTGGCAAAAAAAAAAAAAAAAAAAAAAAAAAAAAAAAAAAAAAAAAAAAAAAAAAAAAAATTATATTTTAGATACAAGTATAGTATATACTATCACTGCTGTACAACCGCGACACCTCATACTTAAATTGAAATAGAATTTAAAATTTAATCCTCCCATAACATACAGGTCAGTAACTGCTGCAGTTTCTATCAACAAGCTATGGAAACGCATGGCAAGGTATACAGGGTGTTAAAAAAATGCAAAATTTTTAGGAGGTGATAGTGTGCATCAAAATAAAACAAAAGTTTCCAATAAACATTTGGTTGCAATTGCATACTTTCGGAGTTAATAACAGGTTGTAAGGAAACGCAGTCTCTTAGTTATTAAAGAATTAGTAATTAATGTTTCTTTTTCCCTTGTTATGTTATTTCTATGGGAATTGTTTATTGGCAGCGGTATTTTCGAATCACCATTTTTTTTCTGATAAATGTTAAGCTGATTATTTGTGTAAGTTGTTAAAAAAAAATGCTTTATTAGGTATTATTATTATTTCTTACGTATTGTTTCAAAGAAATCGACGCGTCGTCATTACCAGATGAACAATGTATATGAAAATCGCTGGACGATAAACAGTGTGTGCTAGAGGAATATCTTTGGCAGAGAGAATAAAGAGCCATGAAAAAAGTGGCTCGGTGAAGATTGTTAGACAAACTGAGATTTTGTAGCTGTATGTGAATTAAAAGTTAATTAAAGGAATAAAAAAAATGGAACCAAGTGGAGGTTTTGTTTGTTTATTTTTCTTTTTTATGAAATGTATGGAAGAAATGTTGACACCTTCGATACTAGCAAGAAGAAAAGGTTAGTAAAGCAAAACTATTATACGTGGCGTCCCGACGCAGAGACGAGGCGTCATATATAACAAGTAAAAATGCGACGCCCGTCCACGGCAATGCATACTTCGGCCGCAGTCTCTGAAACTGTATTGGTTGTTCCTGTACACAATGACATGCATTTAAGACGTACAGGACCAAGAACAACCAGGACAGTTTCAAAGAGAGCGTGATTCCTTACGGCGAAGGGCTGAGGACGGGCGTCACATTATGGACCTATTACTCTCCCCGAAAATATGCGTTTGCGACCCTATGTTCATCAGATATTTTTGTCTTATTTTGATGCATACTATCACCTCCTAAAATATTTTAATCTTTTTCTAACACCCTGTGTAAAATAAGTGTGATCGCTTGCCATAAAAGAAAGTAGTGCCACATTGATGAAAGACATTGAAGTTTACTATCGGAGTTAAGGGATACACATTACGAGTGAATGCTGTTAGACGGAAACAGGAATTTTAACTGAGAAAGAAAAATGGAAACGAATTTATATTTACAGTTGTTGCTTTGTAAGATATCAGAGTTTTTTTTTGTTGCGATATGACACACTGAAGACTGACGGCAAAGGAAACATAAAAAGAATCTAAGACCGGTTATATATTTAAACGTGCAAAGATAACCAGAAAAAAATCCTAACCCGAGTTTAAGGAAGAGTCTTAAAATAATGCGGGCCGGATCGCAAGCTGAAGTATGTCTGAATGCTAATGCACAGCCTGTAGCTACGGCGTAATGCTTAGAACGTGGCCAGAGAGAATCGAGTATTCTCGGAGCAAGAAAAAAAAGTAATATACCCTGGAGAGCTGTGCCCCAGTTTGGAAGAAATAACGATTACATGGCTTTGCATTGAGCATTGCCTCAGGGATCTGGGGATCACTGGATCCTCATTCAAGTACATGGAATCTGTTAAGAACAAATAGTGTACTTTAAACATTACTGTGCTCCAAGTTTAGATGAAATAAGTATTCTAATTATTAAATAAATGCGATCAAGGTGGGTACTAAAAGAATAACCATTGTAACTACGTAAAATAACAGGCCATAGACGTACCATAATTTTTGCCCCTTTAGAATTCTTTATTTAGTGTTCCCTCTGCCTTAGTAGTACTATGTAAATTTATCTCTAACCAGGTGGCCCGTACGAAAATTTCTGGAATGATATACGGTGAGTAGCGAGTTTGTGGTTTGTAATACAATGAATGAAGAACAGGCCGTTTGCAATAATTGCTTCTTTCTCATCTGAAATAGGTACGAAGCAAAACGCTTACATGTTACGAAACAGTTAGAAATTATGAAATCTTTCCCGAACAGAGACGAACCCAGTCCATCCACATCTCTGCGATATTTCGTGCTGCTATATAGCGGTACGCGATCACTCCTTATCGACGTCAGCACAGCCTGGAAGCTGGGCTCTGAAATACTTCATTTTGTAGCATATATTGTTTATTTCTCAACACAAATACCCTACAGTAATTTAATCATGGTCCATGCGAAAATTTCGATATATAGTGCTTCCATCTAGCAGTAATGTAATCACTACATATCGACGAGAGCGAAGCTTAGCAGCCTGACACTGAAACAGGTACACGCGCGTGACCTTAATTGTTCATAATATTGCCATTTACAGATTTAATTTCGAAAATTTCCTTTCTTAATTAGTGATGTTATCAAAACTGAAAACTTAATCTTTAAAGTAATACCATACTCATCTATTTAGGTTAAGTATAATGTGAGGAAAATAATTCGTCACAAAAAAATACCTTTTAGAAACAAAATATATGATTATTTTTGGTGCGTGATACCAAGACGGTATCTTTGAGACACTATAACTGGGTCTGGCGCACGAAACGAGAGTACTTGATTCGAACCCCGATAGTTAATAAGTTTTCATCCTTTGGGTTTTACGCCACAAGGGAGAAGACAGTAATACTTGACACTTGCGGCGTTCAGTTGCAATTATGCTTAGGGTGGGCGTACAAATGAGACAGAGTCAATATTTTAAGAAGCAGAGATAAAAAAAAATTCCGGTAGCTAGGCTAATAAGTTCCATCGTGAAACACGGCGTTTCAGTGGTCACTCCCTATGCCACCACTATAAATTCCTTTGACAATGATGGCAGACAATATGACAATATGATAGCCGGAAACGAACTGACTTACTCGGCTAGTTACCCGAAACTTTGTTTATCTATACACGAACCTTCATTCTTATACAGAAAGAGCACGTTTATTAAGACATGAAAATCAACAGCTTAAAAATATACTTTCGCTAACGGTCGGTGCGCGTGAAAATTAAATTAACTGTTTCCTGACTGCGTTCAAAGTCCTATGTGCGAACGTGGCTTATAGGTTAGTGAGTAAACTACCTCCAAAGGAATCTTTGTTATCTACTGGCGAGTGACACCTTTGACCTTGAAAGCTCGGAGCCACACGAAAACATATTTACAATAACAGGCGATCATTAGTAAAACAGTCGTGTGTGTCATTTCTACGCAAAATATTGCATTATACTTCAAGTAACATTTTACGAGTAGAGAGAAACAAAGTAACAACATATCAATATCATATAATTATACGTAATTCAATGATGTCAGTGTATTGTTACATTTTCATTCAACAGTGCCAAAACTTATCTACTTAATATAGCGCATATCACGCATATTCAGCAGTACGACACACCTGTCAGTGTTTATATTAGTCCTCAAAGTGCAGACGCGGGATTTCGATGAAGTGGTTAAAACAAAGTGGAAGAGAACAATGTGCACAAGTCACTAAAGCCACGTTATCTCATTCCAAATCACTTTCGCATTCACATAGTCCATTATCGAAAGCCACACTAATTACATTTTTAAATGGTGATGTTGGTATGGCAATGTTATAACTGGGCTTTCGCCAAGCATATTGCAATATAGGCTTATACGTAGGTTCAGCAATTTGACTGTAAATCACAAAGTGAAGTTTCATGATGGAATGATGATAATGTATCTTCACTTGTGGTTTGGCACATTGTAGTCTTACAAAATCAGTATGTTTCTTGAGGTATAATGCAACGTTTTACATAGAAATGACACACACCACTGTTTTGTTTATGATCACTTGTTATTCTAAACATGTTTTTGTGCGTTTCCAAGCGTTCGAGGTCAAAGGTGTCCCTTGAGAGAGTTAAAGAAATTTCCGTGCAACTTCTGATATGGTAGTGTGTATTCCAAATAGGTCAACGCAAGTTGAATCCTGGAAGATTTGAGCAAGTATTAATAGCTGTGACAGTACTCTGTCGTTTCGATGATGCCTTTCTGCTACTGAACTGTCTTTAGGATTGAAGGAGTTGGATGTTAGACTCACAGCAGGTTTCGATGCAGGGCGATGTAACTTCAGCCGTCTTTTATATTTCCTAATATCTACATGGGATAGGGAGGCGTTGAGTGATGTGGAGATGGGAGTGCTGTTGATTGGAAACAGGATAAACAACATTCGCTACGCAGATGATAGTCATTTTTGTAGACAGTCAGCGAAGGTTACAACATCTTATAGATAGAGTATCACAATGCAGCCACGAATACGGACTTGACATTAATATAAATAAGACAGAAGTAATGGTCATTGGAAAAACCAGCAACTCTCAATGCCATATCATGATTAACCAGAAGACCATTAGAAGTGTACCAGGGTATACGTATCTAGGCACCACAGTAACTAGCCAATTGGATTCATCTGATGAAGTAAAGTCACGTATTGGTAAAGCCAGGGCTACTTTCAATAAAATGAATAATCTTTTTAAAAGTCGTAATTTATCCATTACCACGTAGATGAGACTCCTGCGCTGCTATGTGTTCCTGTATGGCACAGAAACATGGACATTAACGGAAACTATCATCCCAAAATCACTCAAGGCGGATGCCGGAATGCTTCCTTCAAAAGGCCATGACAGAATTCCTTCCCGTTCCTAGTCTCCAGTCCCATCCCGCCTCTAATGACCTCGAGGTCGACGAGGCGTAAAGCCATAAGTCAAAAAAGGAAACTATCAGTAAAAGGTAAGAAGCCTTTGAAATGTGGCTGTATTGAAGAATGTTGAGAATACCGTGGACAGACCACACCACAAATCCTGAAGTGCTCCGCCAAATGAAAAGAAATATGTAAATACTGACCACCGTAAAAATACGGAAGCAGCAGTTCTTTGACCACATCATGAGGAACAATAGCCGTAATAAACTCCTTCAGTCTGTTCTCCAAGGAAAAATACCTGTTTAAAGAAGTGCTGACAGAAGAAAATCTTCCTCGCTAAAAAATCTGAGAACATGGACCTCCAAGACAACTACGGAGCTAATCCGAGCATCAATCAACAAAGACAAGACATTTAAGATGGCTGGCGACATCCGGAACGCATAGGGACCAGAAGAACAAGAATATTCCACTGAATGGGAATTTTTTATCAAATGTTACACCAATTTCAAGGCTTCAGCAAGTAATTCTGTCTTGACCTTGTAACCTTAAAAACGCATTCGATATAACATAGAAGGCAATAACGGACAAGAACTTCGAGCGACCACCGTGAAAGATTGACTCAGCAGCAAAATGCACAGCAAATCCATGTCCAAGAATTTGAATGGCATGAAACTATAATTACGGCAATCACCTTCACGTTAACAGCGCGCATACCAAATTTAATAAGGTGATCATTAAGAATTAATAAAGTATCAGATATTTTGTGTCGGTTAGTTATAGGTTCAGTAACAAGCATGTATAACCAGTCCAGTGGCTTACTGCGATAGTGTAGTACGTAGCGCGCTTTTTTCGCTTTTTGTGTGGTTGGAATCCGACTTCGGGTATGGGTGGTTTTAGGGAAACTGACTGCTGGTTAGCAACGGAGACAGGTACAAATTTTTTTTTATACAAAATAAAATAAATACGTGTTTCAAGTTTACCCGAGGCGCATTAGTTTATAACATAACGGAAACAGATACAAACACTAGTGGTCGATACTTTCTCTCGCAGCTGTTTTGTTAGTTTTATTCTTTAAAAAGAAACCACATCACGATCATATTTTAAGTAATAAATAATATTTGCTATATTTCTTGCATTCCCATAATCATATTGAATCCTGGTAAACATTTTCGTCTTTTGTTGACAACAATTAACGCCTTCGTTAAAAATGTCTTGTATTCTTAGTTTCGTAATGGCAGTGTTTTCATCTTTTTATCAGCTGAGCAATCTACCTGTATCGTAGCCGGCCAATATACCCATAGGTCCCCATACTGGTAGGGGACCGAACAACTGAATGCGGAATATGAACCCTCAAACCTTCTAACATTTACAGAGCATAGCTTTGCCACAGAAGAGGGCCTTTTAAAGGTCAGCAGACTAGGTGTTGTGACCGGGACTCGAAGCGGGGACCACGCTATACTTTCTTTTATCTTTGCCTGCAGTGATTTCTGGAAGCCACGGAAAACACAAATCTAAATGCCCAGAATGGAATTCGAACCCAAGTCCTGCCGAAAACGAGGCACCATCCACCAGCCGCAGTTCCCCTCGGTCACTATTCAAGAGCCTTAAAGAGGCCATCCGAAAATTACGTCACACGAAATTCATGAGTTTTTGTAACCCCCCTCACCCCTCCCCTCCATTGTCACACGCGGTCACATTTGTGACCCGCTACACTGGTTTTTCAATTTTAAATTTAGTTAATATTAAATTAAATCAACACTTTCAAACTTATTTATATATTTGTGTTTAAAATATTTATTCTCGTAAATTCAACAATAAATAATACATTTTAGAAAATTGACAAAACATAAGAAATCAAATGAAGGATACAAAATTTAATCATATGGCGTCAATTATTCTATATTATTTATGACTGGCATAGCAATCACTTCGTTCTTGATTTGAATAATGCTAGGAACATTCAATGTGTCAACATCTTCTTCAACCAAACATATAGCATCATCATCATCGTTTATCAAGCAAAGAACTTCCCTGTCACATTCAGCTACAATTCTTTGAGGACAAATCTTCGTGATTGGCAAAACCTCTTGTCGCCTTTTATGTGATTGCTCGTGTTGGTTAGTGGCTTTGTGTGATGAAAGATATAGATCGCAGATGCCAAACGCTCGTTTAAATAAGTAGGCGTATACCGTATTTTGTCAAAGCCTTAAAGGCGGTATGGCCCTTCGGCGTCCTATGTCAAGGGCGGCTGACGTGCGCCACCGTTAGTACAGCGAGCGTGATCTCGTACCAATCAGTGGTACAAATAATCTATGTGACGTCACAAAGCTTTTTATTCGGCTCCTCCCCCCCTCCCTCCCCCAGTCACACGATGTCACACTTTGTTGACCCACCTCCCCAGTAATTTATGGATGGCTCCAAAAGTCTTAGGCGGACAGGTAGCTCAGTCGTTCCAAAGTTCGAGGGCGTCGTTCAGGTGACGGTACAGCCAGGTATCTTTAAGAGCTGTGCGTGATCAAGAGATATGCCAGGACTTTGCATGGAACGATCCAAGAGAGAGGTATAATGCGCAGAAAATAGGTTGTGACACCATCCGGATATAATTGGTACGAAACACATATTCTGATGGCAATTTCCCTTCAGAACTACCTATACCTTTCTAATTATTATTACTATTTGTGAACTTCAGTTCTTTGAGAATAATTTCCTCGCTCACTTTTTTTTTTACCAGTTTTAACATTAATTGGTTTTAAGGTTTTTGGTAAACTATTCTAAACTTTTCTTGGTAATGTATTCCAACGCCTGACACCCTTACATCAAGAAGAACATTTTTTCCACTCCCTTATGCTTGAAATCGAGTGACTGTTTGTGGTCATGATCACTTCACTTCCTTAAACGGCTCGTAATTTATTATTCTAACAATGTCCTTCAAGCCCCATCACCATTATAAGCCTTAAACGCAACAATCTCTTCACCACCCTGTTCCCATATTTCAAAGACTTCCAATCCAGCTGCCGTATCAGTTACGTACTGTATTGTGCAATAGTATCCACTAACAGATTTATCTGTATTCCTTTGCACCCCATCCAAATCCTGTATTTGATACCCAACATGTGGGTCAGATAATAAGCCACCATATTCGAGCAGTTGTCGGACCAATGTTTTGCAACACTCACTGAGAACTTTTGTTCTAATACAGACATACAGCTCTCTCTAATTCATTTTCAGTTTTTCGAATACTATTTTGACAACCGATTGCCACAGACAGACAAACTATATACCATTTTAATCAGGGCCGGATTAAGATAGCACGGAGCCCGTAGCAAATGCGAACGAGAGGCTCTCGGCTTGCTTTAGGTATTCAAGTTTAGGATATGAAATAAAACAATTAAAAAAACTACCTTTTGGAATTTAATGTGGGCATATTTAGAGATAACACTAGTGAAATCAATATTTCTCAGCAAATCATATTCTATGTTCATTAAAGACAGATCATTTAGACATTCTTGTCCCATTGTGTTCCTTAGCTCATATTTAATGCGCTTCAGTGTTGAAAAAGAACGTTCTCCGCTGGTGACCATCAAGCTCAAGTAAATGCCTTGGGAAGCACTGACGATGATCGGAGATCTTTTCAAGACTTTAAACTCCTAAGCATTCCAGATACACTGGTCACTTGATGGTAAACTTCCACGCGTTTAGCAAATGCAGATGACACATCATCAATTATGACAACAAACATCTGAATCTCAAAATGTTGTCTAGGTGTTTGACTTTCTACTACTTCATCGAATGTAGTAGAGCCGCTTTGTGTTTCGCTTGTGTTTTCTTGCAGTCAATTGCCGATATACTTCACAGCCAGTTAGGGCTTTAGATTTTGCCTCTGTATCCAGGAATGAGAATCGTATTGCTTGGACGTACTGGTATAGTGATTTATAAAGAGCGTTTCCCGTGTTAAGGTCTTGATGAGACAACTGCAGAGAAGCGTTAGTCGCTTGCAAGCGCTCTAGAATTTCGTTGCACGCAATAGTCATTATTCCAGTTTCTAACTTGTCCATTATAGAAACTAGCGCGTAAGTTAGATTACGGCACACTACTTTTTGATCCTCGTTGTTAGATATATTTTCCAAAATTTCTTGATAGTGTTAAAACCACATAAAAGCTCCTTCGTCGCATCAGCCCGGGCAGACCACCTAGTGTCCGACAAGCTTTTCAAAACTGGAATTTTTGAACTGCTATCTTTCAGTGCTTTCGGGAAAAGACCCCACGATAAGTTGAAGTGGAATAAAATGAATAAAGCCTTTCAGCGAAGTCGAAAAAATGGATGCTTCTGTACAGCAATCTGCAGCGCACTTGGCACCCAGATTTAATGAATGTGCGAATTAGGAAATATATTCCGCATACTTACTTATCTCCTTAATTTTTGCGTGTAAGCCGCTATTTTCCCCGACTTATGTTCCTGGCATTGTCATAACTTTGCCCTCGACTATCCTTCATACTAATATCATTGTCATTTAAAAAACCTAGTAAACTTTGAGTGATCTGTTCAGCAGTATGGCCTTTCAAATCCAAGAATCTTACAAACCTTTCCACTGGTCCAGATGGCAGGACATAGCGCACGATCAGTCAGTTGGTCTAGATGCGATATATCTGGAGTAAAATCTAATGAAACAGAATAGTACAGTATTTGCACCTCCTAATTTTGTAAATAAAAAGATCTCGTATGCTGGATGGAATTAGATGGATAAATTCCTCACATGTACCAAATTTAGCTATTAATTCTAATAAACCTAAATAAATTCCTTTCTGACTCGAACCAAAGATTTCATCACTACCCCGAAATGAAAGACCTCCTTCTGCAAAAAACATTATAACTGTGGTGTTTCATAATAATATTAATATTTAATTAAATTGCAATGGAGCGAACGCTCCGGTGACAATTTCCCTACCACCCATCTTACCCCATCACTGCATCCACCTACATTGGCCCTTGGCCAATTTTAACTTTAAATTCTTTCAACCTTTTTGGTAAATTACTCATCATTTCTACCGGTAACTTATTCCAATCCTTGACACCCTTACCCAAAAAAAGAGAATCTTCCTACACCCTTGTGCCTGAAATTGAGTGCCAGCTTGTGGTCATGGTCATCTTATCACTTCCATGCATTACTTTTAATTCTTACACCAATATCTTTCCATGCCTCATCACCAGTATATGACTTGTACACTCCCATGACCCTCTTCACCCTCCTCCTATCTTCTAATGAAGCTGATCCCAATTTTTTTTTGCCACGAAACCCTAATTGATCATACATTTTTTGGCGGATCCCCATATTTATAAGCGTAAGCTGAAAAACGAGTCTCGCATCGGTAAGTCATCACAAATGGAAGCAGGACCATGGTAGCCTTCTCACGAAGCGGTTATGAATCTTTTCAACGAACATTTTATTTAATTCTTAGCCGGAACACTGAACCCTTGTGACACTTCCACGGAACCCCATGGTTCCGCGGACCACCATTTAGGAACCACAGAATCCCATTCCAGCTCTTTTTAACCGACTTCAAAAAAGGAGGAGGTTCTCAATTCGTCTGAATTTTTTTTTGGATGTATGTTCAGCGATATCTTCGCCAATTTTGAACCGATTTAAATGAAATTTTTATAGTGGATAAAGTATACCTCCAAAGTGGTCCCATATGAATTTCATTGAGAAACCACCCCTTCTACCCCTTTACACCGCTTAACTTGTATACAAACCCACACTTTTTATCCAATTTTCATGGAAATTTGAAAATCTAAAGTAAAAAATAAACAGAAAAATACTGTCAACTTTTGGTTTGAAAAAACCGAACCCTTCTCCCCCTATCCACCCCTTAATTTTTACCAATGTTCTTTATACAAAGCTAAAGTCGACACCATTTAACTGATCTCCGTTAAAGTTGGCATATACATATTGCTATTCATTATTCTAATGAATGATTGTGTTGATTGTTTACTATCTGAAATTAGATTGTTTGCAGATGACATAATGCTGTATAAAAGGATCAAAACGATAGAGGACTGTAAACAGTTGCAGGCTGATCTGGACAGGATATCTAGTTGGGTTGGTAAACATGGGATGAAGATAAATGCAAAGAAGAGTCAGCTAATTAGATACACAAATAAAAAACAAAAGGTAAAGTATGAATATAAGGTGGGGAAAGAATTGCTTACTGAAGACTTGAAATGTAAATATCTTGGCATTACATTTGATAACAAGCTTAACTGGGCAGGACACATTGGACAGGTGGTAGGAAAAGGTTTCAAAACTCTGCACTTGTTGGAAAGAGTGATGAGAGGATGCACGAGAGAAGTAAAGGAATTGGGTTACAAAACTTTGGTAAGACCATTGCTCGAATATGGTAGTGTAGTATGGGACCCACAATTTGAGTATCAAATACAGGAGTTGGAGAAGGTGCAAAGAAGGGGTGCTAGATTTGTTTCTGGAAATTATCGCAGAATGCAATCAGTGACAGATATGATAAAGGAGCTGGAATGGGATTCATTGCATGACAGGAGGAGGATGAGGAGGGTCATGGGAGTGTACAGGGCGTATACTGGCGATGAGGCATGGAAAGATATTGCAGTAGGTATGAAAAGTAGTTTATGGAAGGGAAAAGATGACCATGACCACAAGCTGGCACTCGATTTCAGGCACAAGGATGTGGGAAGATTTTCTTTTTTAGGCAAGGGTGTCAGGGATTGGAATGAGTTACCAAGGGGAATGATGAATAACCTACAGAAAACGTTAAAAGAATTTAAAGTTAAAATTTGTAGAGGGCAAATGTAGGTGAGTGTAGGATAGGGGGAAGTTGGGTGTGTAGGGAAATTGCCACCGGAGCGTGTGCTCCATTGCAATTAAATTAAATTAAATTAAATTAATTTTCCATGGAAAAAATTTCTGACCCCCTCCCCAAAAAAAACACTCCTCTCTCCCTTTACATCCCTTAATTTTTATACAAACAAACATTTTTTATCCGATTTCAATGGAACTTTGGACATGTATAGTCAAAAATAAAGAGAAAAAAGCTGTCAACATTTGGTTTGAAAAAACTGAACCCCTCTCCCCCTATCCACCCCTTAATTTTTACCAATGTTCTTTATACAAAGCTAAAGTCGACACCATTTAACTGATCTCCGTTAAAGTTGGCATTTACATGTAATTTTCCTTGGAAAAAATTTCTGACCCCCTCACCAAAAAAAACACTCCTCTCTCCCTTTACATCCCTTAATTTTTATACAAACAAACATTTTTTATCCGATTTCAATGGAACTTTGGACATGTATAGTCAAAAATAAAGAGAAAAAAGCTGTCAACATTTGGTTTGAAAAAACTGAACCCCTCTCCCCCTACCCACCCCTTAATTTTCGCCAATGTTCTTTATACAAAGCTAAAGTCGACACCATTTAACTGATCTCCGTTAAAGTTGGCATATACATGTAATTTTCAATGGATAAATTTCTGACCCCCTTCCCAAAAAAAACACCCCTCTCTCCCTTTACATCCCTTGATTTTAATACAAACAAACATTTTTTATCCGATTTCAATGGAACTTTGGACATGTATAGTCAAAAATAAAGAGAAAAAAGCTGTCAACATTTGGTTTGAGAAAACTGAACCCCTCTCCCCCTATCCACCCCTTAATTTTTACCAATGTTCTTTATACAAAGCTAAAGTCGACACCATTTAACTGATCTCCGTTAAAGTTGGCATTTACATGTAATTTTCCTTGGAAAAAAATTTCTGACCCCCTCACCAAAAAAAACACTCCTCTCTCCCTTTACATCCCTTAATTTTTATACAAACAAACATTTTTTATCCGATTTCAATGGAACTTTGGACATGTATAGTCAAAAATAAAGAGAAAAAAGCTGTCAACATTTGGTTTGAAAAAACTGAACCCCTCTCCCCCTATCCACCCCTTAATTTTTACCAATGTTCTTTATACAAAGCTAAAGTCGACACCATTTAACTGATCTCCGTTAAAGTTGGCATTTACATGTAATTTTCCTTGGAAAAAATTTCTGACCCCCTCACCAAAAAAAACACTCCTCTCTCCCTTTACATCCCTTAATTTTTATACAAACAAACATTTTTTATCCGATTTCAATGGAACTTTGGACATGTATAGTCAAAAATAAAGAGAAAAAAGCTGTCAACATTTGGTTTGAAAAAACTGAACCCCTCTCCCCCTACCCACCCCTTAATTTTCGCCAATGTTCTTTATACAAAGCTAAAGTCGACACCATTTAACTGATCTCCGTTAAAGTTGGCATATACATGTAATTTTCAATGGATAAATTTCTGACCCCCTTCCCAAAAAAAACACCCCTCTCTCCCTTTACATCCCTTGATTTTAATACAAACAAACATTTTTTATCCGATTTCAATGGAACTTTGGACATGTATAGTCAAAAATAAAGAGAAAAAAAGCTGTCAACATTTGGTTTGAGAAAACTGAACCCCTCTCCCCCTATCCACCCCTTAATTTTTACCAATGTTCTTTATACAAAGCTAAAGTCGACACCATTTAACTGATCTCCGTTAAAGTTGGCATTTACATGTAATTTTCCTTGGAAAAAAATTTCTGACCCCCTCACCAAAAAAAACACTCCTCTCTCCCTTTACATCCCTTAATTTTTATACAAACAAACATTTTTTATCCGATTTCAATGGAACTTGGACATGTATAGTCAAAAATAAAGAGAAAAAAGCTGTCAACATTTGGTTTGAAAAACTGAACCCCTCTCCCCCTATCCACCCCTTAATATTTACCAATGTTCTTTATACAAAGCTAAAGTCGACACCATTTAACTGATCTCCGTTAAAGTTGGCATATACATGTAATTTTCCATGGAAAAAATTTCTGACCCCCTCCCCAAAAAAAACACCCCTCTCTCCCTTTACATCCCTTAATTTTAATACAAACAAACATTTTTTATCCGATTTCAATGGAACTTTGGACATGTATAGTCAAAAATAAAGAGAAAAAAGCTGTCAACATTTGGTTTAAAAAAACTGAACCCCTCTCCCCCTATCCACCCCTTAATTTTTACCAATGTTCTTTATACAAAGCTAAAGTCGACACCATTTAACTGATCTCCGTTAAAGTTGGCATATACATGTAATTTTCCATGGAAAAAATTTCTGACCCCCTCCCCAAAAAAAACACCCCTCTCTCCCTTTACATCCCTTAATTTTAATACAAACAAACATTTTTTATCCGATTTCAATGGAACTTTGGACATGTATAGTCAAAAATAAAGAGAAAAAAGCTGTCAACATTTGGTTTGAAAAAACTGAACCCCTCTCCCCCTATCCACCGCTTAACTTTTACCAATGTTCTTTATACAAAGCTAAAGTCGACACCATTTAACTGATCTCCGTTAAAGTTGGCATATACAAGTAATTTTTCATGGAAAAAATTTCTGACCCCCCCCCCCCCGCAAAAAACACCCCTCTCTCCCTTTACATCCCTTAATTTTTATACAAAACCTACATTTTTTATCCGATTTCAATGGAACTTTGGACATGTATAGTCAAAAATAAAGAGAAAAAAGCTGTCAACATTTGGTTTGAAAAAACTGAACCCCTCTCCCCCTATCCACCCCTTAATATTTACCAATGTTCTTTATACAAAGCTAAAGTCGACACCATTTAACTGATCTCCGTTAAAGTTGGCATATACATGTAATTTTCCATGGAAAAAATTTCTGACCCCCTCCCCAAAAAAAACACCCCTCTCTCCCTTTACATCCCTTAATTTTAATACAAACAAACATTTTTTATCCGATTTCAATGGAACTTTGGACATGTATAGTCAAAAATAAAGAGAAAAAAGCTGTCAACATTTGGTTTGAAAAAACTGAACCCCTCTCCCCCTATCCACCCCTTAATTTTTACCAATGTTCTTTATACAAAGCTAAAGTCGACACCATTTAACTGATCTCCGTTAAAGTTGGCATATACATGTAATTTTCCATGGAAAAATTTCTGACCCCCTCCCCAAAAAAAACACCCCTCTCTCCCTTTACATCCCTTAATTTTAATACAAACAAACATTTTTTATCCGATTTCAATGGAACTTTGGACATGTGTAGTCAAAAATAAAGAGAAAAAAGCTGTCAACATTTGGTTTGAAAAAACTGAACCCCTCTCCCCCTATCCACCCCTTAACTTTTACCAATGTTCTTTATACAAAGCTAAAGTCGACACCATTTAACTGATCTCCGTTAAAGTTGGCATATACAAGTAATTTTTCATGGAAAAAATTTCTGACCCCCCCCCCCCCCCCGCAAAAACACCACTCTCTCCCTTTACATCCCTTAATTTTTATACAAAACCTACATTTTTTATCCGATTTCAATGGAACTTTGGACATGTATAGTCAAAAATAAAGAGAATAAAGCTGTCGACATTTCGTTTGAAAATATTGAACCCCTTTCACCTTATCGACCCCATAATTTTTGCCAACGTTCTTTATACAAAACTATAGCCGACATCATTTAACTGATCTCCATTAAAGCTGTCATATACATGTAATATTTCATGGAGAAGCTTTCTGACCAAAAAATAAAAAAGCAACCCTATCTCCCCTTTTAAACCCCTTAATTTTATAGAAACCTATATTTCATATCTGATTTTGATTGAACTTTGCCAATGTATACTTTCAAACTAACAGAAAATTCTTGTCAATATTTGGTCTGCGAAATCCCAACCTCTCTCCCTCCTACCAACCCCTTAATATTTGTGAATTATTTATATATATATAAAAAGCTGCAGTCGCCACCATTTGACCTATTACCATGAAAGTTGGCGCTTATATGTTTTTTTTCACGAGGAAGGTTTCTGACCAACAATTTAAAAAACCACCCCCACTCCCCATTAAACCGTTTAATTTTTATACACACTCACAGTTTTTATACAATTTAGATAGAACTTAGCAAACTTTTAGTGTAAAACAAAGAGAAAAATAATGTCAGCTTTTGGTTTGCAAAAACTGAATCCCTTTCCCCATTTCCGCTCCTTGACTTCTGTTAATTTTCTTTTTGAAAAGCTACAGTTGACACCATTTGACCGATCTTGATGAAAGTTGGCACATATATGTATTTTTTTATGGAGAAGATTTCTGACCAAAAAATAAAAAAGCTACCCTAGCTCCTCTTTTACATCCCTTAATGTTTGTAAAAACCCACATTTTAATCCGATTTCGGTGGAACTGCGCAATACATTAAATCAAATAAAAAAAGAAACATACTACTCACATTACTTTGACAATAACACAAACCCTATTCCCTTATCTACCCCTTTAATTACTGTCAATGTTCATTATATAAAGCTACCGTTTCTATCTGATTTTGAAGGAAGTATGCACATGTATACTTCAAAACAAACAGAAAAATAGTCTGCATTTGGTTTAGAGAAGCTAAACCTGTCTCCCCCTTTCCACCCCTTTAATCTACACAAAGCACAGTTTCTATCTGATTCTGAAGAAAATTTGCACACACATACCTTAAAAAATACATGACAATTGTGTTTAAATTAGGTTGCAGAAGCCCAACCCCTCTTCCCTTCTACCCCCACCCCTCCTAATTTCCAATGTTCTTTATAGATACCTACCGTTTTTATCAGATTTCGATGGAACACTGCAAATGTATACTTAAGAACAAAGAGAAACATTCTGTTTACGAAACCTAACCGCTCACTCCCTTACCCCATTTAATTTTTGTAAATGTTTTTTACTCAAAGCTACAGTTTTTATCTGGTTTCGATGGAACTTTTCACATGTATACTTTAAAACAAAGAGAAAAATGCTGTCCACACTACCTTAAAAAAACCAAACTACTCTTCACCTTCACACCCCTTAATTATTTTTTTATACACACCTAAAAAATTTATATGATATCAATAGAAATTTACAAACGTATACTTTAAATCAATCAGAAAAGACAGTCTACATTTGGTATACAAAAGCCAAATCCCTCTTCTCCTTTACCCCCATCGTTTATAATTTTCAATGTTCTTTACAAAATCCACAATTTTAAGTACCGTCAAAATCAATTACGCTATTTTTAAGTGATTGCAGAATATTCATTAGTTGTATGTGTCCTAATGTCTCAACATGTACTTCAGATTTCAACTTGGACGCCGAGCTTTTACGTTATGAAAACCAATCAAATATCTATATTTTCTGTGTGATGCCGAAACGAATAGATATATTCCAGAGACAGATTCATGTATGTGGTATATATTAATGTCCAGATGTTACATGTTTCGAATATCGAGCAGCAGATGTAACAGATGTTTTGATTAGATCGAAACACAGTCTGGACCAAAATGTAAACTGACATTACTTAACACAGCATCCAATTCACCCCATTCTGAAACTTGTTAGGGTATATAAAGATAGATTTTTTTTGAAAGCATCACTTAAACCACTGAGCTACCGGGAAGTTCGAAAAATTAGAACTTCCGCGGCATATTAGATACAAATTAACTATGATACCACTGAAAATTTAAAAATAAAATAATTGTTTAAAAAACATAAAAACCGCCTTCAAAAAAAGGGCACCAAAAATTTTAAAATAACTTTATACCTTGCTTAGAAGAAAGTAAATCTAAATGTACAATATTTTACATTACTGTTATTGAAATTTTACATTAATTAGTTATTTTTGGAGTCTGTGCCAGCAAAAACAAGAAAAACAAAATGATAAAAACATTAATAAAAACAATAATACATAAAAAATCATGTAACTATTTACCTATAATTAATTCTAGAAATATTTTTCAACAAAACTGAAACATATAGATGATACACCGATATTATACTAACTATAAAGTGTTTACTGCATGATGCAGCCTAACAACTGACACTATAGCGCCAGAGATATACCTGGATGACCAATAAGGCCGAGCCACAGGTAACATACCGTTAATTTGTTTCCCTTAAGCTATCTCCCGCAATAAAACTATCTTCCTTACGACATGCTGTAAAATATTTGGAATTTTTGTTCGTACCCTCGGTTCGCCTCGAACACCAAATAAAGTTCAGTAATTCTATCTGCGTGGTCTGACAGCTGGCACCGACTCCAAAAATAACTAATTAATGTAAAAATTTCAATTAAATATTGTACATTTAGATTTACTTTCTTCTAAGCAAGGTATAAAGTTATTTTAAAATTTTTGGTGCCCTTTTTTGAAGGCGGTTTTTATGTTTTTTAATATCATATCTGTTACAGAATGCATTCTGCGGTAATTTCCAAAAACAAATCTAGCAGCCCTTTTTTGCACTCTCTCCAACTTCTCTATTTGATACGCGAAATGTGGGTCCCATACTACACTACCATATTCGAGCAATGGTCTGACCAAATTTTTGTAATCCAATTCCTTTACTTCTCTCGCACATCCCCTCATCACTCTCTCCAACAAGTGCAGAATTTTGTATACCTTTTCCTACTACCTGACGAATGTGTCCTGCCCAGTTAAGCTTGTTATCAAATGTAATGCCAAGATATTTACGTTTCAAGTCTTCAACAAGCAATTCTTGCCCCACCATATAATCATAATCAACCTTTAGTTTTTCATTTGTGCATCTAATAAGCTGACTCTTCTTTGCATTTATCTTCATCCCGTGTTTACCAACCCAACTAGATATCCTGCAACTGTTTACAGTCCTCTAGCAATTTGATCCTTTTATGTAGCATTATATCATCTGCAAACAATCTTATTTCTGACAGTAAACAATCAACACAATTATCAATTAGAATAATGAATAGCAATGGTACTAATACATTACCATGTGGCATTCCCATTTTTACTTCCATTTCTTTTGATACTACATTTCCTACCCTATTTTCTACCTTTTAAAAATTCTTTTACCCAGCAAATAACTTTCTCATCCACTCCAATAGTTTGCCTTATTTACTACCATTTTATGGCTCACTCTGTCAATTTTCGCAAATGTTAGATTCTTCTTTTCACGAATAAACTGAGAGTGAAGTGTATGCACTTTGGCCTCTATTTCTTTTCTTGGTAAGTTTAGAGCATTGGCAATATCCTACCACGTCGTTTTTCTTTATTTTGATTTTATAATCACGGTTTGAAGTGACCCACAGAATCCATAATTCTGGTACAGCTGGATTAGTTGAAGCAGCGTTTCGTTTGCCCACAGCACTGACATGGCACGTTGCGCACACAACTAGACTCTGGTACAAGTAACGGGGGCTGATTCGCAATTTTTTCGCTCTGGAAGCGGCAACACACAACATGTCCTGCGGCACGTAGGTGTTGCGTAAAATGTTGCACGCAACGTTTTGGGACAGCGGGGAACGTAGCAGCGTCACCCAGACTCAGTGTTGCGCGTCACATTTGTCCCCACTATATCCGGCCCTTCAGTTCTACCGCCCAGGGCAGCTGATTTATGCTTGACGAGGCGGCTATCAAAATTCCAAGATTCGTCACTGCTGGTAATTAACGGAAAACGATTCCAAATTGTAGGGTTATACGAACAGTTCGAACACTATATCAGAGAGTTCCCTTGGTATTGCGGTTTTGTCAATATGCAATACGTAATTACAATGTGGTTGGCGTTCACTCTTGAAATAACTACTATAACACAGCAAAATATTTAGAAAATTTGGGGATTCACATATTTTAATTACTTTTTCGTACTTTTCAACGCATTTAGAAAACCTTACTAACCACAAAATTTAAATTAGTAAATGTCTGCTATAGTTTCATACAATGTCGGCAGCCATCAAGAAAAAAAAATTATAGTTCAGTGTCTACGTTCTTTTTTGCCATGCTGTATGTCTTTCTACCATTCGTAACGTATCTGATATTAAGTGGCTAATCCGGTACTGATTTTAATCCTGAGACTGTTTACTACAACTTTGGTTATACGTCTTGACGCGGTAACGTTGATAGTTTTTCAGCTATGCATAGTTGTTGTTTTCTTTATATATATATATATATATATATATATATATATATATATAATGTCAAGTTTCGTACCGCCTTCGTGATAAAATGTGAGTTTACTGTTGCTTTGTAAAATAATTACACTTTTGATTGAGAGCCTCTTATGATTATCTAGGGTTCAATAAAATGTTATTAAGGCTCAAATTTTAAATGTTGCAACGAGTTTATACTGATTTGGCACTCAGGCCCTTTTTAAGCTCTTTTGACCTGAAAAAACTATGACGCGGGCACTCCAGAGGTGGAAACTATTCAGGATTAAAGTACTAAGGAATGTCTGTGCCAAATTACAGCTCTACATTATTTTTTTTGAGGTTGCTCCTAAAATCCCTGGGATATTATTATACTTTGAAGGTCGTTTTGGACCTTAGGGTTTCAGTAAGAGCAATTAGTATTTTTCGGAATAGTTGCTGTATTTTGTGAATCTAACTTGCAACGGGTCTGATCGGTGAAGTCGGACGCAATTCAGCATAAAAAATTCTTAAGGAAAAGTCACCATCGGTTGGTTCGTTCCGGTCAGCTATGACGCAAATACATGTTCACTTCGGAACATAAATAGCATTGCTCTCGCTCATTCTTCATGTATACTTGAACGAATCAATATGGGTTAGCTAATCGATCGCGCTGACTCTCTTAGCCTCACCTAGTGCTAATGCTGTCCAACCAACCTGCCATGTCTTCCGTCATATTCATTAAATCTATCAATCAGTATTTTAAGCAGGAATTTAGCTTCAAGACGCTAGTATTCCGAGTAGTCTTTGCGGGAAAAGTTATCGACTGTACATCCACAGTTTTCAGTGGCCATTAAATGGACTCACTACCAGTTAGCTAAACCAGTCCTAGCCTTCTCTATCCTCGGTTCTCCGACCGTAAAACCGAGTGGTGTCAGATAACCTTATAAATTATCACTATTAGCGGAAGACCAAGGAGAGGCCCAAAAACACGAAGGTTACACGTTCATGGCTGAGGACGTCTTCGGCCGTCCGCTAGAGAGCATCCCAGTGACGGTGGACGGCTTGAGACGTCCTTTCCTTATGGGACTGTATAGAAGGCTGGTGATCCCAGTACCTGGCCTACGAGCTCGCCCTTTCACTCAGCCATTCATTAAAGTCTTACCTTTCACCGAGTGAAGACCGTTTTCAAATCGGACAACTGGTGTTTCTTTTTAAATAATTTTTCTAACTTAGCGTTTTTTTCAAGTGCAAAATATTATTCTATTGATTAATTTCACCCATCTACTTGATAATTAGAAGAATTTTAAGGCAAGTCTTATTTAAATTATTTACTTCGTAATATGTAATTTGGCATTTGCTGTAAAGTTCGGAATAAACTTTTATTTTTTTTTCTCAAATCTTGAACTTAAATTATTATGTTTCGCAATTCGATTGTAGATTAACTTTCCTTTTTATAATAATAAATGTTTAAAATATATTTGCTGACAACGGGTTTTTGTTATTTTTAATTAAAAATACTATTTTATAAATTGAGTTGAAATATTTGTGAGCTCTTACCTCGATTAAATTACGTAATTGTATTTTTTTTTTCAATAAAAGTAAAATAAACAACATAAAAGGGCAGAAAATTTAAATCATCTGCCGTCTCAGGTAAGATGGTCAATAGCGTGACGGCGGACGCCTAGAGACGTCCGCGTTATGCGCGTTTGCTTTCAGAGTTAGTCACTGACAGGACTCTTTATATTGCCGGTAGCGTTCAATGTGTTAAGGTCCATCACTCACAACGTCCACAAACAGGCCAACAACCACTCAAACCCCTGACAACACGAGTAAATCTCTAACAAGCATGTGATAGTCCAACAAACGATGTATAGTGAAACAGTTGCGATTCAGGAGATAGTTAAATTAAAATAGCAAGTAAAATAGTAGCTGGAAACGTGTCCTGTGAAGAAATTATCAACAGTAAGCTATATCAGCTATCAAGTGCAATGTCTGTTAAAAATAACTCAAGTATTGTTATTTATCTTACTATAGTTTCTAACTTCACAGATACTATTTAACAAGATAGTACCACATAAAATAATGTAATCTATTCAAGAAGTTTCTTGTTGAAATATCTAGACAATGAACGAGCAGAAATTGAGAAATATGTTATACTTGTAGTTCTTCCCTCGAAACACAGATTGCGAAAAATGAAATTTCCTGAAAGATTAGTTTAATGGCGATGAGAATTTACTAGAATAATCATAATATGTCAAAACACATTTCCCTGTGTGATTCAGTATTTTCAGATAGATAAAATTAGGATGTATCGTCTGTGACATTGACAACCAAAAAGTTTGTATGGTACTTTCGACCAAGAATGATCAAGGCTCATGAATGAATGGAACAAATCTGAAGGAAAATGGTCCTAATCGATTGAATTTTCGAACAGATTTAAAAATTTTAGATACCGTTTAACAAGTTTAAAATAAAAAGGCATACATTTCAAAATTCATGAGGCTACTAATAAAAATTATCCTTGTCTTTTGACTTAATAAAATTAAAGAGCACAGCAGAATTACGGCATACAAAGTTACTGCAAATCTGATTCTTTCTTTTGTCTCAGAAGCCATGACAATAAAGTCACAAGACAAGCGACGATTCACTCTTGTGGAAAAGACGTACCTGATAATAGCTGCAGGTCTTGCAGTGCTACAGATGCAGGAGCATTGATAGCTCCTGAAGTGGAGAAAACTCAAGAAAGTGATGAAATACTAGTAAGAGTATTTTCAGAGTACGCGGGGGAATCAGATCATTTCTGTTTGATATATGCTGTAAATCCTTAGAAGAAAAAAGGTAGTACACACACACACACACACACACACACACACACATATATATATATATATGTGTGTGTGTGTGTGTGTGTGTGTGTGAAAGAAGTCAGGTCTAAAAATACAGGGCGTTCGCCGGAAAACGCTACCCTCCCAGTCTGTTGCCGTCGGCAACTTGCTCGGTCAGTAGTGCCAGCAGTTTCCGCCACACGGCACCGTGAATCACCGCACTGTTTAACACCTCCGCTGCCCCAACAGTGCAATGCAGTGACCCTTACATTGTTAAGAACGGTTTCTTTGCATTGTAGATAGTTTGTAACTTCAGTCTCTTATTAATCAGTGTTGTGAATAAACGTTTCTTTGCGGTTTGGCTGGTTTGGGGCTTCATACTCTTATTAATCTGTACCGTGTTTGAGTGTGAGTAAAATTATGGTACGTTACAGTTTGCAACAAAGAATATTTCTCTACGATACATATGTGAAGAAGAAGTCGTTTAAAAAGTGTCGCAGTAAATTTCGTCGCGAATTTCCTGGCGCTTTACTGTCAGCTAAATCAACAATTCTGCGTCTGGTTAAAAAAGTAAGAGAAACGGGTTCATTTTTTAACAAAAAGAGACTGTCGGTCAACCGTATTCTCACAGAGGAGAAAATTGACGATATCGCTTTTCGACTAGAACAGTCACCCAAAAATCATTAAGTCAGTTAGGGCAGCGTGTGTCTCGAAATATGTTCAGAAGATGTGAAATGTGCATTACACAAGAGGGTCAACACTTCCAGCATCTTTTATAAGGTAAGCTAATGAATTACGTCACATTTAAATGCTTAGCACTGAAGTTTATGAAGCGTAATTATTATGAAATAGTCCGCGGCCGACGGTCGAACAATGCCGGAAACTGAGCGCTCGCTCGCCGCGAGCAGTTTCTTCCTTGTAGCGCTAACAGTGGGTTGCGTTTCCCGGCGAACGCCCTGTATATAGATAGAAGAATATAAACTGGCTATAAATGAAGTAACTAATCATCATGAGAGACATTAATCAGTTAAAAAGGGCGTGAGACAAGGTAGTGGACTATCTCCATTAATATTCAACTTGGATGTAGATGAATCAATAAAGGAAGTAACAGATATTTTTTCATGTGGCATAAGTGTTCAAGGAGAAAAAATCAGTATGCTACGATTTGCTGATGACATTGTCTTGTTAGCAGAAAGGGCTGAGGATATTGTGAAGTTACTGAATGGCATGAACCAAATACTGAAGGAAGATTTTGGACTGAATATAAATCAAAGCAAGAAAAAGTGATAAAATGTAACAAAAATAATACCAATCACATTAGATTAAATATAAAAATAGGATCGGATACAATAGAAGAAGTAAGTGGATTCTGCTACTTGGCAAGCAAAATTACAACCGATGGCCGAAGCAGGAATGATATTAAAAGCAGAATAGCACTAGCAAAAGGAGCCTTCATGTAAAATGGAAATCTTTTAGTTTCAAATATTGATCTCGGACTTAGAAAGAACTTTTTAAACCTCTATGTGTGGAGCACAGCACTTTATGGTATTGAAGCATGGACTTAAGGAATACCAGAAAGAAAGAAATTTGAACGATTTGAAATGTGGTGCTACAGACGAATGCTGAAAATTAAGTGGACAAACAAAGAAAGAACTGAACGAGTTTTAGAAATGATAGATGGGGAAGGAAGTTTGTGGAAGAAGTCACATAGGTCATATTTTGAGACATGCTGGATTTGTTAGTGGAGGGAACAGTCGAAGGTAAGAACTGCAGAGGAAGACAGACATTAGAATATATGAAGCAGAAAATTATGGACGTGGGTTGTAATGGGGTATATAGAGATAAAGTGGTTAGCACATGTAGGAAGGGATGGAGTGTTGCATCAAACCAGTCAAAAGACTGATGACAGCAAAAAAAAAAAAAAGTGAAACCTATGTTTGCATAAGTGGTTTACAGCTTAGTGTATAAATTATCTCAAAAGGAATGCTTGTTAACAACAGAAAATAAAATAAGATTCTTCCCGTGACACATCTGATACGGTTGAGTCTACTCCAAATAGGACGACGCAAGTTGAATCCCGCAAGAATTGAGCAGCGATTTTTAAATCGCACAGTATACGGTGGTTTTGATGATGCCCACGCTGCCATGGGACTTTCCGTAGGATTGAAGGAGTTGGGTGTTAATATCACACCAGTTTTCTGTTCAGGGAGGCGAGACTTGTGTCGACTTTTGTATTGCTAGTATCCCAATAGATCTGAAGCGACTCATTGCTCAACATTCCCCACCACAGTCGAGTAGTGGTCCATTTACCTTGTGGTATGAGGTAGTAGAATGTTACAGTCTACCTGCAGCCATTGGTCTGAAGTAGACAGGAGAGTGCCAGTTACGATGGCCATGGTTTGGTGACGCTGAACCTCCACCATCTGGGTTTGATAACTGGGGTTGGAATTAAAAAAAAAAAAAAAAATGATAGAAATATTCAGGAAAACATGACCTTAAAAACGGGTAAATCTGACCTAACAAATTATAACCAAATATTTAAATTTACTATACATCATGCTCAATTGCACGTCATTTACTTTATCTAGTAGTGTCGCTTTCACGTAGACAGCATAATTTATTTCCGTTCACTCATGGCACCTCTCGGAAATTAAATTTTAAATCATTTTGTTCAAGTCACTTTAATTTCACGTAATTTATAGAAAAGAACTCTTTCATCTGTACTAAAATACTCCTCTCCAAATTCCCTTACGTAACGCTGTAACTTCGCACTTTCAGAAAATTTTGTCTTCGGCATGGCGGTACTCACTGGTCCACTGCAGATTTAACACTGACTGAGGATTATTTTCAAAAGTATTTCATTGAGACACTAACCGACGCGGATCGACACAGGCATGCTGCTGCTTTATTGTCGAGATTAAACGGCGGGCGGAACATTAACGTTTAGAGAGTGATAATAATGTATAACTTTAATTCTTGACTGGTGAATTCTAACCAATTCAGTGATAATTAGTTTGGTTTTCCCTCTAAAGTATAATAGGAGTACAGTTCATGAAAAATTTTCTAAATTTATTTTCATCTGTTTCTAGTAAATTCTCGGTACTACTAGAAAATTACAAAAATTTTCCTCAAAATATGACCATAAATACTATCGTAATATGACCAAAACTGGGGAAATGGCCCTAATACGCATTTATATACTATATAAAATGCATTTAAATACAATCCACAACCTTCAATCAGTGATCTACTCAGCATTAACGCTCAAAAGGAAGGAAGGAAAAAATATGACTTGTCGTAAGGATCAGAACCCTAGTGATAACTATTGAACCACACGCAAGAAAAATATTCAGTTAAGAAGTAAACCAAGGCAAACGCTGTTGTTCTTAATGTGTTCCTTTCCAGCCGTTCAGGTAGCTTGCACCGAGTTTTCTGCTTGGCAGGTAGGTATGTTCTGAAGTGAGAGACACTGGTCTTTGAGTTGCCAAATAAAACATTTCCCTGTTATTTAGGTTGCCTGTGCCAATTTTTGTTATCTTAAGAATAGGTTGAAGGCGTCATCTTCTAATGTGGGCGTCCATTTCCTGAAAAACAAGCGTAAGGATTTCTTCTGATTGCACTGTCAGGTTTATACAAGGGGTGGTCAAATGATAAGGTACGAAACGACACGGTGGGTACAAATGTAGACTTTATTCAAAATATACACCATAGGCCTGAGCACAACGATCCCACTGATGAATGAGCCGCAGGATTCCTTGTTCCCAGAATTCCTGTGGCCGTGACGAGATCCAGTCCTTCACAGCGTCGTTGAGTACATCGTCCGAGTTGAAGCGCTTCCCTTTGAGGTGTTTCTTCAGTGGACCAAACACATGGAAATCGCAGGGCGACATGTCCGGACTGTAGGGCGGATGGTCCAACGTCTCCCACTTGAACTTGGCCAGTTCCATGTGTGCGACTCTGGAGACGTGTGGACGCGCGTTATCATGGAGCAGAACCACACCCTCCGTGAGCAGCCCCGGTCTTGATGGATCTGCGTAGGCGTCGGAGTGTCTTACAGTACACATCCCCCACCTGTACGCCATCCTGTCCTCATACGGACTGCCGCATCATTTGGACGCCGCTTTTGATAAGAGCCTCTGTTCTCTACTGCGCATGCGGGCGCCCACGCATGCTCCGATCCCAGTCAGAGACTCCAATCGAATACCCGAGATGTCTCGCAGCGTTCTCCCATGGCGGAATATGCAAATATTTAACTGTTAAGTTTCGTAACTTTTCATTTGATCACCCCTTGTATCATCAACGAAAATGAGCTTGTGAAACAGTGTGTCTGTTAGATCATGACTGTATAAGCGAAAGAATTTAGGGGATATAATGGAACCTTGTGGTAATACATTATTTAAGTTTGTAAAATTCCCCCCCACCCCCTCCCACGCTGCGATGAGTAAACGTAATATTTTTTTATTTTTTTGAAAAAAGTTAGTAGTTATAGGAGCAACCTTTATCAACAAAAGTAGAAGACACTCTCTCCAAACTGTGTCGTATGCTGCCGATGGATCTAGGAACACAGATAAGTTCTTCATTTTCTACCGATTTCCTACGTCCTAATTGGCCGCCGCCGCCGCCGTAGAGCCAACTTTCTTCTACAGCCCTTGAGCTGCAGAATTCTTTATTGAAGTTTCGGCTGTTTGGCATTTCCTTCATTTTCACGTGGGGTGTTTTGATTAGGAATTTCTCTGTTTTTATTTGTCGTTTCCTGCAGGCTCGTTTATATTTGTCCCTAAATTAGTAATCTATTTTCGAATTTGTTATTTGTTCTTCATGGCTCTCTATTGGAGTAAGTTAAGTGGTCTTTTGTGCTGTCTTTTTTTTTTACTTATTCATTCCCCTCTGAGTGAGGCCCAGCGGGGCGGGCTGTTGTAGGGCCACATATCGGCCCTTTTCAGCCAGAGGCTTACAGATGCTCCCTTGATCTTTATTATTTAACGCTGAAACATGATACATAAATTTTGATGGTAATATACAGAACAATTACATTATACAGATAATATGGTACAAATTTAAAGGTAATATACTGAACATTAATAACATTATGTAGAAATTATGGCACAGTAGATATATACAGACATTAATGGAGTTATTTTGAGTGTTAGATGTGCTGGTGTTGGCTCTGGTTGAGCGGTGACATTAAATTCCTTACATTGCCAATATATCAACATTATTTTGTTGATATGGTATGAGGAATATAGTTTGACAGTAATTATGTTATTGTGTGATTGGAAGATGCGCTGATGTTAATTGTTGATTGCGGCGTTGCAGTTATTGTGTGGAGTTGTGGAATTGTCGCAGTCTTTTATTGTTTGTTTCGGCCTCGTCATGGAACACCCAACGGGCTGCAATGCTCGGGTGTAACCATTATGTTTACTGTTGATAGTTTTTCTAATGTTTGTGAGTCTATTGTGTCATCTTTTAAAATGGAGTGAACAAGAATGTGGGGGGGGGGGATACAAATACTTTTGCTTAGGATGACGGTGATGAAGAAGTTTACGTTCCAGCAAGGGGAGAAGGTCAGGGTGGTGCAGGACTATTCGGCTGGTATACATTTGCCGGAGTTTGAACAATCTGTTCTGAAGGGGAGGGATGTTGGCTAAGGGGTAAACGGTGTCTGAGGGGGTGCGTGGGTGGATGCCTAAAGGCGGCCACACACGCTACGGTACTCCGGAGAGGTCTACCTGTACAGGTACACCTGTACAGGTAGACCGGAGCGTGTGTGCCACAAACCTGCACAGGTATGCGGACCTGTACAGGTAACCGGAGAAGAATGGAAAATCAATTCTTTCTACCTGCGCCAGACTACAGACCGGAGCGTGTGTGGGGGTATTGCGGTAGACCTGTACAGGTTTCAGTCTCATTTTAGAGCTTTGTGGAAGAGAGATCGCGTTTTGTTTAACAGTTTTTCTTCTTTGTTTAGCTTCAAATTACAAACGTACACCATGTCAAATTGCAAGATTAATAAAGTTATAGAAGAATTTATCGAAATTTATAAATCAGAGCCTTGTCTGTGGCCGTGTTAAGAGCAAGGAATACCATGATCGCCGCAAGAGAGAAGCCGCGTGAACGAAGTTAATGAAAAAATTACAAGAGTATGAATCTGGCGCTAATAAGCAGACTGTGATTAAAAATATAAATAACTTAAGAAGCAACGTCCGAAAGGAGAAAAAAAATATGAAGCCTCGTTGAAGTCTGGAGCGTCGACAGATGCAATTTGGTACTACAAGCTATTTGATTTTCTGGGTGATCAAGATACCCCAAGAAGATCGAATTCCAACATAAATGAGGAAGAAAGTGATTGCGAGGTAAATAAATTACAAATTTGTCTTTGCTGAATTTTTATTTATTTTAACTGGAAATAATGTACAATTTAAGTTCTTGGCAGCATAAATTAATGTTTATAACAATTTTAGGCGAATCTGTTTCTGTTAACAAATTTATTTTGCCATGGCACTTTACCCTCATTCACAAAGTAGATATTGAAATCTTCTCTAATTTTTTTAGCGTCATTAACAATATTTCCCAGGTTTCGGCGATTTAAATTTTCCATGCTCGAACGCAGAGTATCATAGCCTGCAGACGCAATATTCCCGTTTTCAGTATCTTCCTGATAAAAACACTTTGAAGGTGCATAGGAATTTAGTACTTGTTCAATCAAAAAAAATGTGTAAGGCAAAGGTTGCCATCACTATTTTTTCTATGTTCTTTGGTTCTACATTAATTTGTGTATGGTATATGCGAAATCGCGAAGCCAATATACCAAAAGCATTTTCAACAATGTGTCTCGCCCGGAACAGTCGATAGAAACCTTAAAGTTGCTGCAAGTCTTTCGTGTGGAGAAATAGCACTTCTCATTATGGTATCCTTTTTCTGGATTAAAGGAGTAATCATTGAAAGTAATTTTAGATAAACCGATTCATCCATACGTAAGTAATTGCAGTAATCTTTAGGTTCTATCCTCAATTCGTTCAACAAATTAATATGAGTATATTCTTTTCTTTTCGACAACCACTTTTCACGTTTTTTTCTTTATTGTTTACATTTCAAAGCTATTAAGAAGCCTACCACCGCCAAAGCATCATCCTGTGACGATTCCATGTTCCGTCAGTGCTCTGGTATACCTGTCCGGTATACCGTTACGTGTGTGGGCTCCGTCGGTTTTCGGTCTACCTGTCAGGTGTACCTGTACAGGTAGACCTCTCCGGTGTACCGTAGCGTGTGTGGCCGCCTTAAGATGTAATTCTTCTTTCAGTTGTGACCAGTTTGTTGAAGTTGGGTGCTGAGATGATGGATGTGATTGGGGCGGAGTATTCTAACAGGGGACGCATGAAGGTTTTGTAGGTGTGGATTAGAGTTGAGCAGGAGGGGGCAGACAGCTTTCGTCGGAGCAGCTTGATTAGATTTAGTCTAGATAAGAGTTTTTGTTGTGCGGTCCTAGGTTTGCGTCATATAGGGCGAGTGTATTTATTGTTGGATTTGTATTCGTTTCTGCCTTATTGTAGAAAGCGGATGCTATCTTCCGGTATCTATCTTTGAGCATTTCAATATCTGCTATCTGATGGAGCTGATTTGTCGGGAACATTATATGTAGGTGAAGAGCCCTTTTTAATGCCTTATTTTGCAGTCTTTGCAGAGTGTCCAAATGAGTTGCAACTGCGTATACCCATACTGGGGAAGCATATTCCATGAGTGGTCTGATAAGCGATTTGTATAATTGAATGCCTGTTCTAGTGCTGAGGGTGCTGGTGTGATTGAGGATTGGGTATAATTCGCCCAATCTTCACTGTATCCTCTACAAAATAAAATAAATACGTAATTCCAGTTTACCAATGGCATATTAGCTCACACATAACAGAAACAGATGCAAACACTAGTGACAGCAGTGGTTGAGAGTTTTTCTCGCAGTTGTCATATAGATTTTATGATTTAAATTACGCCACCAAAAATTTGTTTATTAACCGAGATGGGAAGAGGCCAATTTTGGCCTCCTACCTATCATTCGGGAGGACCGGGGTTAAACTCGGTTCGGCCATCCTGTCTGAGGTTTTCCGTGGTTTCCCTCAGACAATTAGGCGAATGCTGGGATGGTTCCCTAGAAGGCCACGGCCGACCTTCCATCCCCCTTCCCTCCCCGTAGTAGTAGATTGGCTGAAAAGAGTCCCCTATGACTCTCCAGCAGCCCGCCTCCCAGCCTTCTGCTGGGAGGAATGAAATGTAAAAAAAAAAAAAAAAAAAAAAAAAAAAAAAAAAAAAAAAAAAAAAAAAAATTGTTTATTATTATATTTCTAATGCAAATTAAGAGATCATTCCTGCATGATTGGACTGAAGGTTATTATTCACACAAGATTTGTATTGTGACGTGGAATATTGAGGCGTGTGTGTGTTCCTATTGTTGATTGTGTGATATCAATTGTAGTGATTGACTATATACGAATTTCGCGTATCGGTCATTCATTTCGTAGATTGCAGTCGAGTGCTTTCTATAGTGTTTTGACGAAGCCTAAAAACGCGTCGAGCTGCACGGGCAGCACCACCGGGCCGCGTCCGCCGTCGCGTTCGCGATCGTCGACTTCCGCGCCGCGCCGTAGAGAGTGAGGCTGCTTACTTTCTCTTCTTTGGGGATCCCTCCTGCCCAAGGCTGATAGGGTTAAACCGCCACACGGCCCTCTCCCTGAGCTTAGGGTTGTCTCTGGTCCTGGCTAAGCTAGTGGTGATAACTAGGGGCCAGAGCAACACTGCAGCTAGGACACCACCACTAGGATATTTCTGCACAGGGAAAAGTTGACAACGGCTGGCGTTTGTCTCGCTCTTCCGGCGGACAACGCTACAGACTCTCCAGGTTCACCTACGCCAGAAGTAACTGAGGTAACGTCTGGTTACAGAGGCCCAAATAAAAACAATAACTTCGACGAAGATTATGCAGACTCAGATGCCGACAAGCGCAGTGCAGCTTGCTCTTCCTCTGGCAAAATCCATGTGAAGAAGATGGGTAAAGCCTCTAAGAAGAAGCGGCACGCACGGCCTGTGAAGACACCAGCCAAAAAGAATAAGGACGCAACAGCATCCACGGCAGAAGCTCCTGGACCAGCCACTTTAATTCATCGGTTCTTTATGGCGGACACTGCTGTCTCTCCGGAGCAATCAGATTCAGAGGCGCCGCATTACCACATTCATCATACTCAACAGCCAGATGAAGAAGGTTTTGCGTCTCCTCGACGCACAGCCGAAACACTGCCCTCAACTCAACAAGAAACAACTATTGAAACAGCTAACAAATTTCAACCGTTGCAGAGTGAACCACCTCAAAGTGACTCTACTGTAACTGAACGGCCAACAGAACGGCGATCGGCACACATTCCACCGATTGTCGTTCAGATTGACGAAAACTACCAGATACTTCATGACAGAGTCGACACCGACGTGAAGACCCACTTCTCGCCAAGATTGCGGGTGGCGACAAGATTAAGTTCACATTTACCACCACTGAGGACTACATCGACACTACGGGAATGCTTCACGAAAGAGGAACTCCGTATTATACCTTCCCAATAGGGTCAGTGCCAAATTTGAAACTTGTATTCAGGGGCATTCCTCATTCCTTGCCCACGGAGGATTTAAAGGATAAACTCATAGGGATGGGCTTCTCCGTACAGACGGTTACCCAACTTAAACGTCCCGGCAGTAACGTTCCAATGCCGCTGTTCCTGGTGGTTCTGTCCGACATACCAGAAAACAGAACAACCTTCGGGGTTGACAGGATATGTCACCTGAAAGTACAGGCAGAGAAACTTCGGGCTACAGCGTTCTCAATGTTTCAACTGTCAGCATTTTGGCCATGTTGCAAAGAATTGCAAAATGCCTTCCGTTTGTGTGAAGTGTGCCTGCAAGCATGAAACCAATCAGTGCACCTCACTAAAGGGAAAAGATGCAGCCAAATGCTCCAACTGTGGAGGGGGACACGTGGCAAGCTATAAAGGCTGCCCAACCTTTAAAAGGGCTCGGGATCGACAAATAGGATTATCGACAGAGAAGGAAAATTCACTTCCAAGCCGTAATCAAACCCAAAAAGGTAAACTGCTAGGTACCACGCCAGCAGCAGAGCATTGACGAGAACAAACCCCAGAAGGTTCCAAGGCCACCAACAACAAGACCAAACACAACGCTAAGTCACAGCCCTCACAGCACAGTAAGAAGTCAAATATAAGGAGAAGGAAACAAACCAATCAGCAACACCAGAGACAAGACGACACAGAATCGCTGGCTGCCAACGGCGACACTCCAGCTGACGCATCCTCAAACACCGCTTGTGGCACTGCTGCAACTCCAACTGATGGAATACTCGCAGAGCTATCCACAACCACCAAGAAAACAGGAGCAGCAAGTACCAACCAGAGAAACCAAATAGAAGCAACCGAAGACTCCTCGAACGGCAACTTTAATAGGCTTGCCTGCATGTTAGAGTCCATCATTAAAATATGTGCACACTCACAGAGCAGATTGGAAACCTACCGTTGCAATGACGAAATCCTTGGATACCCCAAATACGCTCATTGTACCCATGATGGATAGACGCCACACAATGCACTCTCTCAATTTTTGCATTTGGAATGCGAACAGCATATATAGCCAACTGCACGAATTCAGGCAGGTCCTCCTCGAGCAGACTGTAGACGTGTGTCTGGTGACCGAGACACATCTGGAAAAGGCGGGACAGGACCACTGCTGGAGAAGGAGTAGCAATCTACATCAAAAGAAATATCCCCCACCACGAAATTACAGTTCCAGCACTACAGCAGATAGAAGCCGTCGGTGTCGAGTTGGTAACCGCCAACGGCAAACTAACAGTAGTTTCTGCCTACCGCCTCCCCCCCCCCCCCACGTAGAATACTGGAGGAGGCTGACTTCACAAATTTAGCCGCCAACAGAGGCAAACTCCTGATTGAGGGGACCTAAATGCCAAGCACGCTGACTGGAACAGTAGGGTTGCTAACCAGGCGGGTAAGGCTACTGCGAAGACTAACAAACAGATACGACATGTGTGTGACCAGCCCTGAGGAGCCTACGCATTATCCCGGCGCTGGAGGAAGACCGGACGTACTTGACATAGTCATAACGAAAGGTATTCCCGGCTTTGTGGCTGCATCCACCATTGACCGGCTGTCGTCACACCACTGTCCAGAGATGGTGGATATCAACATCGGACTCTGGCAAACGCTGGAAGAAACCAGGCCCAATTATTATAAAACCAACTGGAGACGCTATCAACAGTTACTTAAAGACGAATTCTCTGCTGACGCCGATACAGGCAACATCGATGAAGCCATACAAAAATTTGAAATAGCAGTACGCAACGGCTCTGCGGCCACGACACCAGCTAACGACACCCAAGCACGCATCCTCACAACTTCCGCCTCCACTAATCGGCGCAAATAAGACATAAAAATAGGGTTGCGAAAGAATGGAGGTTAACAGGAATCCCTCTAACGAAACGACTTCTAAACCGCCTACAGAGAGGGCTAAGGGTTTCCCTGACGGAGCCATAGATATAGGGAATGGGATGCCCGTATCTCTGT
>CM061919.1:252356257-252488190 GCA_031002005.1 Vandiemenella viatica
CACTGTTTCTTACCACCCGAACAATCTACCTGTATCTTAGGCGGCCAGTCTACAGTACCCAAGTGTACAACTGAATGTGGAGTGTGGAATATAAGCCCTCGGATCACGTAACATCTTCACATTTACAGAGCATAGCTTTGCCAGAGGAAAGCTCATTTTTTAAGCACAGAAAAATTACTGTCGTGACCAATACTCGAAGCGGAGACACATCGATACGTTTCTTTTTATCTTTGCCTGGAGCGATTTCTGGAACCATAGAAAACGCAAATCTAAATGCCCGGAATGGAATTTGAACCCAAATCCTTCCGAATACGAGGACCACACCGTTTTCACTGAACCACCAGGTTCAGTACCCCTCGATCCAAATCAGTAGCCTTAAGGGACTTATGCGTACTACTGGCTAAGTTGTTCCAAAGGTAAGGGACGCGGTTCAAGTCACGGTGTAGTCATAAATTACTAACGGTTCTTTGGACGAAGCTGAACTAACACAGCACAATGGAATAGAACAAATCTGAAGGAAAATAGTCCTCATTAACTGAATTTTAGAACATATTAATGCATTCAAAAAGCTGAAATACCGTCCAACTAATTTGGATGATAAAAGCATACTTTTGAAAGTTAGAACATGATAGTAACAAAAATCAACAGTCTTTTGACATAATAAAATTGAACGGCACCCCAGAAGTCATATAAAATTGTGGTAAGACCGATTCATTCCTATGACACAGAAACCAGAACAATAAAAAGACAATACGAGCAACGGATAGTCCGGTGGAATAACGTATCTGATAATAACTGCAGGACATACAGTGCTAGTTACAGAAACATTAAGAGGTGCAGAAGTGGGGAATGTGCGGATCCTATGGAATACCAGTAAGAGTATCTACAGAGTACGCGGCGGAAATCAGACCATTTCGGTTTGATATATACCGAAAATTCTTAGCAAAAAAAAAAGTACCTTTTGACTGGAAGATTTTGAAGAACACCGATTTTCAAGAAAAGAGATTGACGAGATAATATGGACTGTCGACCCGCATCAATAACGTTTGTATGTAGTTGAGTTACGGAGCATATTATATGCTTGAACTTCCTGAATATTCTAGAATAAAACAATTTTATTGCAGTCAACCAACAGGAATTTCGAAAGAAAAGATGACGTAAACCAATGCTACCCCTATTTACACATGACTTAATGAATATTATTAATGTCATCATCATCATTATCGTTAGGGACCATCTCCAGTTTCCCGGGTGTGGTTTACGAGCCTTGGTTGTTATAGACGATTGTTTTCCACTTTTTCCTGTCCAGAAAAGTTTCTCTGTCTGTGATGTACTCCCAATTACAGCCTCTTCTCTCTACGTCCTCCTTCAGTTGGTCTGTCCATCTTCTTCTTGGTCTTCCCACTGGTCTTTTGCCCACTATCCTTTTTTCCAAATAAGTTTTTGGCAGTCTTTTACTAGTCATTCTCTTCACATGCCCAAACCACCGAAGTCTAGATGACCTAAGTCTTTCTTCCATGGATTCCCTTAGCTCTAGGTTTGATCTAATTTCATCATTGAGAAGGAAACCACTGCCTTGTGGTGAAGAGGGATATTCTAAGGCTAAGGGAGTAAACCCCGACAGAAAATCCTCTTCTGTGTTAGGCCTAGCAAGCCAACAGAATAGAGAACAAAAAGTGTTGCTTTCAAAATTAAAACGAATTATTAATGTAGATTCACAAATTGATTTTTTTTCTTTTTAATGTTCAGAAACGTTTCGACTGTATACCATACACGATCATTTAGCGGAGATTCGGGCTTACGGTGTATTGAATCGGCTTTGTTAAAGGATAAAGCAGTTTATAATTGGTTGGTCGCAGTATGTCGTCGTAGACGGAAAAGTCTTAGAGTGTACGTCAAGGTAGCGCCTTACTCTAGAAGACACAGTTTATCAATCAATATATCTGTGGTGTTTGGTGTTGCTACTTATCGCCCACAGCGAAGCCTAGCGGCTAGACTGTGAACTATCGCATACCCGTTGCCTTCATTGCTCATAATTTTGCCACTTACGGACTGAATTTCGAACATTCCTTTCGTTATTAATGATGTTACCATAGCAGAAAACCTAATTGATCGATTTTGGTTAAGTATGAGGGGAGAAAAATAGTTCTTCACAAAAAAACCTTCTTTAAATAATATATATGATACCATGATTGAGACAACATGATGGGACCTGGTGGATGACCCCAGGGTACGTGATTCGAGCCCCGATCGTTGAAGCCCTTTTCATGTTCTGGGTATTTATTAACTCGCAGGGGAGGGCAGACAGTGATACCCGACACTAGTAGCGTTCAACTGCTGTTATATAGTGAAAGACCTGACAAATGCGACGGTGTAAACAGTTCAAGAAGGTCACCTAATTGTAAATCTACATTGGATAACGGCCGATTTTAAAATTATTATTATTATTATTATTATTATTATTATTATTATTTTTTTTTTTTTTTTTTTTTTTTTTTTTTTTTTTTTTTTTTTTTTTTTTTTTTTTTTTTTTAAGACGTTGGGTAGTATGTTTGCGAACGTGGATTACAGTTTAATGCGGAAACTACTTTCACAGGTATCCTTGCTATTTATCGAGAGAAGAAGAAAAACGGAACCGCAAGGAGGCGAGGATACAGAAGACTCTGCTAATCGATGGAATCAGAATATTGGTAACCTGATAAATTGGTCACTCGCTGGTGAACACTTCCTTCAACAGCCGGAAACAATATCAAAATTCATATAGCTGCAAATATCTTCAGGATTTTACTACTCAATTTTTTTTCCAGTGTTTCAATATTCGTCAGGGTTTTGTGAATCTTCTGCAAGCAGTTGTTACAATATGCTTATGCAGAACTGGTCGGATTGTTTTGTTTCGAAGCAGAGAGTGTATTCTGCTCCAGTGATGGTATGAATGTGCTTGGTACTATATGGCTATTAAGCGAAGTTGTTTTGCTAGGCATCGCGTTTACCCATAAGCAGATCATGATGCGTGAGCGTTAACGCTCTGGCCTCGCATTCGGGAGGACGCGGGTTCGAGTCCCCGTCCGGGCATCCGCATCCAGATTTGGGTTTTCCATTGTTTCCCCCAATTACTCCAGGCAATTTCCGGAACGGTTCTATCAAAACTTTCAATAACTTTCCCTTCCTTGCTCCAATCCTTTCCCTCAACGAAGACAAGGCATGAAGCCATATATATATATATATATAAAAAATTCTACAACTACGTCCACAACCCCATTTTTGAAAAATCACAATCTAAGTTTGCCTCAAACTGCGGACCGTATACTTACAGCCGTTTTCAGCAGGACCTAACGAAGATCCCAAGTTAAGATTGAAACGTTGGCGAATAAAGTAAAATTTTACATAAACACACATTATTTTTTTTTAATTTATCCAGTGGGCAACGTATTCTTATTGCTGACGCTCTGCTGTGTGATCTTAAACAGAATATGGTATTTAAAATTTTGCAAAATTATATTCTGTGGGTTTCTTGCTCAAATAAAGGATTTTTTTTTTTTCGTATTCCAGATATGAGGTATAGATCTTTAGAACTTTTTAAGTTATTATGATTATCGTCTGCCAAGTACAACAAGAGACATGACATTCAAATAACTATATCTAGGGATTCAAGCCATCTTCTGGCAGCTAGTCCAGCTTGATGCAGTGCGAGAAGGCCTCCAGATAGTCTTCTTGCTGGACGATCTATCACAATGTGGTCAGCAGTTTGTATACCACAGTCACACAACGCATCTTCACGCGACCTGTGCGAAATCTTCTTAAGCAACGAACTAAGATATTTATCTATTTTTCTACTTGAGAAAAAAAGAACAAATACAAAAAGATACCTAATGCAATTTTTAAGTTTCGAGCAAAACAAGCAATAGTTTTAATTTCGAGGTTATTTTTGGCAGTTTGAACAGGTGGCCAGTGTGAATCATGAGAATGGGGGAGGATCCGAAAGAACTTAACATACTGGCGGAACGTGTAACTTCGTCTCCCTCATTTTACTATTATTATTATTATTACTCCGCGATTCACTAAAAGTGTGTGGCGGAGGGTGCATTGCACCTATCGAAAGGGGTTACGGTTTGGAAGGGTTATAAGGGATATGGCAGGAGGCGCCAATGGGCTATTGTGAGGAACCATCCCCGCATTCGCGTGGAGTGATCTGGGAAAACCATGGAAAACCCAGATCAGGATGGCTGGAGTGCTTTATCGAAAGCTACTCCTGTCGAATTTTAAGTTTACTCGCCAGGTAAATCCTTTCTATTCCATTCCCTAATCGCTCGTGGGAAAAATGAGTACAGAAAAGAATCGGTTCTGGCCCTGATTTCTCTTATTTTCATGGTCATTTCGAGATATGAACGTTGCTGGTAGCAATATTTGCTGGATGTCATTCCGAAATACATCTGTCGTGAATTTTTCAATTAGCTTTCGTCGGGAGCAACGCCTTCGGTGTTCCAGGTCTTCCCAACCTAACTCCTTCAACATCGCACTTACCCTTTCCCTCCAACTATATATACCTGTCACGAATCGGGCGGCTCTTCTTTGAACCTTCTCTTAAGCCTCCATTAACCCCTTTTGATGGGGACCCCATACAGAACAACAATACTCCAAGTGAGGACGTACTAGTGACTTGTATACAATCGATTTGTTTCTGAGGCCGAGATTTCTGAGCTTTCCAGTTTTTTCTTATGGCTTTACGCCTTATCAACGTCGAGGATATTAGAGGCGGGATGTGACTGGGGACAAGGAACAGGAAGGAATTAGGACATGGACTTTTGAAGGAAGCATCCCGGCATTCACCTGGAGTGATTTGGGTAAACTATGGAAAACCCAAATCTTGATGCCCGGACGGGGATTCGAAGCGGCGTCCTCCGAAACGCGAGGCCAGAACACTAACCACTCACTCACCACGCTCGGTGACGTTTCCAGTATTCTTCTAGACGATTGCGGGGAGCTGACTAAAATCTCAATTAGGACGGCTGGCATACGGGGTGTAGAACTCGATCCACATCCCCTCGAATCCCCCCAGCCCCCTGTCTCACCCCCCACGATCTACTGTGCGGCGCCTTAACACGCGCAGCTACACTGAAGGGTAATTTTTCATATATTAATATCATTTTATTGCTTAGCGATCTTAATTAGGAGTTGATTATAAATTGTTATATTTTACTGGAGTCGAACGATTGTCTTAGAAGTACGAACGGCAACGGGTGCAGCATCAAGAGCTATGGAGTCCGCTGCAATTCTGATAACGCGTCAAGTATTGATCTTAGTACCAAAAGACTGCCTGATGACCTGACACACAGAAGATATCTTTTAAAGTCACTAGAATATGGAACACTAATTGCGCTGGTCTTGTTTTGCAATTTTATTAACGTTAATATAAATTTAATGATGTTGGGTTTATGAATTTAGGCCTCGTCTGCGACGGGGTTATTGGAGGCGGGAAAAGGCTTGGGGCAAGGAATGGGAAGCAGTTCATCCATGGCCTCTGAAAGGAACCAGCCTGGCATTCGCCTGGAGAGTTATCTACATCTACATATATACTCTGCAATTCACAAAATTGTGGGTGGCAGGGGGTGCTAACATAGCAAACCCAAATCTGAATCGAACCTGCGTCCTCCCGAAAGTGAGGTCAGAACCTTACCTCTCACCCACCACGCTTAGTGCTAGTTATATCATTAAGAATATACATTCTGCTGATCATCAGTATAACATTTAAGTATTGGGATATAGCGAGGTAACTGGAACTAAATCTCTCTTTTAATGCAGGTATCACAGTTGTTTCAATCAACCTGGTGAGAACTGTTGGGTAGGAACGGGAAGTAATTCGGCGATAGCCTTTCAAAGGTTTTTTTCCTTATGGCTTTATCCTTCGTCGACATCGGCGCCATTAGAGGCGGGAAAGGATTGGTGGCAAAGAACGGGAATGAATTCGGCCGTGTCCTTTTGAAGGAAGCATCGCGGCATTCGCCTGGAGTGACTTGGGGAAACCATGGAAAACCCAAATCGGGATGCCCGTATGGGGATTCGAACCCGCGTCCTTCTGAATGCGCGGCCAGAGCGTTACCGCTCACCCACCTCACCATTCCAAAATTCGTTTGGAGTGACTTTGGGAACATTGAAAAACCTAAAACTGGTTTTAGTCGGATCAGGGGGACCAAACGCGTGTGCTCCACAATTTCAAACTAAAGTCTAGTTAATGTTGTGTTTCTAACGTTGGTAAGCCCGGGATATTGCTATCAGAGAATCGTATTTTCCAGCTCTAGTTCATTTGGAAAGG
The DNA here is from genome assembly GCA_031002005.1 of Vandiemenella viatica. Lineage (NCBI taxonomy): Eukaryota > Metazoa > Arthropoda > Insecta > Orthoptera > Morabidae > Vandiemenella > Vandiemenella viatica. The sequence goes on from CM061919.1 coordinate 252,362,568, forward strand.
GACTTTTTTTTTTAAAAATTGATTGAGATACATTGATATTGAAATGATTTATTACTGTTATTATTATTAGTGGCGAATTCTTTCAATAAATTGAAGACTTTGAGCAAATGACCCAATCATGTTTTCTTTGGGTTTTTCTTGATGTTAGAATAGCCTTTCATTCTTTCAGGTAAAACGTGTATGAGTTCTTCCTATCAGTTTAGTCTTTTTTATGATTTATCAGTTGTATGTTTCTATTTGTCTACTTTGTGTCCGAAGGTGTTTATTTCTAAAATGCCTGTTGATCTTAAGTTTGCATTTATATTTATTATTGTTTGCTTCTGGCTTTACACCTCGTGAAGTCGAGATCATTAGAGACGGGAATGGACTGAGTGCAAGGAACGGGAAGGAATTCGGCTTTTTGAAGGAACCATCTCGGCATTAGACTGGAGTGATTCGGAGAAACCATAAAAAACGGAAATCTGGATGCCGAACTGTATACGAACCCGCGTAGACCCGAATGCGATGTCGTAACCTTAAGTTTCACACACCACGCTCGATCTCAGATATTAGTGCCCATCTGCGTTGTTCTACTTATGTACGTCAACATGAATGTGCTTATACTTTAAAATGTTTCATTTGGACTACATTATACGCAACAGATTTCCAATACAAACATAGCTAACTGAGCTCAAATTGAAGTATTGAATATAACTTTTGTCCTCTCCTTGCATTGTTATGGGGCGTCCATTAATTACCTGAGGTGAAATTGGGGTGGTGGTGGGGGGGTCCGGCGAAATCTCATGAAATTTCACCAAGGGGGAGGGGGGGTATTTCGTCGAAAAGTGGGGGTTCAACCGCCTTTCGAAAGGTGAGACCTAAAAAAAAATGGTCTCAAAAAGTTGCGAGGGAGATTTCTAGCAAGGGGTGGGGGGGTGGGGGCTCTCACCAGAGGGGGATGGGAGTCGGACCAGATCTCACGAAGTCTCAGCGGAGGGGGGGGGGGGAGGGGAACGGAAATCCGGAAAAATACAAAAGGTAATTAATGGATGCCCCTTTACTTGGTGATATTCAGTTTTTTAACCGACTACGATACTTACTTCCCGGTTTTAGTCATAATATTGTAGCACCTCCAGCCGTAGCAGATCCATGTAATTTAGTGCGCAGATAACTTTGAACACCAAAATAACAAGAAAAGTTCAATAATGGTTTTACCCTTTATTTACCCCATTTCAATGCGAAATCTGGAAGGGATTAGTAGGTCTCGTCACTAATAGGAGAGAGAAGTATTGATTTCGTGTATTGGTATAAAAATCATAAAGCGTACAGAAACAGTATACCGAATAACATGTGTGTATGTAGAAGTTTTCGTATTCATTTCAGTGAAACGCGGCGTATGTATTGACATAGCTATCGGATTTGTTTTTTTAATCAATGATTCACAGTAATAATTATTTTTCAGAAAGTTAATTTATTAATAATTTCGTATGGTATTACTGGCTGGGATATCCCCGAATGGCTCGGCCGACAGTAGACAGAATTTCGATTTTACGCGCATGCGACTTCGTCGTCGCTATCTTGCTGGTAATCCTACCGAGCAAGGGGAACCTGCACTTTAACTTGGAATCCCAACCACGGAAGCGTTCTGGTGTGGCTCCCGTTACACAGGAAGTTTTGCCAGTGGTGAAGGTCGCACATCACAACCCAGGATGACTGCACTTTGTTACACGACGATATTATGAAAATAATTGCATGGTGTAAAGAGTGGCAGTTGGAGTTAAACGCTAAAAAGCGCCAAGTCATGAGTGTAAGTAAAAAGGTGACACCATTTAGTTCTGAATATACAATTTATGGTACTGTCCTTAGAACGATAAATTCTGAATATACAATTTATGGTACTGTCCTTAGAACGATAAATTCCGCTAAATACCTAGGGGTAACAATTCGTTACAATTTGTCGTGGAATGAGCATATCAAGAATGTAAGTGGGAAATAAAAACGTGTGCTCCGATTTCTAGGTCGTAATTTAAAATAATACACTCCGGAAGTTTGATTGCATAAAAGTCACTAGTGCAGCCTCACTTAGAATATTGTTGTTCTGTATGGGGTCCCAATCAAAAGGGGAGGCCTTAGATAAGGTGCAAAGAAGAGCCGCTTGATTCGTGATAGGTATATATAGTTTAGTTGGATGGAAAGCGTAAGTGCGATGTTGAAGAAGTTAGGATGGGAAAACCTGGAACACCGAAGGCGTTGCTCTCGACGGAAGCTAATCGAAAAATTCACGACTGACGTATTTCGGAATGACAGCAAACAAATATTGCTACCAGCAACATTCATATCTCGGAATGACCGCGGAAATAAGAGGGGCAGAGCCGATTTATTTCTGTACTAATTTTTCCCACGAGCGATTAGGGAATGGAATAGAAAGAATTTACGCGGCGAGTAAACTTAAAATCCGACAGGAGTAGCTTTCGATAAAGCACTCCGGCCATCCTGATCTGGGTTTTCCTGGATCACTCCAGGCGAATGCGGGGATGGTTCCTCACAATAGCCCATGGGCGCCTCCTGCCGTAGGGTACAAACACAAAGGACGCAGGTAGTCTGCGTACCTTCTGCCGACGCTTTTCCGTCTGCGTGAGCCGACACCGGTTTGCGAACACACAGAAAGCGGGTAAAGCAGCCAGTTGCCAGTAAGACGTCGAACTCACCAAAGGAGGAATTTCTTCTCATGGAGAAATTGTGAAAGAAAAGAACTGGTATTCATCCAATAAATTGTGGTAGGGAAAGTTTTGGTGAATACAATCATTTATTTAATGAGCTGAAGAAATGTGAACAAGGATATTTTTAGCATATTACAATGATTTTTGAACCTTTTACTTCATTTTATGTTAACTGGAACATTGTTTAACGGAAACATGGTGTAACAAGCGTCGCCAACCTTTATTTCTAAAAGAGAAAATGGTAATTATTACCTTAAAAAAAAACATTATGGCTTTACGCCTCGTCAACGGCTTAAGTCATTAGAGGCAGGATTTGACTGTGGTCAAGGAACGGGAAGGAATTCGGTCATGGCCTTTTTGAAGGAAGCATCCCGTTATTCGCCTGGAGTGATTTGGGGAAACTATGGAAAACCCAAATCTGGATGCCCGGAGGAGGATTCGAACCCGCGTCCTCCCGCATGCGAGGCCAAAACGTTAGCCGTTCACCCACCACGAACGGTGTCATTACTACCACACGAGTAAAGTTATACTCTACTGATTAAATTAATATATACACAAAAATTAAATACTTATTACTTTACTACAAGGTATTAGCAAACTATTAAATATATTAAATATTTCATTATTTATTGATACGAATAACTCAATTACGAGACGCCTGCATTGATGGTATTAACATATTTATAATTATAGGATTTAACTGGCAGCATTTAAGACAAACGGCTTTAGCGGGAACATGCTTTGGGGAAAAGGCAAGATGTATGGCTACGAATCTGATAACACCAATGTAAATAATTCGTCGCTGATGATTCCGCTATGAGAGGCGAAACGCGTACTGCATTAAATAATACAAAAACAGTTGCATTGGCGTTATTTATTAACAGTTAATAAACAATTTTATTCGCTTGTGCTGCAAGGTATTGTGGATACTGATTTCCTTGCAGCATGTTTCGACGATATTTCTGTTGCTGTACAACTTATTCTTCTTGTCCCATGTCGGGGACTAATCAATTACCGCAGAAATTAGTATTTCAGCATCCTTGTTTCCGTACAACCAGCGCCAGCCTGCCTACCGGAATGATCTGTTCATTCCGGTGGGCAGGCTGGTGCTGGTTACAGGTGCTTGTGAGCAGGTACCTGCCGCTACTGTGAACTTGCTCATTTCATAACAAGGAAACATTCTTTCCGCAGGCAGGCGCAGCTTCGCGCTGGCCGGCTACCGCGTCCTTTGTGTTTGTACCCGTATCCTGTATATCCCTTCCAAACCATTACCCTTTCGGATAGGTACAATGCACTCTCCGCCATACACTTTTAGTGAATCGCGGAGTAATAATAATAGTAATAATTAAGGGTCTATGAAAATCCCCTGCCGAGACTGAGATTCTATCTGCTGATGTTTCGATCTCCAGTCAGACGCCTTAACACTGAACCATCAGACCGCTCAGTAACTAAAGTTAATGCTCATTATCTAGTCTGCACGTGGGACAAGAAAAGATCTCATAGGTTTTTATCACTAGTCAGCGACGTGAGATGGCCCTATTTTCAGAAAAAATGTTTTTGTGGTATAGGAATTCACTAATAACCTTCAGTTTTTTTTTTTTTTTTTTTTTTTTTTTTTTTTTGCTATTTCAAATTATAAGGTAAATCTGTAAGCTGCTCGTATCAGTTTGAACTGTAAAATGTTTCTATACAGAGTGACGGTGTGTTGTTAACCGTACGGCAGACGCCACTTCCCCACTTCTGCCGGCTGCGGCAGTCGGGTGACAAACAGGTGACCTGCGGGAGTAGACACACAGCCCGCAGCGGGACTGCAGATGGAATTTTATATCGCTCCAGCCAGCTCACCTTTCTGCCGCCTCAACGTGACGTCACGAAGGTACAGACACCGGTGAGTCGTTCCAACGGCGGAGACCATAGGGTCACCTTCAGCAAACAGTTCGGAAATATTGCACAGCACAGCGTCGTCTGGCTAGCATTGCTACAATGATGTTTACAGTTCCAGGATTTTCCTACTACTGTTGTTGGAATTTCGGTTTTTGGACATGGCTTTTGTTCTGTCATGTCTTGCGCAATGATCAGTTTCGTTGGGCAACCCAGTCAGCCTTGTAAACCAGGACACTTATATATTTATATTGAAAACTATTTTTATAAATCAAATTTTCCTAAGGCCTATTTACAAGGGGCATATCTAACCTATTGGAGGATGTAAATTAAATTATTTTATTTCAAAGGAACCTATGATTTACGCTGATTAATCTAATTGAGGGATTAGTTACCGTTGATTGACGTATCTAAGTACTAATGTTCATAGTTTCATAGTAATTTAGGACCTAGACATAACTGCAGAGGGTTCTATTTACACTAATGGTGGTTTGGGGGTTAAGGAGGATGGGGTAGCGGATAAATATTATATTACCTTGTAAGTGCGAGTTTTGGTCGCTTGATGTTACGCATCTCCTCGGACTCGTCACCTATATCAGAAATCAGATCTTATTCGCGAATAGAACATCTCTGGAATAATATCTCAGATTTTTGTTTAATGGTCTCCGCTAACGTTTGAAAGCCGAGTGCTCTTCTGATTTCCCTATTGTTGAGATATCTAGGAGCGTCCATGATGATGCTCAGAGCTCTGTTTTTCAGTGCTTGCATTTTTTTTTGACATTACAGTCGGCCGCCATGCTCCATATTTCCGACCCGTTGAGGAAAGCGGGTTGGATAATCGCACGGTAAAGGAGGATCTATGTCGCCGTGGATTGCGTTATAGCAGTGTTTTTCAACCTTTTTACCTTCAGTAACGAAGTATTTAATTTTCTTTCTATTAATACTGTAGCTACTGATCAAGAAATAAAATGTTGTGCAAGGAAGTCGTGGTCACCTTACGGGCAGTGATATGTACTTTGCGAGGTGGCGGCGCGGGAGGTGACCAAGGGGGAGGGTGTGGCGACGGCTGTGCAGGAAGAGTTTGGTTTCGTTCGCTGCAGTCAGTTCTCCGAGCACCTCAACGAGTACGGACAGAGAAGTAGTCAACTTTACATCAGAACAGTACTTTTTTCGTATCAGACATCGCACACACACTCAGAAACAGCTGTCCTCCACAGCTCCCTACCTTCTGCCCTACACGAAAACATATCCCCAGGCCACAGCCGTCCACCATCTCCATTCCACCCTGCATACCAACATCAAAGATGGACCAACACACTAATAAGAAGGTGGTCATAATGTTTTGGCTGATCAGTGTACAATAATGTTACTTGATTTTTGTGTTTGTTTGTATACTGCAGATTTAAAGTCTTGTGAGTTAGAGGCGTGTGACAGAGGGACAGTTAGAGGCCGGATCTACAGCTATATGGCTTAGTTTGGTTTCGAAACACAAACGAACGGGATATGGTTCTGTTGCTGCTGTAATGTATTAAGATCATCTACATCTACATCTACATATGTACTCTGCAATTCACAAAATTGTGGGTGGCAGAGGGTGCTCAGCACCAATGCTAATCTCTTTGCTGTGAATTCCAATCCCTAATGGTACGAGGGAAAAAAGAATTCATATAAGAATCAGTCCGGTACCTTATTTCTCTAATTTTATCTTTCGTGTACTTCCGACTCAAATAGGTTGGTGGAAGAAGTATTTCACTACACTCAAAAGTGAAAGTGGGAGTACGCATGTTTACCAATAAGTTTAAACGAAACGTGTGTCGTCTATCTACCAGAGACTCCCAACCTAGTCTACTAATCAGTTCTGTGACGCTTTCATAAGGACTGTAGCAAGCGGTCACGAATCGAGCGGCTCTTCTCTGTACTTTCTCTATACTTTCGATCAACCCCTTACGAAACGGGTCCAAAATGGCACAACAATAATCCAAATGTGGACGCACAAGAGATTTGTACGCTATCTCCTTTGTTTGTTCATTAAAATATTTCAAGATTCGACCTATGAATCGCAACCTAGAATTTGCTCTACCTACTAACGAATTAATGTGTATGTCCCATTTCATGTTCCTTTGAACTGTTACTCCCAAATATTTCATAGAATCGACCACATCAATAAGTGTATTGTTTAACTCGTATTTCTGAACAATTAGATTCTTTTTGTTAGTTATGCTCATTGGCTTGCACTTTTTACAATTAAGAGTAAGTTGCCACTCAGCGCACCAAGCCAAAATAACATCCAGATCGCGCTGAATTTCTAAGCAATCGGCCGAATTTCTTCCTTCCCTATAAATAACCGCAGTATAGTGTTTACATTAGTGGCCATTGTGCAATGTGGTCAGTGATAGTGTTTTTACGTTATTTCTTAGAAGTCAGTGTATAAATGATCCCCGCATGTTTCCAACAAGTATTTACTTTTTTCATGGCAAAAAGTTAGATATTTCATTTTTGTGAGAATTTAAACGGATAGTTCTGTTTTACAAAAAAAATTACTTGCAAGAAAGAGATAGAATACAGTTAATAAAAGCAGAAGTCAGAAAAAATGTTTAAAAATGTCTGAAGGAGTTTATAAATAACAAGAAAAACAGATCTTTATCTGCTAACAGATCAACGGAAAAGTTTTTACCGTCAAGTAATAAGTACGAGTATACCGCTGTTATTTATGAAGAAATAGTTGTGTACTGAGCAGCGCTTGCAGATAAATGTAACTGAAGTAAGACGAAGAGTGTGGATCAAACCTCAAAACAAACTCACCAGATATCTGAGGAACATAACGGACGAAAAAACGGATAAAGGCATAAAAGGTTCCCGTAGTAAAGACCATGGCTCGGCAAACTACAGCCCTCCTGTCAAATCCAGCCCATTACTGTTTTCAATAACACCCGCGGGATAATATAGTACAGAGAAAAATTGCAAATAACCCATACCATCTGTTCATCAAAATCTATTTTAAAGATATCAGATCTAAAATATAGAGATACAAGAATATGATTCATATAAGAGCCAAGTCACTATAATCATTAGAGGCCTATATTGGTTAAAAATTGTCTGATCCAATGTTGTAGTCTATTCTCATTAATATTCAAATTGTATCTGGAGGCAGCATTAAAGGAAGCAAAAGAGAGATCCGAATATGGCATAAGTGTTCAAAGAGAAAAAAATAAGTTGGCAACTATTTGCTGATGATATTGCTACGTTAACAGAAGAGACAAGGATCTCGAGAACTTAATGAATGGCATGACTGGAGGAAGATTTTGGACAAAATATAAACCACAGCAAGAATAAATTAATGAAATGATAGCAATAATAGTAGATCGATTATAAAAATAGGGTTGGATGCGATAGAAGGGGTTAGTAAATTCTATTACCTAAGCAGCAAAATTGGAACAAATGGCCGAAGCAAGAATGATTTTATAAGCAAAAATAAGCAAAATAGTACTAACGAAAAGAGCGTTCTTGAAAAGTAGGAAAAATGAAGCATTCGAAATGTGGTATATAAATGGATGTTGAAAATTAAAGATAAAGTACCAAATGAATGAGTTTAGGAGATAATGGGTGAGCAAAGAAGCTTGTAGAAGTGCTCTTTCTGAAGGAAGAGACAGGATGGTAGGTCACATTTTAAGACATGCGGAATTGGTTAATTTGTTAGTGGAGGAAACAGTCGAAGGTAAGAACTATAGAGATAGACAGAGCTTAGAATATGTAAAGGAGATAATTGAGGACGTGGTTTGTTAGGGGTCTGTTGAGATGAAAAGGTTAGCACAAGATAGGAAGTGATGGAGTATTGCATCAAACCAGTCGAAACACTGATGACAGCAAAAAAACAAAGCAAAAAATGTGAAATTGTAAATTTCTTGGTTTTGCTTCATAAATAGGAATACGTATAAATAAAATATTTTTGTTCCAGTTCGTAACATAGCCACAGAACCATTTTCTAAAACTGATTGGACCTTTCCTAGAGAAGTTTGGCAACTAAGAAAATGGATGGAATACGAAATCCTTATAATACTAATATGAGAACTTTCCGGTGTAAAAATCAGTAACATGTATCGAGTCATTAATGATTTGTGCGACATAATAAGGGGGATGATAATATAATTTTCCGATGATGCTATTATTTATCGTGAAATCAACACCCAGGACGACTGCGCTTTGTTACAAGACGATATTATGAAAATAATTGCGTGGTGTAAAGATTGGCAGTTGGAGTTAAACGCTAAACAGTGCCAAGTCATGCATGTAAGTAAAAAGGTGCCCATTTAGCTCTGAACGTACAATTAATGGTACTGTCCTTAGAACGATAGATTCCGCTAAATGCCTATGGCTAACAATTCGTAATAATGTGTCGTGGAATGAGCATATCAAGAATGTAATTGGGAAAGCAAATCGTAAGCTCCGATTTCTAGGTCGGAATTTAAATCAATGCACTCCGTAAGTTAAATCTTTTGCATACAAGTCACTATTCCGTCCTCACTTAGAATATTGTTGTTCTGTATGGAGTCCCCATCAAAATGGGTTAATGGAGGCATTAGAGAAGGTCCAGAGAAGAGCCGCCCGATTCGTGACAGGTGTATATATAGTCGGAGGGAAATCGTAAATGCGATGTTGAAGTAGTTAGGTTGGGAAGACCTGGAACACCGAAGGCGTTGCTCTCGAAAGAAGCTAATTGAAAAATTCACGACTGACGTATTTCGGAATGACAGCAAGCAAATATTGCTACCAGCAACATTCATATCTCGGAATAACCTCGAAAATAAAATAAGTGAAATCAGGGCCAGAACCGAGTCATTTCTGTACTCATTTTTTTCCACGAGCAATTAGGGAATGGAATAGAAAGTATTACCTGGCGAGTAAAATTAAAATCCGATAGGAGTAACTTTCGGTAAAGCACTCCGGCCATCCTGATCTGGGTTTTCCGTGGTTTTCCCGAATCACTCCAGGCGAATGCTGAAATGGTTCCTCACATTAGCCCACGGGCGCCTCCTGCCATATCCCGTATATCCCTTTCAGATGGGTGGAATTCACCCTTCGCCACACACGTTTAGTGAATCGCTGAGTAATAATAATAGTAACATGTATCGAATCTAGAGCTGTTGATAAAATATCGAAATATAGATATTATTTTTTGAATATATCGATATTTATGAGTGATATTTTTAAAGGTCGATATATCGATATTAAATTTTGAATATCGGAGACGATATTTTTTTAAAATAAGTTGTTGCTTTCCGTTTTCCTCATAGAAGATATCTAGTTATTATTGGTGTAAAAGAACACAATTACCTGTGTTGCACATCCAGTAAATTAATTCATATATAGAATTTAAAGAAAGGATGAAAGTTAATAAAGTCTAGATGATCAAAAAAATTTATAGGACCATATTTAATCACACAGTTAGTGCTTCTGATTAATTACTTCCACCTAAATAAATGCCTCTACTGTTGCTGTCGTCAGTCTTTAGACTGGTTTGATGCAATCCTCCATCCCTTCCTATCCTGTGCTAACCTCTTAATTTCTACATACCCCTTACAACCCACGTCCTCAATTATCTGCATCATATATTCTAATCTCTGTCTACCTGTACAGTTCTTACCTTCAACTGTTCCCTCCACTAACAAATTAACTAATCCAGCATGTCTCAAAATATGACCTACCAGCCTGTCTCTTCTTCCTGTAAGCTTCTTCCATAAACATCTTTTCTCACCCATCATTTCCAAAACTCGTTCATTTCTTACTTTGTCTGTACACCTAATTTTCAGCATTCTTCTGTAGCACCACATTTCAAATGCTTCAAGTTTCTTTCTTTCCGGTATTCCTAAAGTCCATGTTTCGCTTCCGTAAAGTGCTGTGCTCCACACATAGAGTTTTAAGAAGTTCTTTCTAATTCCTAGATCAATATTTGAAACTAAAAGGTTTCTCTTTTTCATGAAGGCTCTTTTTGCTAGTGCTATTCTGTTTTTAACATCATTCCTGCTTCGGCCATCGGTTGTAATTTTGTTTTCCAAGTAACAGAACTCACTCACTTCTCCTATTGCATCAGATCCTATTTTTATATTTAATCTGCTAGTATTGGTGGTACTCCTGCTACATGTCATCACTTTTGTTTTACTTTGATTTATATTCAGTCCAAAATCTTCCTTCAGTATTTTGTTCATGCCATTCAATAACTTCTCAATATCCTCAGCCCTCTCTGCTAATAAGAAAATGTCGTCAGCAAATCGTAGCATACTGATTTTTTCTCCCTGAAAACTTATGCCACATGGAAATTTTTCTTTGACTTTCTTCATTGCTTCTTCTAAATACAAGTTGAATATTAACGGAGATAGACTACAACCTTGTCTCACACCCTTTTTAACTGATGCATGTGTCTTGTGATTCTCTGCTTTTATTACAGCCACTTGATTCTTATATAGTTTATAGAGTATTCTTCTATCTCGATACTTTAGACCTGACTTCTTTAAAATTTTGAACTTCTTGTCCCACCTAACATTATCAAAAGCTTTTTCTAAATCAACAAATGAACAAATGGTCTTACAAATTGACTAAAGCCAAGACTTCCCTTGGATCTCTTTCTGGTTTTATAAGTCTTAGAGTAAATCCTACACATTATGTCTTTCATTTGAGTAAAAAAAAAAAAAAAAAAAAAACGCCATGAAAAAGCATTGTGTTTCAGAAATTGAGGTCTTGATTCAGAAGAGTATTTAACAACGTCTTATGAGTAAATAGGCATAAAGCTTGGTCGTATTTTTACACAATTTGTTTTTGTAACATTGTTTCCATAAAATATATCGATACTTTTTCTCAGTTATATCAAATCCGATATTAATACTTTTGAAAATATCGATAAATTGAAAATTCGATAGTTTTTAAAATATCAGCTGCCCTAGTCGAAACATGAGCCCACGTAGAATATACTTTTGTCATATGTTATTCAGATCAAGCAAAATAATACTATTATCGAAAAATTACACTTCAGATTGATCATGTATGGAGGAAATTGTAAACATCATATAACAAAGATTATAATTCATTTCTAAAATGTGTTGTGTAGAACTTAAAACATGATTGAAACATAATAACTGCGAGAAAATCATTATTGATTACAGGCCAAAACGCTACGTACAAACCACGTATAGCAACACAGTAGTGAGAAGTTTGCAGTTACAGTCAAAACATTCTTTCATTTGAAAAAAAAAAAAAAAAAAATGCTGACATTTTTATATCTCTAGATATGGACAGCAGAGTTGTATATGAAAACACTTTTCTTCACTCTGAATGCTGTTAAAGGCGCCTGTCAGAAGCAAATTCGTTCCACCGCAGTCGATTCTTTGCCAAACTACGCTACATTCTCAAACTGTGCTACTTAGGAGTGGAACTACATGATGTGGAATGTGTGTGTACTTGCTTGGCGAAGACCAAATAACATCCATTCACAGTGAACATCTCATGTGAATTGGTCACACGAAAACCTTACCATCCATGAGAGTAAGCACGGGAGGAGTCTAGGTTTGTGTAGGTGCTGCGTACGTGTTGGTTAGCCCCATCTTAACCTACAACTAATCGCTGCTTCTCTACGATCAGATAGCTTCCAGTTACATCCCTGTTACAGCACTCCAAGCTTAGTCTAAATAATTTGAGTCAAAACAAGTCTTTAACTAAATTTATTAAACCATGTATATCTGAATGTTCTTAGTTCTGGTTAACGCTTTATCGACAGCATCTCGCAAAATTTTGATTTCTTGTCTGACTAAATGAAGTTAAACGATGAAAATATCGCGGATATTAGCGTCCATCAGGAACTTTAAGTCAAAAGACAACCCGAATAAACGTTCAAAACTGAAAATCTGTTTTTCGTAGACTCAGGAGGTTGCAGTAATTGTACATGATGCAGGAATCGCTTCAGAAATTTTTCTTTGCCAACGGGTACAGAATAACAGCGTGACGGGAAGCGCAATATGAGCTTATTCCCTAGGAACTTCTATTGCAACACGTGCAATAAGTAAGCGTTAGGAAGTTACGATATCACGTTAAATTAGCGCAGTTTCCTCAGACCCATTTGAAATATTCTCACGCACACAAGTAAAATCAGGTCAAGTATCAGTCTCTCTGTCCCCAGGTTTTAATATAATTTAATTTAATTTAATTGCAATGGAGCGCACGCTCCGGTGCCAGTATCCCCACACACCCATTTTCCCCCTTTCCTGCACCCACCTACATTTGCCCTGTACAAATTTAACTTTAATTTCTTTCAACGTTTTTGGTAACTTATTCAAAATTTCTCTTGGTAACTTATTCCAGTCCCTGACATCCTTACCTAAAAATAAAAATCTTCATACACCCTTGTACCTGAAATCGAGTGCCACCTTGTTGTCATGGACATCTTTTACCTTCCATGCATTACTCTTAATTCTTCCACCAATATCTTTCCCTCCCTCATCACCAATATACGCCTTGTACACCCCCTTGACTCTCTTCACCCTCCTCCTGTCTTCCAGTGAATTCCATTCCAGCTCTTACTGATTGCGTTATGCGATTTCCTGTCTCTCCTTCGAGCTGGTCCGTCAGAAGCATAAACCAGTTCACTGCCATCTCGGTAGTCTTTCTGCAGCTCGTCTTTTTCAAAAGGTCCCTAGCGCAATTCGCTTTAGCGGTGGGTTCTTTCATAACAATCGAGAAGGCGCAGTCTTGGAATATTAAAAAAAGAAGAAAAAGAAAAAACGTTTTCGCAGTCAGCAGGATGGTAGTATTTATTTGATATGTTTATTTAATTTGTGGAGATTTATTTCTAAATGTGATTGAGAAACGTGAAGTAGACATTATATCGGAGCAGCTAATCTAAATTCTACCAAATTCTAAGAGATTAGCACCATATCTTGGTAGGTGACAAAATCGCGAAGCCACCGAATGCATTACGACAGCACCTAAGTTGTAGAGAAACCGGGATTGCTGGAGATCATGACTGTGCGAGGAATTGGCGTCATAACATTGCAACAGTCAAACCCCAGATTCCGCTAGAAATGCCAACGGGTCGATAAGAGTTCTCCAGGGGTCGATTAATACACGGGGATCGAATAATATACGGGGGTCGATTAATATTAAAGAGGGTTACTTACACTGTGTAGAGAAAAAATGTGAATATTCCAATAAAAATTCGAAATACGGATTAGAAGATGAACTCATGCGTAGATCTCGAAGCTAAAGAGTTGTTTAAAAATGAAAACCTCACTCCATTTCGGAGCGATAACAGTGTTGCTACTAAATACTCCAACCTCAGAGCAAAAGCCGAACCTTTCTTACTTGCGTGGTTAATGATGATTTTAGCCACCCGAACGAAGTTTTGACGAAAACAGAGGAACGGTTTGAACAAGGAAAACCTTGGTGATCTGCAACTAAAACTAACCAATTTTCAACCGAATATCAACGATCTTGCTGCAGCTCTTCAGATACATCCATCCAACTGATACCAACTATTTTAATAAAAAGGTATGTTAAACATATTTTTAAGGTCTTCAATAGGAGTCGCAAAATGACTAAAAGGTTTTTTTCATCCAATATGATTTATGTTAAATTTTCTAAGATGATTGTGTATTTTTCGTTTTACGACACGTACAGTTTAAGAACTATGAGAAAAATTTCCATCTGTCCATAATTTTGTTATATTTTTTTTTTTTTAATTATAAGAACAGTGAAAAATATCTCCTTTTTCTGTTAGTGTTAATGGGTGGATTTTATAAGATATGGGAACTATACACTCCTTCGTTGGTTTGTATGCAGGTCTCATTGGTTAATATCAGAAATGTGAAAAATGATTTAATGTTTGTATTAAATTCTTAATCTGGGGATCAATAAGAAGGCAAATATTCTATGAAAGGGTCGACGGAACAAAAAGTTTGGGCAACCCTGGTCTAGGGCGTATTAAAACCTAATCACTGCTTGAAAATAGCGGTCCATGGTGTATTGCTTGTTGAAGTCTTGAACTGTAAATAACTTAGCATAAAGTTTAATAATAAACTCAACTGGGTAAAACCTATTTGCCAGGTGGTAGGTAAAGGTTACAAAATCATACATTTACTCGAGACGGTGATGAGAGGATGTACGAGAGAAGTTAGGGAATTTGGTTACAAAACTTTAGTCAGACCATTGGTTGAATATGGTAGTATAATTTGGGAACCACATTTTTGATATCAAAAGAGGAGTTGCAGGGCTTGCATAGAATAGCAGCTAGATTTGTTTGTGGAAATTATTGCAAGACACAGTCAGTATCTGATATGATAAAGGAGCTGTATTGGGAGTCATTGGGGGAAAGGAGGAGGATGAAGAGAGTGCTGGGAAAGTACAAATATTTGTTTGTAATGGGGATTGGAGTGATATTCATGGGCGCCGGGAGGGGGGTGCAAGGGGGTGCACTTGCACCCCCCTGCCATGAAAGAAAATTCACAGAAAAAGGATAAAAAATAAAAAAATTATTATTAAATTCAGTGTCCTTAGTTAATAAATATTTAGTATTATATATAATGTATTTAAAAAAAACAGATGCACCTCCCTTAAAGTAATCCTGCCGGCGCCCATGGTGATATTTGTCGAAAAAATTAGGAATAGCGCGTGAAACCTTGTCCATGACCACAAGCTGGCACTCAATTTCATGCATAAGGGAGTGGAAAAATTTTCATTTGTAGGTAAGGGTGTCAGGGATTGGAACAAATTAGCAAGTGCAGTGGTGAATAATTTACCAAAAAGGTTGAAGGAGTTTAGAATTAAAATCGCAAAAGTAGATGGGGAGGGATTTAACTATCAAATCATATAAGATATTTAAAAAAAAAAAAAAAATAGAGGGTGGTGGAAAATTGATGACTAAGGGAATTGCGTGTGCTCCGTAGTAATTAAATTAAATTGCAACCTAATTACCTCTTGAAGATAATACGCCTTTTATTGAATATCGCAGTATCAAGACGTCATTAGTCAACCTGGAGGAATGTTGTAGCGTAATCGGGAACTCCGATTGACCGTGAAATTATTAACAGTTTGTCTCTATTCTTCATATAGTCGGTCACATCCTATAGGAATATTTCATGCAGTTTCATACTGTCTGATAGCAGAACTGTATAGCGCATATTTCATCTGATTATTCACTGTAACCTCTGGCAGTGCATCACAAAGGCCGCTTTTCCGGCTGCGTTGTTGTACGGTACGCGGCAGCTTTTGTGTTTTCAAACTGTGTCACCTTCAACTCTCGACGGCAGAGACATCTATTTTGTTTGACAGTTTGGCGTGACGGGGCTTTTTGCGCTGATATTAGTTCCCTGCAACAGACTGTACACACGTCGAGCCTCGGGGAAGTGTTTTTGTTACAGAGGATCAGTCACACAAGACAATAGATCCTTCCCTCTATGCACCAAGTTTGTACTGTTGATACACAACAGTACAGTGGAACATCTCTAATTTGGACTACTTTAATTCGAATTTCTCGATTGTTCGAAATTTTCTTCTGGTCTTTTGAATTTTCTATTAAGCTAATGAAAAAATAACTCCTATAATTCGAATTATTTTTTTTTTCGTTAATTCGAAGAATATGTGTTCGTATTTAGGAAAAAGGTAGGGGAAAGCCGGGCAAAGTTGCCATAGGGGATTTAAAGGCCAATAGATTGCGGCATCACGCGGGAAAAATCATAACTAGTGCAGCTTAATGCCTTCTTTTACCTCGAAAATCCCGAATCGATTAAGGTATCATCTCCAGAAGTTATTAGAATTTTTGTGGTTTTTGATGGGCCTGATGTTTGGTAAGTGGCCAGTTTATGAATGTATGACTAAGAAATCAGATGACTAACCGTGTCTGAAAAAAATTCTTTTGCATGAGTGATTTTTTGCTTTAAGATCCTGATTTGGCAATAGTGATTGTTTCTTTGCATTGTTAAGATAGATTGACGTTTCTGTAACTGAGCCAAACCGGACCTCTGTCTGCTGCGCACGGATTCTGTTTGTTCCTTGCAGATTATTAACATTATACAATGATTTGAACAGATTCATTATTATCATGTGAAGCTGAAGTGAGTATATTAATAACAATCAGAAAACAAAAGTAATTAAATAATTATATGTTATGGTGGTATTTTAACTACCGGAAACTTCTTTTTCTATGATCCCAAAGGCTGTTGTGCAACAATAGCAGGAAAAAGTCAATGCAGAGGCCAAAACAAAGGTTCTTTTCAGATGTTCACATCAAGTTCATATAAAAATGCACTTGGAGCTACAAAAGCAAACAGAAAGAAGAAAACAAAAGAAGAAGGAAACCAATGCTAGATAGAAAACCACCAGCCGCAGGAAATCTAACCCAAAAAGAGTGTTATTTAATGGTGACGATGATCAAGAATGCACACAATGCTTGTACTGCATCGAAACTATTTCAGTTCAAGATCACAAGAATGATGGATCCAGTGCCAAATGGCTCACGAATTCTGTGATGGAATTGAACGAATGAGCTATTCCTTTGTTAGCAAAAATTGCAATTAAAGTGCCTTTTGTCCGTTATAATATCTTTTATTTAAAAGCTATATAACCATTTTTAAAAATAAAGTACACTATTTTGCAAATGTAGAGCGTTTTTAATCACTCTGATTTTGAAGCTAAATGGCCACTGGGCAAAGTGGCCATTTGGGTACTTTTTTAAAAATTGATTATTTTAAGTGCTAAACTTAATGCAAATTTTAACTAAAAAATTTTGGTATGTATTACGATAGTTGAACTTCGTAACCCCCGATTTTGATGCATTTAGGGATACTCTAAGTTACCTTAAAACATCGTCAAACCTTAGCGTGGCCACTTCGCCGGCCTTCCCCTATTTCTCATGTTAATTAATATAGGTATGTTGAAACATACGTTTTTTGATATCTTTCAAGATGTCAGTCTTTCACAGTAATCGTTAATGTGCTGATCAGTCGACCAGCCACCTGTATTGCTTTAAATAAACTCCAAGACTTAACGTCTTTGTAAAAAAAAAAAAAATAAAAAATATTATTTTTTATTAAGCTTTAAATCGGGCTTTGTAGAGTATGTTAGTAATAAGTTAAAGATATATTTAAATAAATGTGTTAAAACTTAATGTTTAAGGACTATTTCTTGTATTTTTACCTTTTTTTATAAACACTTCCTAATTTGAATTTTCGGTAATTTGAAGTTTATTTGAGGTACATTCAGATTCTAATTACAGACGATCCACTGTAGATCGTAAATACGCCAGGAGCCGCCGGATCGGTACAATGGATCCGCTTGGGGTTTTCAGGCGGTTTTTGCAGTCAGCTAGGCGAATGCTGGGACGGTCTCCTATCTACGCTTCATAAACTATGCTTTTCGCAAATAAAAATACACTTGTCATATAGAACACAAGTTCACCGTTTAGCAGACAGATGGCAACACTTAAGCTGTCCCTTTGGCCAAAGGAACTGACAATCCGTGGTTCTAACTACCAAGCAGAAACATTGGAAGAAAATTTAGAATTTCGAGTTGTGATGAAAATCAAGGCTTTGCGTGATACGCAAATAATAATAACAAGTGAAATATAGATCACAGTGAGATCCTGTACGATTAATGAATTCCTTCATAATTCAACGGACTGCAGCAATTGCTATATACAGTATTTCGGAGCTGTTGATACAACCTGGTTGGTAGACATACTGAATATCTATTGGGCCAACGCTGAACGAATTCTCACATTCCCTTTTGAATGAACCATCTCGGCGTTCACCTGTAGCCATTTCGAAAAAGCATTTAAAACCGAAATCTAGTGGTAACGCTCTGGCCTTGCAATTGAGAAGACGCGGGTTCGAATCCCAGTCCTGGCATCCAAATTTGGGTTTTACAAGGTTTCCCCAAATGACGCGACGTGAATGCCTGGATGCTTTCTTCAAAAGGCCGAGGCCTAATTCTATTTCGTTCCTTGCCCCCCCCCCCCCCGTCCTTTCCCGCATCTAATGACCTCGACATCGGCGAGGCGTAAAACCATAAGCGCAAAAAAACAAAAAAAAACTCTACATGACAGCTTGGGAATTTGAACCAGCGTTCGCCAAAATGCCGGGACTGAGTGTTACCGCTTACCAGGCAATCTCATTTAATACTGGGAGATATGTGTGACTAAATTCTTTCGAAACTATACACCTAGAAACTTTCCATTTTCGAAATTATTCATGTAAAAAAGCAAATGAATTACAGCTTTTATTAGCGCTAGAAACGAAATCACTCCATGTGAATGGTGGATGGATCCTTCAAAAAGCTATGGTAGAATTCATTCCTGCTCCTTGAACTGCGTTCTTCCTCGCCTCCAAATACACGGACGTCGGCGAGGCAGAAAACAATACGCGGAAAAGAAAAATTTGACAACAAACCGACAAATTCACCACACGTACAAAAAATATTACACCAGAGGGATACTGCAGCAGACTTTAAAACAGACTTTTCTATGTGAATATCCCTCGTATTCTGCTTGACATTTGAGATTCTGCCTCTTGTATTTTTATTTTTTTTTAACAATATTTTCGTATAAATCACAGTGCTGGAGTTTTTGACTGAATTTCCCCCTAATATCTCGCTTGTATCAGGGATGTAGTTATTTGGTCAGTTTCATTCCCTATATTTGCAAGTAACAACTCCAGCTGCTCAGAAAACAAAAATTGTATGGTTTTACTGATTCGACAGATCAAATGTACGAGAAGATGCTATCAACACAATGTACTTGTTAATTTTGCTCAGTATTGTAAAAAAATCTCAGAATGTTACTTACAGCAATACTGATTTCTAAGAAATGGCCGAGGATGTAAGAGAAATCAGGGCCAGAACCGATTAATTTCTGTACACATTTTTTCCACTAGCGATTACGGAATGGAATATGAAGGATTTACCGGGCGAGTAAATTTAAGTAGTTTCCGATAAATCACTCCAGCCATCCTAATCTGGTTTTCCCATGGTTGTCCCAGTTCGCTTCAGGGGAATGCCGGGATAGTTCCTCAAAATAGCCCATGGGCGCTCCGTATCATATTTCGTATATCACTTCCAACCGTATGGGTATCCAGTTTTGGGTTTTGCATGGTTTCCCCAAGTCACTCCAGGCGAATGCTGGGATTCTTCGTGGGCGAATTCCTTCCCGTACCTTATCCCCACTCGTTTCCCGCCTCTAATGACCACGACGTTGACGAGGCGTAAAGCTATAAGCAAAAAAAAAAAGTCCCTTCCAAACTATTACACTTTCGGTTAGGTGCAATGCACCCTCTGGTACCGACTTTTAGTGAATCCCGGAGTAATAATAATAATATTAATAGTAACATAACTAGTACAGCTTTCTCCTATTTCTCTCTGGGTCCATACCCCGCTCTCCCAATATGGCTGTTTTTAATTGTGTCTGCACTGCGGTTTGCTCCATTAATGAAACGTGTTCCGCACTTGGCAGTATTCATAAACATCTATTTAATTTAATACACAGACGGAAAAAAAAATCCCAACACCAAGAAAGACTTGTGTTAGATAAACGAAATTTGGTAGGCGTGTTTATACATCTGAAAGATGACATCGATTCAAATTTCGCGCTTCGCGCATAAGTGTGGCGCTAGTAGCGCTACTCAGAGCTTGCAAATCAGGTTTGCTTTAAATACGCGCTGTAAAGTTTGTGAACGTTATTTACCGCTGAGATTTGACATAGTGAGTTGATGTTAGCCAAGAATGCCTTTAAGAAGACGAAGAAGCCATTATCAACAGCTCACCGAGTTTGAACGAGGTCGTGTAATAGGGCTACGAGAAGGTGGATTTTCTTTTCGCGATATTGCAGAAAGACTTGGCCGGAATGTATCCACTGTGCATGATTGTTGGGTGCAGTGGTCAAGGGATGGTACTGCCTCAAGAAGACCGGGTTCCGGGAGGCCACGTGGCACTACTGAGAGGGAAGACCGCCGTATTCGGCGTACAGCTGTGGCGCATCGTACTGCGTCTGCGGCAGAAATTCGAGCTGCAGTTGGTACCACAGTGACACAACGAACTGTTAGAAATCGGTTACTTCAAGGACAGCTCCGAGCCAGGCGCCCTGTAGCGTGCATTCCACTGACTACAAGCCATCGCCGTTTGCGACTCCAGTGGTGTCAAGCCAGAGCTCATTGGAGGACGGAGTGGAGATCTGTTGTGTTTTCTGATGAAAGCAGGTTCTGCCTTGGTGCCAGTGATGGCCGAGTGTTGGTCAGAAGGAGGCCAGGGGAACGCCTGCAACCAAACTGTCTGCGGCCTAGACACACTGGACCTACACCTGGAGTCATGGTCTGGGGAGCAATTTCCTATGACAGCAGGAGCACTCTTGTGGTTATACCAAACACACTGACTGCAAATTTGTACGTCAGTCTGGTAATTCAACCTGTAGTGCTGCCATTCATGAACAGCATTCAAGGGGGAGTTTTTCAACAGGATAACGCTCGCCCTCATACCGCTGTTGTCTCGCAACGTGCTCTACAGAGTGTCGACATGTTACCTTGGCCTGCGAGATCACCAGATCTGTCTCCAATTGAACACGTATGGGATATCATTGGACGACAACTCCAGCATCATCCACAGCCAGCACTGACCGTCCCAGTATTGACAGCACAAGTACAACAAGCATGGAACTCCATACCACAAAGTGACATTCGAAACCTGTATGACACAATGCATTCACGTTTGCAGGCTTGCATTCAAAATTCTGGAGGTTACACCGGCTATTAATTTAACAGTATTTCACATTTGAAATGCATTTTCTTGAGCTTAAATTAACCTGTGATCTTGAAAATTTAATCAATTAAACATGTTAACTTGACAAATGCATTGTCCAAATTTCATTACTCTACAATAATTTTTTCTTGGTGTTGGGATTTTTTTTCCGTCTGTGTATGACAGGCACCAAGCTAAAATTTTAATTTGCGCCTGATAAAACGTATGCGGAACTAGATAGAAAGGCGTGATGCGTCGGAACTAATAATAATGTATTTCAGTCGTTCAATAAACAGGGGTGAGTCACATAAGCTAACTGCAGTTTTTACAAGATTATACCATGTGTGGGTAAGTTAATGTACCAAAGAAAATTGGAAACGTATCGACAATGTATCACACTCTCCACGTTAGTAAACATACACAATAGATTTTTTTTATGTGTGTGTTTGTGTGTATGTTTGTGTGTGTGTGTGTTTGTTCAGTGCGAATGCTACGTAAGCAAGCAGAAAAATGACAATGTAGAATACGGAAGATAAACATTATAATGGAAAGTAACAAGACGTAAATTAGATGCCTCGAGTTAAAAAAAATCTAAATGCTGCTTGTAAAAATGCAGAAAGGCTACAAATATTTAATGTAGTACATAACTGAAGAGATACAACCAGGTTTTGTCGTCACCTAAATTTCGTAGTAGGTACGGTGAAACCAAACTCGGAGAGATGGTCTCACAAAGGCGTCTCCTCTTAGTTAGTATTGTTTGATAATAACTTTTGATCCGAAAACCTCGCTAAGTCAACGACAATACCTAATTTTACGCTATTTATCTGTAGCAATTGTACATATTTCCAGGTTACAAAGTCCTCCTGAAATTAGAATTTCCGGAAGGAGCCAGAACTACTCATACAAACTCTTATTCTGGTTTATATATATATTTGCGAATGGATCCTATAGAATTACGCAAATACTCGATTTTCATCATTGCAATTGTTTAAGTTTCCACTAGGTATTTAGAACCACTAGAAGGCAGAAGGAAGTTGAACATTAACTGGAGGGGACAACAACTATTACATTACGATACTCCAAAATATCTGGGTGCCGGCCTCGGTAGCGTAGGGGCTAGAGTACTGGCCTCACGTACCGAAGGTCGCCGGTTCGAGTCCGGCCGAGGGCATGGGTGTTTAAGCGTTGTGTGTTAGTGTGCTTGTCGTGTCCGTCCTGTGGTGAAAGATATATATACACGTATAGAAACTGAAAAACACTGGATGAAATAAACACAAATACTTGAGCTGTCTGTATGGCCGAAGGAAGCCAAATGCTATTAAAAAATAATAATATCTATGAGTAAAGCTTGATCGCTCTCTTACATTCAAACCCCACTGTGAGGATATGAAGCTCAAATTATCCCCCCGAAACAACATCATCCGAAATCTTACAAGTACCTCCTGGAGAGCACAGCCAAATGTGCTTCGTACATCCGCCTTGGCACCCAGTTTCTCCGCAGCAGAATACTCTGCACATACCAGGCAAGTCGATATAGTATTGAATGATACTGGTCGCATTGAAACCAACTCCTGTCAGCAAAATATACCGAATAATCGGTATAGCACCACCAGACATTCGAAGGAAAACAGCTGCATAGATGTAGAAGAGGAAACAGTAAACAGGCCCCATATACCCTTTGTTTGGACACGAACCTCAACCCACAAGGCTGAAGTCAAGAGAAAGCTACATACAGTCAACTATAGTCATAACATCTTCACCTGGAGCACGTCGTGTAGAACTGTGGCAACATTCGTTGCCTGAAGGGCACTGGAGGAATATCAAAGTGGCACCGGCCGCGGGGTGTAATCAGCCATATGCTACATGGAAGGCACTAAATAGATTAAGAACTGAAGTGTCCAGATACAGAGCCAACATCAAGAAATGGCGTTACACTACTGAAAACGAATTATCTAAATGTGGTTAGCTGCAGGACCCATAACATCTCCTGGTATGCAGAAAACTACCGGAACCTGCACTATCGGCAAATGAAAACGCCATCAGGATTGCAGAATTTTGGTCTACACATTCTATTTAATTTGTGTACTGCAGCCTATGAGCTTGACATTAATTTGTAACGTCATGTCCCGGACACGTCAAATAAATAAATAAATAACCTGGGATTGATAGTTCCTACTGCAATGGTGAAAGCATTCAGACTGCCATCTTTCTACGATTCATCTAACTTTATGTTTCCCATGATATGCGCAGCTTCCTTTATGAGGAGCGAAATGGAGACCATAGCTGCGTTTGCCTAAGTAATTTCGTAAAACCGCCTAAAAACCAAAATCACTACAACCGCAATGGTGAAGTGGGGGGGGGGAACCAGGGTTCGAACCTGGTCCCGTTGTACTTCCCCGACCCATTGCGGTGACGTCTTAACACGTGAAGCCACACTGGCGGGTTATATATTTAATTCCGACTAGCGTCATTAACAATTTTAAACATAATTAATCTGAAAATTCTAACCACTCGGGATATTTCCTGGCTAAAAGTTCGTATCTTAAAACTCTTCTCTTTTCTCCCGACACATATGAATGCTCACCTGATTAATCTGTTGATGTATACCGAAAGTTTTTGTAATTCGTAATAAACCTTATACTTGTAATCAATATTAAAGCTTCAAGACGGGAATCAATCACTGAACGTTACATACAGCATGCATTCAAAAAGTTTCAAGACTGGTCTCAGAACAAAAAAAAATTACCAAACATTTTTGTACGGTGAAATGAAAGTCTTCGAAGTTTGACCATTGGGTATCAACACACCGCTTAATAGGCTTCCAGGATATCTGCGTGCGGAATGCTTTCAAGCGATCTCGTGGAAGTTTCACGAACCATTGGAATCGTGTCGAATCGCTTCCCTTCCAGGTCTCTCTTGATTTGGTGGAACAAAAAGAAGTAGCTGGGAGCTAGGTCGGGGCTGTAGGGCGCCTGCGACAATTTTTCCATGTCGATCTTGGCTGAAACTTAGGCGATGGCGAGTGACGTGTGAGTGGGCGCATTGTCGTGGTGAAGAACCCAATTGTCTTCGGCCTCCGAGTGGACGGGGTGAACTCAGTCCTTCAAACGGCGGAGCACTTGAGCGTAAAACAATCTGATCGCGAACTTGCACGAAATTGTCATGAGTTCAGCTTGTTAAATGTCTCCCAGCGCAGCCATCGTCTTCAAAGTCCTCGCAGTCATCTTTGAACCTCTTGTGACACATGCGAACCATTACAAGAGACATGGTTTCATCTTTATACGCTACTTGAATCATACCAGAAGTCTCTGCAGCCATTGTGTTCAGTTTCATACGGAACTTAATCGAATAACCAAATAACGCTGCATTTTCGACTGTCCTAGTTTTCGACAAGGGTCACTGACACGCACTTACTCCGTTGTCTCGGAAGCTACTGCCGCTTGTACGGTCGGTTAGCTGACAACCCCCACTATGTCACCCGGTCGGTGGACGGGTCTCCTCGCCCTCTCCTACTCAGGAGGGAAAAAATCAGTTTTTAAACTTTGTGAACGCACTTTGTATTGTAGAAAGATGACACTGACCCAGAAACAAAATATGACGAATCTCCACAAACAAAACAAAACTGAGTCTAAGATTGACAACTAACTCACGAAAAAACAGTGACCCATCGCTGGAGAGGAAAAAAAAAAGAAACCACTACGCAGCGCTTAATATAATTCCAGTTCTCCCAGAGCAATAAATGACGTGTGTCCTTCATTAAATAGATTGTAATCCAATCTCAACAATTGACACCAAATTCAAATGAGTAATTCTACCTTTCCAACTATATTTAAAAAACT
This sequence comes from Vandiemenella viatica, assembly GCA_031002005.1. Classification (NCBI taxonomy): domain Eukaryota; kingdom Metazoa; phylum Arthropoda; class Insecta; order Orthoptera; family Morabidae; genus Vandiemenella; species Vandiemenella viatica. The sequence goes on from CM061919.1 coordinate 252,387,745, forward strand.
CTCCATCCAAGAACTGTTTCTTAAATTTCACAAAAATCTGCAATTCCTAACATTACATTTTTTGGATAGAATAAGCTTGGTAACAATACAAAGATTTTAAAAAGTATGCCTCCAGTCTCAAAATAATAAGCGGTCTGGTGGCTCAAAGGTTAAGGCGTCTGACTGGAGATCGAATGGTCCCAGATTGGAATCCTGATGTCAACCCTTTAACTGACATTCACCTCTGCCACAGCTTGTTGTGTAATATGAAGCACGACAGATCGTTTCCGTGGTTCAGGTACGATTTTAAACTGTAGATCCCCTTTACCCGTTACGAATACCGTTTTAGATAATTTAGGGATTAAAGGAACTGGTCACCCTACCTCCAATACCAGAGTAAGTGCACCTCCTCCTGGAGAGTCCAAACAACATTCGAGTTGGGATGCTAACATATTATAAGGATATAGAAATTAACCATGAAATACGATTTTCTTTTTAATAATGGCTTCACGCCTCGTAGACATTTATGCTATTTGAGGTGAGAAATAATTGAGGGCAAAGGACGGTTAGGAATTAGGAGATAGCGTTTCCAGGGAACCATCCAGGAATTTGCCTGAGAGATTTTGGGAAACAGTAAAATACAAAATTCTGGATGTCTGGACGGGAATCCCGAATTCGGTGCCAGAGCGTCCCTGCTCGTCCACAACGCTCGTTATGAAGTATCATATATTAATATCCATCGTAGGTTTTTATTAATGGCTTCGTAATAAAAACGACTCACACTAATAACTTACTGTCAATTTACTATTTTGAGTTTCACCCCAAATATTCATGACTGTCAGATAATTTATAATAAGCTTATAAAGAACAATTTCGGAAAACGTAGAATCAACTGCATCAAAAAAATCGTTGGTTATTGATTTTTAATATTGAAGCGTTTGCTATGTTAGGAAAGCGACTTCTCGACCTCACTGTGGCCGTTTGCTACCTGTCATTGATTTCAAATAATATTAGGTATGAAAACAAATCAGGTGGGCGCCAGAGATTGGAGTGTACCCTATTCTGAGGGAAGCGACATCCAGTTCTCAATGTATTATTATTGAATTAACCAAGCAAAATGACACATTACAAGACTGGATGGGATCTAGTGAAAACAAGGTTCACAATCTGACTTTACGATTTACTTATGTATTTGAATTGTTTACTTGACAAAATTTTACAAAGATTAAATTTTATTTTTTTACATCACTTTTTCTGTGGAGCAAGAGAGTCTGTTTCGGGGCGATATCTAGGGTAAACGATGATGATGCAAAAGTTCCTATTTCTGAATGGTGATTATCGTGCAGGCGAATCTAAGTTGTGCAGTTGGTGGGTTGACCAGCTCTCTGTGACCGGCCGGCTGCCTCCCTGCTGTGTCTCCCGTGGTCAGCTGGTCGGTCGATCTACACCTCTCCGTCGGTAGCCAACAAGTCCCCTTGTCTTCTCGTGCTGCCTCGAAGAATCGTCGTTTTCCGCCCCCTTTTCATGACGTCTGCCAATGTCTGTATTTGGAGGGAAGCTCTTCTTGCTGGTTGGCTCGGGACATGCAACAGAACCGCCCTTTTTTCATAATTAAAATACAAGTTTTTCCTATTGGCTGTACTCCCTGGCTTCCCCTCACCCTTCGTTCTTGGATACAGATTTACTTTTTATTTTATTTGTTTACAGAAACAGTCCAGGCTGCTCTTGAACTGTTGTCCTGTCACGGGACTGTTTTCTGCCATCCGTCACATCTAATGGCAACACTCGGGGCCTGGTGTTCCCCAAACACTACCAGAACCTCTCCTGGGACCGACTCACACATGACGAGAAAAGAAAGACGCATATTTTTTTTCCATTCGGAACATGACTATATATATATTGTGTGAATTCAATTCAACATTAAATTTGTGGAGACAAACAACATTGTACCATATTAACTCGTACTTTACTGTGCTTGTTGTTTCTTTTTTTTATTATTACGCCTAACATTTAGATTCTCAAACGCCATTGTGATTACTTTAAAACTTTCTTTAATATTTTATTCATATTTGGCAATTTTGTTTTAGTGAGAAAATATAATATTTGTCAAAACAGAAATAATTTTTACACTGGCCACGGACTGTCCCTACTTTCCCAAAGAAACAGCACTGCACTTCGATGTTGTGTGTTGGCGCTGCGAGAAACCTCGCTCGTATCGACCACAGGGCACGCGGCACGCACCGCGTCGTCATCTGCATGCAGTCGACTCGCCGCTCGCGTATCGATACTCCCGCATTCAAACTGTGTACAAATCAAATTCCGCAGGGAGGGAGGGGTGGCGTGCAGGCCGCAGCGGTCCTCTGGCTTCGGCGGGACTTCAATTGCGGTCCACGAAACCACTGTCTCTTCAAGCGATTCTATTCTAACGCCGGTAACGTTCGTTAAAATTTTTGACGTGAGAACGATTATCGTCTTTATCTATATATATATATATATGAATTTATGTATGTTTGTTCTTCATACAAATCCACAGTTTTCATCCGATCTAGATGAAACTTTGCACACTTATCCTTTGAAACAAGGAGAAAAATACTGTCTACATTTGGTTGAAAAATTTTCTGTATAGATAATACATGTTGTCTCCTAATTTAGAAATACTACTGAATGGCGATAGACAGACGCGTTGCTTATGGAGGTCTCTCTACTGCTTTTCCGTCTAGCGGTCATGTAGCTCAGTGGCTAAAGCGCCGGGTTACTAATGTTTGGGTCGTGGTCTCCGGTTCAAATCACCGTGGAGGTTAAGATTTTTAAAAATTGTTTTTGATCGTAAGAGTCACGCCTGGGCTGTCGGTTATTCGGATTGAATGTTAAACTGTAGATATTACAAAGTTAGTGGTGCAATGCGAGGCAAGTCATAAGTAGTCTGCAAAGCTGTAGGTGTACACTTTTTTACGTTATAATGATCCCTCAGGGGTTGTTCGCAGTCAGTGTGTGTGTGTGTGTGTGTGTGTGTGTGTGTGTGTGAAACGCAGTAATAATACTATAAATACGGAAGTAAGTCTCTGTCTTTTTGTCACATTTTGACGACTAAATGGCTATATCGATACTGATGGAATTTGAAAATAAAATCTGTATGAAGGGCACAGGATATTTTTTCCAGTATGATTAACAGTTGTAGCCACGAAATTTTGAGACCTTATCGAATGGTGACAGAAATATGTTGGAAATTTATTCTCTTCAAGAGACAGGTTCGACGGTAGAATGATATAGTGATAGCTTTCCTGACATATTATGCCAACTTCGTGTTGTTTGGGACCAATCCTTCGTTACCAACAACTTTCTATATTCAATTTTGGCAAAAAAATTCTTAATCCACGCGTACGAAGTCGCGGATACGAGTTAGTAATTGCTAAAGTGGGATTCATGAAATTAGTCTTGGCAAAGTCAGGGTGTCTCCCTACAATGTTGGAAATACGAAAAAATAAAATTATTTTACAGTAAATAGTGTGGAAAAATAAAAAAAAAATACGAACAAGGTGATGAGCTATTTAATTCCAAACAATTACCTGGCAATTAAAAAAAAAACTGATTTCATTGAAAGTTACGAACGAAATTACTTCTTCACTTCAATCTACAGTAACAGCTAAACCAGAGATGGACAACTTTTTTTATCTGCTGCCCAGTTTTGTACCTCTGTTAGTAGTCAAATTTTCTAACCACCCACAGGTTCCTTAGTAATGGCGTTTTGTAAACTAGGGAAGAAACTATAAAAAATTTATAAAGGATAGTTACATCAAATTAAAGAAAATAATTATAAATTCTTACCAAATACTTTATATTGGACTTTCACTACGTTTAACATCTTTATAAAACTACTTACTGTAGTTAAATTTGTCTTTCTGTTGATACTCTGTGTTCATAGAGGCATATATATATATATATATATATATATGAGATTAACAACACGAAAGCCTGACTATACTAGCTATGAGACGGTCATAAAATAATTTTCCAAATAATTAGAAGTAAGACAGGCACTTTTTTTAAATTTATCACAGATTTTCGTATCCACCACTACTGACCTTGTATTTAATTTCTTTGTCACATCTAATTTCTAACAGCTCTTCTTGGCAAGTTGTATCAGCCTCTTCAATATTTATGATAGAGGATTTTTCGTCCAGTCATACATCTTCAATTTCAAAATATCTTCAAATCGTTTTTCCATTCACAATTTAAGTTCGTTGAGGTGGTTACTGAATAGTGCAATATCGTCTGGATTTATATTATTTTTTATAGATGAGAATTCAAGAAACTGACGAATTTCTCTTTTTAATTGATTATAACGATGCAGTTTCAAGTATGTTAACAAATAGTGACACAATACGTTGTAAATCTATGAGTTTTATTAGCTCCTTGAATCTGCAAAATGAAATTATTAAAGCTATCAAATATTTTGTAAAAGTTAATTAAATTTTTAAAAAAAATTATTCAGTATCGATAAAAACCCCTAACTCTCATCTTGAGAGCTCGAACACCCACCAGTGGGAGTTGGGGACTAGGTTGATTACCACTCAGCTAAGCAAAATGATACAAAGCAGCTGAAAAAATGATGCGGCTTAGTGAAACGTAATTTTAGTACAGAGTACCATCTACTTAGTAAATAGGGAAAGGTGCTATTAAAAAAGTTTAATTGTTTCTGCTGTCTAATGCAAAAAGGTTTCACTAATTAACTTTAGTTCTAATTGTTCACCAAAAAATTTTCAGTACTAAAGATTTTTAAGAAAATTTTGAAATCAATTTTGGCAGCACATAAGGCTTCTTCAAACAGCTCGTCCTGTTTGATCTAGAATTTATTCCAGTGAATAATTGCGCAGAGTCAGCCTCCAATGCAGGTCGCTCCTCGATTTTACGTGCGACTGAGAAAATTTTTTCCAGTCCTCCATGAAAATCCTGTTATCAGCTCGTTTAAGAGTTATTATTTCTATTGTACATAGTATACCATTTGTGAAAAATCCATGAGAAAACCTAAAAAGTGATTACAAAATAGAAAATAATGTAACAAACATAGGGACCTACGATACTTGGAAACAGTTTCGCAGAAATATCTCCACTACACTACTTCCCAAGTTGATGTTTTTCATGACCTCTTCGTTATGGGGAATATTTCTAAAAAAAAAAAAAATAGTTAAAAAAATGTATTGAAAGTGTCTGCTACTATGCAGGTTCGGAAGTATTACTTCTGTCTGTTAATGCACTACTTGTATGGTTCAGATCCTGAACATATGAGTCCTTAAACTAGCGAAATAAAACTACCGAATACAAATATACTTCTGAATGATTGGCAGAAACATATGTTGCAACCTCGTTGACTCAACAAGGGGATGTGCGGAGAGGGGAGGCAGCAGATACTGTGTGACCTTGGGTGGTCTATCTTCGTGAATCTAGCTACAAGTGGTATGCACTGCGGAGAAAAGTTGTGTAGCGAAATAATGTTCCTAAAATGTTGCTATTGCTCCACAACAGCTCAGCTGATAGAAGAGCAATACTGCACTACAGGGCGTAATCATTATACACTGAAATGCCAAAAGTCATGAGATGACTCCTAATATCGTGTGGGTCCCTCCGTGCTCGAAGAATCCAACGTGGCAGTGATCAAGACATACAATCTCTACAGTTGTGGTACTTGACACTAAAAAGAAAGCAATAAAACTTCGACTGAAAACGATAGAGCAAGTTGTATGGATATCTAAAATCGACTTTATTTGCTCGATAAGAGTTAAAAACATATTATTTTTGATTCAATAAAAACGCAGAAAAGTCACGTGACTCGAAACGGAAATCAGAGCACGTGACGTCACATCCCAGCAAGCACCACTTGTGCTCCGTTTGTTATGCATCTTTGCGTCGTACATTTAAGGTTTTAAGTCAGTCTATTACTTAAGTCTGGTTACCAATCCACGAAACAAATAAATTTTACAATGAAAGCTGGATTTATCTAATGAAACAGATCTAATTTTTCCAAAATTGATGTGACGATGCCGGGAAAGTTTTTTGGTATGAAACAGTAACTATTGCACGGCAGAATTCCGAAATGTCAAAATTCACCTCGAAGTATACCTACGCAAATACTGGAAGAGAAGTTTTGTGCTGAAAAGTGCACATATTGCCGTATGATTAAGAAAAGATATACAAGAATGAAGTCTTCCTCGGAGTTGTATTTGAATGTTGGACTGAGTTTAGAGGATAGATTTCAGAAACTTATATAACCCAGAAAGAACAGTTGTTTTAAGCTAAATATTGTTTTCACCTCTTGTTTCCTGTAACCGTTTCCTAAAATCCCTGGCGTATATGATAATTCCTACTTTGTCCGCCGGTTCCTAAATCTCTGCCAGCGCTTTGGGTGTTAGTTCTTAAAGTATTTTATCAACACGATCACTTTGGAAGAGTCACGAACGTGCTGTACATAAGCATGGGGATTTTCGGTCCCCCAAATGCGCAAATTCTGTCTGTTTACTTTTCTACTCACATGAAAAGTGGCCTCTTCACTGAACACAAGTTTTTCTACGAATGTTTTGTCTTGTTGTAGACATTTGGAACAGAATTGAAAACGACGCACTTCATCGTTGTGCGAAAGTGCTTATAGTAACTGTAACCTGTAAGGCTTCATACACAGTCGCTTCCGTATGATTCTCCAAACGGTCTTCTGTGGAATACCTAATTCCCTGCTCTCTCGAGGAGTAGACTGCTGTGGGCTACGAACGTAACTGGCGCTTACACGCTCAACGGTTTCTTTAGACACAGGATGGCGACCCGTTGTTTTACCTTTACAAAGTCATCCCGTGGTTTTAAACTGTCGATACCAACGCCGAATGGTGTTAGCATGCGGGGGATCCTAGCCAAACTTTGTTCTAAAGTGTCACTGAACAGTTACCACAGACTGAGTCGAATGAAATCCGAGAATAATGTACAATTTCTCACTTTCAGCCATCTTGCTCTCTAGCGCTCTTACGGCCACTGCGGGAAGCTTGTATTTAGTGCAATCGAAACTTAGACACAGCACCGTCACCGCCTTTTTCTTTGTATACAGGTGGAGGATATACTCCGAAGATATTGCCTCCCGCAGTAATTAGATGCTTCAAGACTTTTCTGTGGGTTCATCTTCACAGTGGTGTCAGGTTACTTGTGTAACTTGTTATGACTTCCGTCAGTAACGCGGTTTGTTGATGAAGCAGCTGCATTATGAAGCTTAAGGTTATGCTTTTGGAGTTCGTGTGGTCCGCCTGTTGTCAATAGTGGTGATTATCAGACTGCTTCGCCTTTGCGAGTAGCTATGGACCGGTCGCTTTTACTGTTACCGCTGTTGAGCTCCCCTCCATGAGTCGTCTTCTGTGTCCGCAACTTCTTGCTTCTGTGGCTGTTGAACGACTGGGTGGCTCTGCTCTCGGTACGGCTGGATTAATGATGACGGAGACTATTTCTCTGCTGAGGACTGCTGGTGACAGTTACATGGTGGCGAGTAGTCTCCGGCGGCGAGGCACCAGGACTCTTGTGTGCTTGTAGTGATCTTGCTGCGCTGCTGTGGATGACTCTTACGTTGTAGCTTCCATGATCTACAATCTCTGTAGGTAGCTGTGTGCCCAGACCCGCAATTGCAGCAAGTGGGTTCATCTCGGAGTTTCTTGCAGGCGGCGAGTTCGTGACCGCCACCACAGCGAACACATCTGACGGGTTCAGTGCAAGAGACAATGCTCGCTAAGGCAGGCAAGGCTGCATCTATTGTCGCCAGGACACCTGTGCAGACTGGCTCTACCAAGTCTACACCTTCGTGCCCATCTTTCAGCACCAAGGCAGTCACGGCTGCAGTAACTTGCACCTCCGAGACGCCCGTGCATACTACCAGGACCAAGAAGGTGAAGTCTAAGAGGAAGTCATTGCTGCTGGTGCCTTGCCACGGGAAGTTGGCATCTGGGTGGAGGTCTCGCACCTTCCTTCTGGAGCTACTGAACAAGTCGTGGAAGGCGTCGGACCAGAAGATCTGTCCATGAAGGTGTGAAGGAAACGACTCGATCACGGAAATCCCAAGCAGTGGATATTAACCATCACAGTCCACCTAGATGAACTTCAGTTAAGCTGGGATATACCAACATGCGACGCCGCTACCATCTAGCAGGCCCTGACTAGCCGCGAGCACCACCATCTCGCCAAGAAGCACGCCCCTGTAGGAGTCGCGGCGTGGCCGGAGGCACTTGTGATTCCGATCCCGCTGGCCAGCGACTTCAACTGGGTGGAGTATGTCGATTACATCAAAAGAAGAGTCAAGACCCTCGCCTTCGATCCAGCGACTGGTCGAAACTTCAAGGTGACGCCGATACGGGAAACCTCTTCGCCCTCACAAAAATGCGAATCATCTCCGCAGGACACTCATTCGTTCTCGCCTGAGTCACCACCAGCAGACTCCCCTGCCTTAAGGGAAGGCTCAGTAACACCTATCACCGTCAACTATGCAGGGAACTTCTGCGATTTACTGCCTCTGCTACAGCGCAACATGAAGCTGCCCATGTTCAGCTGGCCAGAACTTCAGGGGATGGAGATCCTTCCATCCTGCCTCGACGACTTCGCGGCAGTCATCAAGATTCTTCAGCAAAACTTCATGCATATGACATCATGACTCCCGGTCGCGTAAAGAAGAAGTCAGATGCTACCATGCAGACAAACCAATGACTGCAGCAAAGCCGCCCTCACATAAACTGGTCCAGTGTTTCAAGCGCCAGAACTTGGAGAGCCACTTGTCTTTTAACAGCAAACCTCATCATCGTACTTAAAATAGGACAGCCTAAAGAAAAATCGTGAAATCACTGCAATCATTTTCACCAGCTATATATATATTGTGTCATGTTGTGTTTCTGCATGCCCCACTACCTTTTGTAGCTCTGCTTCTTTGTGTCAAGTTGTATTTGTTCTGTCATTAGGTGGTGTGAACTTTGAAGGGTAAAACCCTTGTCAGGGGGAAAACCTCCTTGGTGTGTGTACAGCACAGGATTTGTGGCTAGGTATAATTTTATTTTATTAATAGGGATGGTAAAGTATACTTAAGGGTATTTAATACTAGAGGGATTTCACATGGAAATTAGTTTAGAAATTCACTCAAGCCAGCCAGAGTAGCCAGTCACTGCCATATCTTTAAGGCAGAGTATGTTGGAGTGTATTGTCTTTCGACATTTACTCCTCTCTCAGATGATGGTGTTGTTCTTCGCGGTCGATGTTGTCCTCGCGGTGGCTTCTTTTTGTTGTCCTCGCTGTCGGCAGCTAGGGTATAGCGGCCGAGCAGGTGGTGGGGGCGACGAGTTGCGTTAGCAACTCGACGACCCTGAGAAGCTGTGGCCCCCATCCAGCCCCATCAGTACCGTGTCCACAGCATCTGTGGGGACGGCGAGACGGGTTGTCTGGGGGGGGGGGGTCGCGGCAATGGAGCCCGTTCTCGCGGATGGTCCTTGGCCCTGTTGTACCCGCTAGCCTTGGCAGCGGGCTTGTCTGTCTGACAGTTTGCTTTTTTGTTATTAGGGCAAGGCTCCGACTGGTGGCTCTTCTTCTTCTTTTTCTTCTCGTCCTGCTGCAGCCGCTTGCGGCTTGGTTAAGCTCGGTGGCACGCCGCGTGGGGGCCCCCGCAGTTGCAGCAGGTGGGGTCGTCCTTTGGCCTGGGACAGGCCGCAGCTTGGTGATCACTTCCGCAACGCACGCACCTAAGCTCGTGGGTGCAGTGCTTTGCGTAGTGATTGAAACGCTGGCATTTGTAGCATTGCAGGACGTCAGCGATGGGTGCAGATCTGCTGCACTGGGTGCTGGCTGTCCTGGTCGCTGGTGGTGCAGTCTCCTCGGGTGGTGGTGGTGCTGCTTCCCCGGTGGGCTCAGACGTCTCAGTCTGTGCACACGGCAGATGGAAGCTACCGTCTTGTAGTATGGAGATTAATGCGTCATGGTCGGCCGGGCAGCGGGCCATGACTTTAACCCCATCAGTAATCGGCCATGCGAACAGCAGCTTGGTGAATAGTCTCTGAAGATGGTCGAGAACCTGGCCGATCTTCGACGGCGGCGCGTAGATTTCCATCTCACGGCCTTCGTCTGGAGCGGCGTCTTCAGTTTCCATGTCCTCACTCTCCTCCTCGGCTGCGGCGACGCTAGCCAAGGGGGAGGGGGATGCAGTCGTAGCTTGTGGCTCGACTGCGTCGCTTGCATCTCGCCTCTTCTTGTTCCTCCGTCCCATCCTCGCTTGCGTGGATACGGACGGCTCAATAAGAGGCCCGGCAAAACAGCGGATAGGCGGCGAGACGAACGTCTGCCTGGAAACTCACCCGCAGGATCCTCCGACGAACGGCTAAATTGCCTCCCCTATATGTTGGCAACAACGTCATTTCTGACCCCATAGAGAAAGCGGAAGCCCTAGCGGAGGTTTTTCAGGGGAACTTCAGGCCAGTCAATGAACATCTAGATGCTCAACATATCCAGCTAGTGGAGGAACGACTTCAACGTTTCCTCAACACTGTCATCCCTGAAGATGAAGAAATTGAACCAATAACTAGCGAAGAAGTATCCAACATGATTCGACAATGTAATCCTAACAAAGCAACGGGTCATGATGGCATAGGAGCCACCCTACTGAAACAGCTACCTGACCAGGCAATTCAGTACCTTACCGCAGTATTCAACCGGATACTTACCACTGGCGAATTTCCTGACTCTTGGAAGCAGGCTGACATTGTGGCGATACCTAAACCAGGCAAGGACAGGAGATCTCCAAAATCATATAGGCCAATCAGCTTGTTACCAACAATGTCAAAAATTTTCGAACGATTATACTTAAAAAGACTCAGCCGGCACATAGACCAGGACCATCTGTTACCGAATGAACAATTCGGCTTCAGAAAACAGCATGCAACTTCACAGCAACTACTACGTCTAGTGGAACATGCATTCAGTGCAATTGAGAAGAAAGAATTCTTCGGGGCCGTACTTTTAGACGTTAGTAGAGCCTTTGACTCTGTTTGGCATCAGGGGCTTCTCTACAAGCTGTTAGTTTTAGGTTTCCCCCTGTCGCATGTGAGACTACTGAAGAGCTACCTCTCAAACAGGACCTTTAGGGTACTCCTTGAAGACGCCCTTTCTTCTGCAAGAGCAATAGAGGCCGGAGTCCCACAAGGGTCAGTAATTGGCCCAGTACTGTATAACTTGTACACTTCTGACTTGCCAAGAACTGACCGAGTCCATACTGCGCTCTACGCGGATGACACGGCCCAGTTTACCAGGAGCATGAGACCGAATATAGCTAGAGCATCGCTACAAAGAGCTTGCAAAAACATTGAAAACTGGGCCAAAAGATGGCGACTGGCATTTAACGCAGGAAAGAGTCAAGCGGTTTTTATCACTAGACGGAAGGTCCCTCAACTACCGCCAATCACACTCTTTGATGAGCCCATTCCATGGACGCAAACTGCCACTTATCTTGGAGTCACACTCGACAGAAGACTAACATGGAAGCAACATGTAAACAAATTGAGAGCAAAAGCGGAGGGCAGGATGAAATCTCTATATTCTGTCCTAAACCCATCGTCGACACTCAAGCCTAATCAGGCCATCAGGCTGTACACTGCTCTAGTGCGACCAGTTCTAGATTATGCTGCAGTGGTTTGGGGCAATGCCGCCTCCAACCACATTGACCGAATCCAGACTATACAAAATAGAGCAATTCGTTTTGCATTCAAGCTACCAAGGGGTACGCCGTCCGCCGCCCTTCACGAAATCAGCGGTCTCGAGCCACTAAAAATAAGATTTGCCAAATTAGCTAGGCAATTCTACAAAAATTGCTCCCAATCAGCTAACCCGCTGATAGAGCAACTTGGCAGCACTGCAAGAATTAATGACAACATTAGGTGGCCCGTCCACCTAACACGATAACGAGAACCCGGAATGACAATCCACCAAAGCCACACCGATTATGATAACCAGTATGAAATGGAAGGAGATACAGTACCGCTGTAAGAACTTCCTCCCACTCCGGGAAAGATGGAACCTGGATGAATTATGTCAATGGTCTGTCCTCGCAAGAGACGAGAGCGCTGAGGAGTCAGTATTCGCATATTCCTGTGTATCAGCTATACTGGTTTATGCGCGTTCTGCCTCGTTCACGTAGCGAAGGCGATAGTGAGCCTTCTTCTTCTTCTTCTTTGGGGACTGCCTTTCCTCCCTGCCCGCCGAGTGCTAGGGTCTTACCGCCACACGGCCCACTTCCAGGTGGAGTGGGACCCCCTGGCGTGAGGTTAGGGTTGCTACCGGTCTTGAAACCTTACGGTGGCAACGACGGATCGGAGCAACACTCCCTTTTATGTCCTGAACATCAGCCCCTAAATCTTGCAGCGGCCATGAGCGGCTCTCCGGAAAACGACGACCCTGTCAACTTTCCCGAAGCTGACATGGACTCTACAAACATTGCTGAAGATGACCTGCAGCTAAACCAGCCTAATATGGAAGATTCTAGTAATCAGGATATGGTCACGGATGACTGCGAAGTGCGTCGGAAACGAACACTTGGCTCACCCTCAGATCTTGCAAACGCCAATAAGAAGCGTGTCCTCACGGTGGCACCCAACGCCAACGCAGCCAGGAAGAACCAGACCAAGAAGAATAGAAAGGCAGCTGTAGATCCAGATGGCTTTCTACATCCACAACGCACTGCGCCGGCAGCTCAACTTTCCACAGCTGAAGCCAGTAATGAAATCCCAGTCACCGCTAATCGGTACGACCAACTCGCGGCAGAGGATGCCACTACATCTGCATCCACATCCAAACCGCCTAATGAACCCAAACCCGCACCAATTGTACTAACATTCAAACAGGACTTCAAGACGCTTGATATCCTGCTTAAACAACTCTGTAAGGCTGGACACGAGATCAAGCCAGCTGGTCGTGATCTCTACAAGCTATCCACTAGGAACAAAGGCTCCGTCATAGGTCCCGTGCTGTACAGTCTTTATACGGCTGATGTGCCACGAACCGAACAGGTAGAAACTGGACTATATGCGGACGACACGGCATTTTTCACACGCAGTATCAGAGCAACCCACGTGAAGACAAAATTACAGAGAGCCAGTAACAACATCGAAAACTGGGCCAAAAGATGGCGCCTAGCTTTCAACGCCACCAAAAGCCAGGCGATAATAATATCCAGAAGGAAAATACCACAGCTTGATCCAGTGATGCTATTTAATGAGGGAATCCAATGGACCAAAACAGCAACATACTTAGGAGTGATGCTCGACACAAGACTAACTTGGAAAAACCATGTCAACAACCTCAGGTCAAAAGCAGAAGGTAGAATGCGGACACTCTACCCCATACTCAACCCAACAACCACATTACCACCTGACCAGGCTCTTCGAATCTATACATCACTGGTCAGACCGGTGTTAGAGTATGCTGCTGTTGTGTGGGGAAATGCAGCGACCACACACATTAAAAAGCTCCAAACTGTGCAAAATCGGGCCATCCGATTTGCTTGCAAACTCCCAAGAGAAACGCCTTCCACTATACTACATCAAGTCAGTGGTTTACAAACATTGAAACAGCGTTTCAAAGAAACTGCCGCCAAATTCTACAACAAGTGTACAGGATCTGAAAACAGATTAATAGCCAGACTTGGAAACAGAGCACATTATAATGATAACATTAGGTGGCCTGACCACCTCCTACTATAACGACGAACATGGAGCTGACTACTCCCATTATGCCATACCCATAATGAAAACTTAATATAATTAAAATGGAAGGTGATACGATAAGCGTACGAACTTCCCCACACTCCGGGATCTAGGCCACCCGGTTAATGTAGTCTGAGGTCTGAGGTCCTCGCTGGCTGCTGGCAGCCGAATGGGAATGAATTCACTCAAGCAAGCTGTAGTGAGCAGCAGTGCAGTGCAGCAGTGACAGTCCTTACTGGGAAAACTTAAGTCCCAGCTTGAGGGGAAGTTTTTGCGCTATAGCGCATCTCCTTCCAGTTTATGTTACTGGTTGTCATTATCAGAATGGTTCGTTCCTATCTGGATTTGTCGTATCCGGTGCTTTTGTCATTGTTCTTATGTTTTAGTGCATAATTAGTGGTCCAGCAGTTTCTTTGGCCACCGCTGTAGTGAGCAAGCTGTAGTGATGTATTTAACATCGGCTTGTGACATAACAGCTGCGAGAAGCACGTACCAACATGCTATACCTGCTGCAACTTGCATATTGTATCTTTTATGATCCAGATAAAGCCAAACTGAGAATACTGTATTAACATTAGAAATTTTTAAATGAAAGCAGGTCTATATCTGTAGATATAATAACTTTCCTCATGTCTCAATATTTTTCCTCCAGGGTTTATCTACCCTTAGGTGCTCTTAACAACGTCTACCGCACACACTAATTCATTCCACCGAATAATTCTTTTTTATTTTTTTTTGCCACACTGCGCGGCTTTTTGAAACTATTGGCCTTTAGATTGAAGCTACAGTAACTGGACTGTTCAAAGACTACATTTATTCACAGTAACGACGTGATGTCAACTGGCCATACGAAAACTTTATGCTTCAAGTGTCGATTGTTGTGTCCTAACGTCATAATAAAAGTTGTCACACCTTCTTCCGTTAAACGAAAAGCTCCCCCCCCTCCCTCCCCGTAAATTTTACTATTAAAAAGTAAGGAATACTTCTCTGTTCTGACAATAAAATTTCAGAGGAAACTCAATAAGTACGTGATGTTAGAATAAAGGTTTTTCAACTCTAAGAAGTTGTGTAGAACATCGTCATAACACCAATTACTGCCTTCTCCTATATAGGCAGTGCGACGGCGGAGTATATTGTCCGTGGACATTGCCTACAGAAGTATTTGGACGATGCAAAACTTTTCTGTTGGTGTGGCTTCTCGGTGGTGTATGTTAGTTGATTAGACTTAAAGGTCTCTTAAGACGGTCAATGGTTATGTCATAGCGACCGATGTTGTTGACTATTTGAACTCTTGTAGAAAACTTCAGCCAGTTGTTTATACCTGCCATTGACATATAGAACTCCAGTGGCTTCATGGAGTGCATAGGTGGGAAATCTGGCTGGAAGGTGCAGGGCTCTTTCAGTGCCCTGTTTTGTATAGTTTGTAGTCTGAGTATATAGCTGTCAGCAGCGTATGACCACACTGACCAGGCCTACTCAATAATAGGTCTTACTAGGGTCGTGTAGATCTCAATGCCAGTGCTTGGGGCTAATTTATTGTCTTTGTTGAGAAGCGAGTAGAGGCTGTGAAGCCTCGCGCTTTCTTTCCTGTGGACGTCATTTATATGAGCTTTCCAGGTTAGTCTCCTGTCTAGCAGCACTCCCAGGTAGCGGGCAGTAGCTGACCAGGGTATGTCTTTACCGTGAAGGTGAAGAACGGAGTCCGGTTGACGTGTCGACGGGGCCCAAGTCTTTTACTGATCATTATTGCCTGAGTCTTGGCTGGGTTAATGTCAATCCTCCAGCTCCGGGCCCAGGCCTCCGTTACTTAGAGGATTTCCTGAAGGCGGCCAGTGGCTAAAATTCTGCTGCGGCTGGCTGCGAGATACCCTGTATCGTCAGTGTATGTTGCGACCAAACCCCATTGGATGTGGGGACATCTGCAGTATATAATTAATATAAAGTCGGACCCAGAACTGAGCCTTGGGGAACTCCTGCTTTCACTTTTCTTACACTTGAGAAGGCTCAGTCGACTCGAACACTGAATGTGCGGTCAGGCAGGTATGATTTTATTAATTTTCCGCCGAGGTAGAACTAGTATATCGTTCACGCGGCCAGCGATGCTATTTAGTACCCAGCGACCCATCCCCACCCTGTCGACAAGTCACTGTGCCCTAAAGGTCCGTTAAGGCTGGTGGTCAACTCAGGATTACTCCTAGTCTTATTGGTGGTTCATAGTTTCAGTGTGGAAATGTCGTAAGATTTTTGTGTATTTATTTTGTAGCTCATTGATTTGGTGTGTTTACTGTATGAGAGAGAGGGGTCCATTGTATGGACCTAGCCCTGTAGGATAATTCCTCAGCGCCTTTATTAGTGGTTTTTTCGTTGTTGTACTACTTTATAGAATTTGATTGCTAGCTCCCTGAACTTTTCACGTGGAGTTGATAACACTGTGCCTTCATGAATGGCTGATATAGGGAAATTGCAAGTCAACAAGCAAGACTCAACTCAGAGCGCGGTTTTGTATTACCTGCAGTCGACTTTGGTTTGATTTGGCTGTGTGTCCCCACTAGGGTTCCCAGATACAGGATTATAATTTCTTGGACATTTAGAGGGTTAAAAACGTATTTTAGTGGTATGTTTAAGGACTGAACAAATATTCAAATTAATTTAAAAAGTTGTATTTTAGGTAATACATATATATATTTTGCTGTCGTCAGTCTTTAGACTGGTTTGATGCAATCCTCCATCCCTTCCTATCCTGTGCTAACCTCTTCATCTCTACATACCCCTTACATCCCAAGTCCTCAATCATCTGCTTCATATATTCTAATCTCTGTCTTCCTCTACAGTTCGTACCTTCGACTATTCCCTCCACTAACAAATTAACAAATCCAGCATATCTCAAAATATGATCTACCAGCCTGTCTCTTCTTTCTGTAAGCTTCTTCCATAAACTTCTTTTCTCACCCATCATTTCCAGAACTCGTTCATTTCTTACTTTATATGTTCACTTAATTTTCAGCATTCTTCTGTAGCACCACATTTCAAATGCTTCAAGTTTCTTTCTTTCCGGTATTCCTAAAGTGCATGTTTCGCTACCGTAAAGGGCTGTGCTCCACACATATAGTTTTAAAAAGTTCTTTCTAATTCCTAGATCAATATTTGAAACTAAAAGTTTTCTCTTTTCATGAAGGCTCTTTTTGCTAGTGCTATTCTGCTTTTAACATCATTCCTGCTTCGGCCATCGGTTGTAATTTTGCTTCCCAAGTAACAGAACTCACTCACTTCTCCTATTGCATCCGATCCTATTTTTATATTTAATCTACTAGTATTGGTATCATTTCTGCTACATTTCATCACTTTTGTCTTACTTTGATTTATATTCAGTCCAAAATCTTCCTACAGTCTTTTGTTCATGCCATTCAATAACTTCTCAACATCCTCAGCCCTCTCTGCTAATAAGACAATGTCATCAGCAAATCGTAGCATACTGATTTTTTCTTCCTGAAAACTTATGCCACATGGAAATTTTTCTTTGACTTTCTTTATTGCTTCATCTACATACAAGTTGAATATTAACGGGGATAGAATACAATCTTCCCTCACGCCCTTTTTAACTGATGCATGTGTCTTGTGATTCTATATATAAGATTATTAATTCAAATTTGATTGAAAATCACAATGTTATAGTTAAACAGTCTATATTGTCTCTGGTCGTCGGTAAGGTGGTGCACTCCTCTACCTCCCGCTGCGAGCGTGGCATGGCCACCGTGGTAACTTAAGTGTGAGAAAAAAACTGGTAAACGGGAATTCCGGAACAGTAACGCTTAATTTCTGGAAACGTGACCAGAAACAAATTTCCGGGATGTTCCCGAATTTTCTGGCCATCTGGCAACCCTATTCCCCATACAGGGAATGAATATTCCAAGATCACCGTGCTCTGGGTACAGTAGATCCTTCCAGTAGATCCTTAAGGTGCGAAAAGCTTACTGTCCATGTTTTCCAGAGGGTACAACGCTTGAAGTCTAGCGCTGGCTCGTTTGCGGATGTCGTTGATGTGGGCCCTATTGACGTAACGACTCCCACGAGACACCCAACAAAGTCATTATTACGATCTCCTGATTGACAGAATAGTGAAAACTTCTTTAGAAGAACGAACGTTAGTTGCGTGCAGTAGAGCATGTGCAAAGCTAGCTTCCATGCCGCGGTCCAGAAATCAACAGCGGGCCGTGGGAAGGGTCCCGTTGTGCTATCAGGGATGGCGCGCGCCTATCCATTCGGTAAACATCAATGAAATGACACTAGGTGGCTGTTGGTTGTGAGATGGCGAGGGCTGGCCTGTGGCTCGTGTTGATCCCTACAGTTTGGCTGCATGGCGCGACGTACAAAACAACACGCCATGGGAAGCTAGCTTCACACACCTTAGCGCTATTCCGTCCCCGAATATAGCCAAAAGCAGAAAAGTCGAAACAACGGCATTAAATGTTAGGAATCGATGCTACACTGGTGGCACAGAAACAATTATTTTAATACCTGTTTAAGATATCAGTTCCTTAACTTAGCCTCAGGCGATGCTTACGGGACAGATAGCCCGCTCAAATAACTATCTCTTCTCATATAATTTGCATTCCTCCTTTTTAAAACGTTGTATTACAGCACTCATCGCGTATATCTACAGTTTCAGAAATTAATAACAACTTCTTCCTCCTGTATGCTGAATACTATGTTAATGTCACACATACTTTATTTTGTCACAGGTTTCATCTTGGAGTCTCACTCAGACGTTCTAATTCATACTATTACTGAGATATTCTTCTAAATCATTATGTTATTGGTTGAGCACTGGCGTAAGGAATTATCTTCACCAGTCAAAACACTAAATACTAAATATGCTCCAAATAACATTCCACTGAATGCTGGTTATTTAAAATGAAATCAGTACAACGATAAAATTCATCAGACAGAGTATGACACAATGGCTTAGTACGCCTCCTTCGGGAGGATCCAACCAACCTTCGGGTTTTGGACTCAGATAAGATATAATAAACATGTATCCCATTTTCAGATGGTTTTAAGTCTTTCGTGAACTTCTAATTAATCAACAAAAAATTTAATAGTAATATGTTATTGCACCTATAGTCCGGCCATACCATTCAAACGAATAACGTTTTACGGCATCTGCCGAATTAGTGATACAGCTTAGTATCCTTTCTCACACCTTTGACAAAGGAAATATTTCTTAATTAAAAGACAAATCCTACACCAGTAACATCTCCGACAGCTTTTATAATTGTTATTCTGTATTTCCCATATCAGAAATCAAGCGCATCCTCCCACTTAATCCCAGAAACTCCAACGATATCTAACTTAAATCATTCCATCGCCCTTTTTAGATTTTCCAATCTACTTACCCTATTCAGACTTCTAACATTCCATGCTCCGACTCGTAGAATGTTTCTATACGTTCACATGACTCCTGCCTGAGCAGAGCCTACCCGGAGATTTGATTGGGGGACTATTTGACCTCCGGAATATTTTACCCAGGAAGAAGCCATCATTATAAACGTAATTCGAGAGGATTACATGTCCTCGGAATACCCTTGGGGTATTTAATGCAGTGGCTTACCGTTACCTTCTGCATACCAATGCCGTTGATCATTTCTGATTCATCCGCCTTTAGGGATCAGGGTGTCCTGGATCACTGCCCGCTCTTCCGCCCTCCTTTCGGAAGCTCTTGATTAGCAATGGGTGACTCCTTATACCGGAAATCTTTCAGTCGCCAGAGCCTCATCTGTGCAAACAGGGTGCACCACGTGAAGGAGTGGTTGACATTTGGTTGGAACAGGCTAACATAGTCTCTCCCAAACACTTACACCCCATTTACCAATAAAAAGATTCCAACAGTGTAGACTATGAAATGATTGTCATTTCGACTAACATAATCACTGCTTTGCCGAGGTTCTGAACGATGCAGTGATTCGCACAGGTTGATTACTTGTTTCTCAGAGGCACTTGCAAATCTTCAGTGTGAATAGCTGCAAGGTTTCCGATTTTCTTTTTCTCCTGTAGCTTATCACCTTTTCTACGTCGAGGTCATTAAATGCCATAAATGATAGTGGGCAAGGAACCGGGTGGAATTCGGACATTGCCTCTTTGAAGAAACCATCTCTGAATTAGCTTGGAGTCAATTCGTTAAACATGTAGAACCTATCTGAGAATGGCCGGATAGACTGTTATCGTTCCAGCACCATGGACATGATTTGAATGCGGTCCATTCCCACAGATAGTAGATACCAACAATCTTTTAGCTGTGGTAGATGAGTGGTAACGTCCTGTCCTCGCATTCGGGAGATTGTGTGTTCGAATCCCCGTCGGGTAACCCAAATTTGGGTTTTCTATGGTTTCCCCAAATCACTCCAGGTGAATGCCGAGATGGTTCCTTCAAACAGGCCATGGCCGAATTCCTTCCCGTTTCTTGCCCCAGTCATTTCCCTCTAATGACGTCACCGAATGCCAAAAGGGCTGTTATCTGCTGTTGTTATTAAAACTGTTCGTCTGAATACGGATTTTATTGACTATCCCAGAAGCTGCTGGTGCGCGCTGTGATATATATAGCCCCAAAAAAACACTTTATGCCGCAACATCATGCTGTGCTCTGCGGCAACTAACTTCTGTTCGTAAGGCATCTTTCATGTTCTAAGCGCACTAGCTCAAGTCTGAAATATTTGATCCAGTGTATTTGCCGAGGTCGGTCTGTGCTTGGGCAGGAGCGCGCCGATTTAGTTACAAGATTTACTACAAAATTGTAAAATTGAATAGCCTGTGAATTCACTGTTCTATTAGCCTTGGCATTGTAGTTATTCCGATGACCGACTAAAGATTTTGAGAGTGGGAGAGAGTTTTATCCTGTGATTCAGTGTTTCAAGATTATTTCGTTTCCGAGTAGGATCGTCATAAAACTTATTCCTGTGGCTAGAAAAATATGTTAAGAATTTTGTCGCCTATATTCCGTATCTGATAAGGATTTTACTTGTAAAAAAATAAATAAATTGAATACATTTAATGAAGGAAAATGCTTAAAAGTGTTGGCTCGATTAAATAAATATTTTTAATCTCATCGGAGTCACCTCTGGCGCTTCAAGCAAAGAACATAGGCACCGTAATATCTTTGACAAAATACTGATGTACAATCAAAGCTTAGAAATGGATGTAATAAGAATAAACTGAAGAGACAAGTTTTTCACAAATTTCAAAGAAGCCTTACAAAACCATTGCTAAAATAAGAAATAAAAAAGGACGAAGGAAGAAATTGTTCCCATGGTACAGAGTTACAGACGATTAAAAAGAATGCAAGGAAGATTTGTGAAATACCATTCGGAACTGAAAAGAAAACCCCAAACCTGATCCTAAAAGTAAAGTTGCCGAAGGTAGGGGGTCTTCAGTAACAGCCATTGGAGCAGCGGAAAAATATCTAAGTAAAGGAACTTCCTACATGAGGGAAGAGGACCATATAATGTAAAATATGACCACATGGTCATGACTAATGAGAATTTATCACGGTAAAATCAGATTTTTTTTTTTTTTTTTTTGGGGGGGGGGGGTTACGGATTTGCGCCTCTTCGACGTAGAGGACATTAGAGGTGGGAATGAACTGAAGTCAAGGAATGGGAAAGTACTTGCCCATGGCCTTATGCAGGAAGCATCCAGGCATTCGCTTGAAGTGATTTCAAGAAATGATGGAAAACCCAAATCTCGTTGCCCGGACGGGGTTTCGAAACGAGTCCTTCCGAATGCGTTGTAGGTATGAGAGTTCCCGCTCTCCTACAACACTCGGTAAGTAGGAGGGGAAGGCCGATTCAAGCCTGATAAGCTCTTTGGACAACTGTAAAGAGACTCCACTCGTCCGCGTGAAGTCACAAGATGGCCGCCCCCTTTTGGCCGGCCAAGATGGCTGGGTTCTTTGGCCAGTCAAGATGGCCGCCGTTAGTTCTTTATTTCAAATTAAACATATATAACTGTTATTTAGTCTTTATTCTAGCTGTTATTTCACTTATATCCAACAATGTTACTCTGAAATCAGCGATATTATTTACGATTGTGTCCTATATGATGTAGATATTCCAGCTGCACAAATGTTGCAATGTAGCATATACACACATCCTGCCACCAGGTGTCTCCACCGAACAGCCGATGCAACGAGAAACTTCATCTGCGCATGCGCCGGCCAGAGATATTCCACTTCGCCACGAAATCTTCTATCCTTGTCTTGCGGGGGAAAACCCTACCCTAAGGCGTATTTGCACAGGTGTTGACATGTACGTACTTGCTCGGCCGCCGAGACCCTGTTGCGACATGTGCGATAACTTGCATAACTGTCGCTAGAGGTCAGCACATGGCAGAAGACATTTGTCGCTAGATGGAGCGGGTGTAGCAATATGCGTGAAATATTTCGATGTTTGCGAAGCCACTCGCGTGTTTGACCGGGAGTCCGACAGGTTACGAAATGGCTCCATTACAGAGCGATACAGCTTGGCTGGTGTGTGTTTGCCATCCACCATTATGAAAGCATAGCTGGTGGACAAAGAAAGTAGGGCGTCCAACACAGCGTTCGTATGATTGCAGAATTTTGTACAGAGTCTCAGGCTTGCAGCGAATTTCGTATGCATTTGTTCAGGTGTACTGCTGTCGGTAAGGAATTCAGGTTGCGCCATATGCACATTGCACTGCGAAACCACCCCAGCAGGATACATAGAAATATTTCAGCATTCACTTCGGTTCAAGAAGAAATTATTACGAGATGAGAATAATTATTATATGTCAGTTTTCGTAGTACAAATCTAAGAATCGTTTATGGTAGCCTAATCCCTCGTGATTTCAAAACGAAAATCGAAAATTTTGTTTTCATTCTGGGTGACCAGAAAAACTGCTTGAGTCTTTGTATTTAATTAAAAAAATAGACCATGTGAAAGTGTAACTTTTACGTTTAAAACGTGATAATGAACCACGGAATGTCTTGGCATAGGTCAAATTCACGTCTATACAATTCAGTTCTGATATTCGAAATTGGCAGAGGGTGCTTTGCACAAAAAATAACTCTGTGCGAATAACAAGAGGAAATAAGGGTCAGTAATTAATCGTTAATGATAACTCGGGAATTTCTGTCACACTGCCATTATTTTAATTTATTAAATTATATGCAATGAAACAAAGCGAGAATCCAACTAATGTTTTAAACTCAAAGAAGTGATTTCCTAATGTATGTGTCTACAACCTCGATGAACTTTGTGCATTTCTATCCTATTGCTATGGCATTAACTTTCCTACCTATTTTATCTGAAATATGCCCACTAAATTATATTCACATGAATATCATTGCCTAATGCAAAGTTGCAGATGTGAAATCCAGTTTGTGAATGCCGGGATGCTTCCTTCAAAAGGACATGGCTGAATTCCTTCCCATTCCTTGCTCCCCATCCTTTCCCCGTCTCTAAAGACCACGTTGTTAGAGAGACGTTTAAAAGTTAAAAAAAAAATGAAATTATTGTGATAAAGTATAGCAATACCACAATTGGTATAAAATATTTCATTGCACTCGTAATTGTTGCCACCAAGGTCAAACCTTTGTCGTCTGTCTATCCAGACCAATCTATGTATCAATTCTGTTATGCTTTCGTAAGCAATCACAAATTGAGTGTCCTTAGCTGTACTTTGTCTAAAATTCCAATCAATCCCTTGTGACACATCAGTGATTGACTAGAAACAGAGAGATATACCCACCTTTAACTGTATTTTACAGCACAGCACGTATGTTCCAGGAACGAAATACGTCTGTTAATCTTACTAATTTCACCCCTGTCGAATCGAAGTACGCCAGTCCTATGTGATAAAAATCGAGTCACGCTAAGGCAGTGCTTTCGCAAAGTCTTCTGCTAATCAGTAGCCAGGTACCAAAATGTTCATTTAAGGTGGTTCTACTGCAGTTTTCAGGGAAATTCTCCCCTTTTCCAGGAAATTATTTTTCAATAAATCAGGGGGACGAAATACGTCTGTTAATCTTACTAATTTCACCCCTGTCGAATCGAAGTACGCCAGTCCTATGTGATAAAAATCGAGTCACGCTAAGGCAGTGCTTTCACAAAGTCTTCTGCTAATCAGTAGCCAGGTACCAAAATGTTCATTTAAGGTGGTTCTACTGCAGTTTTCAGGGAAATTCTCCCCTTTTCCAGGAAATTATTTTTCAATAAATCAGGGGGACGAAATACGTCTGTTAATCTTACTAATTTCACCCCTGTTGAATCGAAGTACGCCAGTCCTATGTGATAAAAATCGAGTCACGCTAAGGCAGTGCTTTCGCAAAGTCTTCTGCTAATCAGTAGCCAGGTACCAAAATGTTCATTTAAGGTGGTTCTACTGCAGTTTTCAGGGAAATTCTCCCCTTTTCCAGGAAATTATTTTTCAATAAATCAGGGGGACGAAATACGTCTGTTAATCTTACTAATTTCACCCCTGTCAAATCGAAGTACGCCAGTCCTATGTGATAAAAATCGAGTCACGCTAAGGCAGTGCTTTCGCAAAGTCTTCTGCTAATCAGTAGCCAGGTACCAAAATGTTCATTTAAGGTGGTTCTACTGCAGTTTTCAGGGAAATTCTCCCCTTTTCCAGGAAATTATTTTTCAATAAATCAGGGGGACGAAATACGTCTGTTAATCTTACTAATTTCACCCCTGTCGAATCGAAGTACGCCAGTCCTATGTGATAAAAATCGAGTCACGCTAAGGCAGTGCTTTCGCAAAGTCTTCTGCTAATCAGTAGCCAGGTACCAAAATGTTCATTTAAGGTGGTTCTACTGCAGTTTTCAGGGAAATTCTCCCCTTTTCCAGGAAATTATTTTTCAATAAATCAGGGGGACGAAATACGTCTGTTAATCTTACTAATTTCACCCATGTTGAATCGAAGTACGCCAGTCCTATGTGATAAAAATCGAGTCACGCTAAGGCAGTGCTTTCGCAAAGTCTTCTGCTAATCAGTAGCCAGGTACCAAAATGTTCATTTAAGGTGGTTCTACTGCAGTTTTCAGGGAAATTCTCCCCTTTTCCAGGAAATTATTTTTCAATAAATCAGGGGGACGAAATACGTCTGTTAATCTTACTAATTTCACCCCTGTCGAATCGAAGTACGCCAGTCCTATGTGATAAAAATCGAGTCACGCTAAGGCAGTGCTAAGCACTGAACATGCCTGAGACCATCGCCTGTGACCAAGGTGGAGATACTCCCTTATAGAAGAAATCCAGTGCCAGCTTCTACTGATATTCTATTCTTAATTCTTTCACCAAGATCCACCCCTAGCCTCATCACCAACATACCCACAGCACTTCCTCAAACCACCTTCTGTTTTCCAATGATTCCCAATCCAACCCCTGATCAGTTACACACAGGGTTACCTTCTGTTCGTGCGTTAAAGTAAACCAAAAATTCAAATTCGCAAAGTCTTCTGCTAATCAGTAGCCAGGTATCAAAATGTTCATTTAAGGTGGTTCTACTACAGTTTTCAGGGAAATTCTCCCCTTTTCCAGGAATTTATTTTCAATAAATCAGGACCCAGGGGAGTTCTCCATTCGGCTTAAAATGTTCCCATCTAACGCCAACCTTCGGATTCAGGACCAAGTCTGACATTTGTTTGTAATTGCATGCTTTGTTCAAGTAACCACGATAAAGTTACCATAATGCTCTTAGCTCACTGATAGTTTCTTGGTCATCAAACAGACATCATAACCCACATTTTTATAGAAGATCCCCACACATCGACAAGTATCCAAAACGTCACCATAGGTTCTATTACGCCTAAGATAGTGCTCACATTTGAACTGTCGTAAATTGTTAGGTCAAAGTGGGTGTTTAGATATTTTATCCACTCAGGCCTCATCACCTAAAGTCTAGTGCGAGATTGTGGTCATGGTCAACTTAGGCTTCATACACCACTCAGAATTATTCCACCAATATCCATTCTAACAGCATTATACGCCACCTACAGCCACTCAACACTCTTCCTAACTTCCAATGACATCCCAGCCATAGCTCCTATATTATGTCACTTACTGAATATTTTACACAGATAAATCTAACTGCCCTCCTTTGCACCTTGCATTTGATGTACAAAAAATGTGGACTCCATACTACACCACACAAGCAATGGTCTGACTGTGGGTTTGTACCCAAGTCCTTCGCTTCTCTGGTACATAACCCCTCTCTGTTAAATGATTTTTATGTAGTGAGAATCAAAATTCACATGCCAACACAAACGGCAGTAAACTGTAAAGAGCACATCGAAATGGGAGATTGTCTATGCCCTGAAACAATGGTTAGAAGCACACGTTGATAATTCTATAACCATATATTTTGACTCAAATCCACAGAGGAATGACACACGCACACACTTGTACATGCATACAGCGAGATCGACAGAACTGACAGCAAGCATCACGGAAACGATGAAGTGGGGGCAGAATTGTCGTTACAACTGATTAACTGGACAGAACTATCGTTACAAAAATCATCAGACAGACGAGTTACTTACGCTTACATGCACAAAGAGAGACGTAGATACACATGTCCAAGTCTACACAACTACCGGTACCAATCATGGAAACAAAAAAGTGGTGTAGTACTCTCATGCCTCATGACTGGCTGAAAAACAGAAGTCTCCTTACATATCATCAGCCTGGCGAGATAGAAGGTGTGCAAAAGATGGCATGTTTTCACCATAAACCTAAGTGTTTATACCATAAATAGTGTTCATCACGCCCCAGTTGATTACATTTACCATCACCACGTCTCTCCCACACCACAAACCCTTTCTGCCATTCAGTAAAAAAGTGACGCAGGTACCATGAGTTTGCAATAGACACTTGACTATCAGATCTCACCCACAAATCTATACATCTCAATACACTAGCACAAACAAACATAAGTGGAGGGGACAGCAAAATCATTCGTCCAGACAGACTTGTTTATAGAAGGTATTACCATATTTACACATACAGAAACAGAGAGAGACGCACAAACACTCACATTTCCATGCCTTCAGCGAGCTAGACACAACAACCAGCCCCAATCATAGCGACGAAAAAGTGGGGTAGAACCCCCATGGCTCATAACTGACCAAAAAAATCATCAGTAACATATGTTCCAAGCACCATACTCTTCACATCAACATCATCTCATTTATTTTACACTACAGACCTCACTACCATCCAGTATCATGTGTGCTAGGTACAAAAACTGTTCGCACCAACACGTCTATCCCACACCTAAGCTTTTTCTGCCATTCAGTAACATGTGCCCCCCATGTACCACGAGTAGCAGTAGACACTTGGTCATCAGACAGATATCATAACTCCCATATTAATACTAGGTCTCACCCACAAATCCATATGTCACCTCACACAAGCATCAGTGCAGGAACAGCACATCATACATCCAGACAAACGAGATAAAGGAAGGTATCACCACATTTACGAAAAAAAAAAAAAAAAAACACACAGAGATAGAGACGCATACACACGTACATTTCCCATGTCTACAGCGATCTCGACTCAACAACTAGCCCAATCGTGGCAACGAAAAAGTGGTACAGAACACCCATGACTGGCCAAAAATCATAGAAAGACACACCATACACACACACATGTCAATGCATTCACACAGTTCCATTCATCACCACACATAACTGGAGGAAAGAGACTGAACATGCTAGATCCAAACTGAAGAGTTACAGGATGTTTGAAGTTTGAAATCACAGCCACATCTCGCCCACACCGCAACCCTTTCTGTCATTTAGTAATATGTGCCCCCATGTACCACGAGTAGCAGTAGACACTTGGTCATCAGACAGATATCATAACTCCCATATTCATACTAGGTCTCACCCACAAATCCATATGTCACCTCACACAAGCATAAAGGCAGGAACAGCACAACATACATCCAGAAAAACGAGATAAAGGAAGGTATCACCCACATTTACGCAAAAAAAAACACACAGAGATAGAGACGCATACACACGTACATTTCCATGCCTACAGCGATCTCGACACAACAACTAGCCCAATCATGGCAACGAAAAAGTAAAACAGAACACCCATGACTGGGCAAAAATCATAGAAACACACACACACACTCACATGTCAATGCATTCACACAGTTCCATTCATCACCACACATAACTGGAGGAAAGAGACTGAACATGCTAGATCCAAACTGAAGAGTTACAGGATGTGTGAAGTTTGAAATCACAGCCACATCTCGCCCACACCGCAACCCTTTCTGTCATTTAGTAATATGTGCCCCATGTACCACGAGTAGCAGTAGATACTTGGTCATCAGACAGATATCATAACTCCCATATTCATACTAGGTGTCACCCACAAATCCATATGTCACCTCACACAAGCATAAGTGCAGGAACAGCACATCATACATCCAGACAAACGAGATAAAGGAAGGTATCACCACATTTACGCAAAAAAAACACACAGAGATAGAGACGCATACACACGTACATTTCCATGCCTACAGCGATCTCGACTCAACAAGTAGCCCAATCGTGGCAACGAAAAAGTGAAACAGAACACCCATGACTGGCCAAAAATCATAGAAAGACACACACACACACTCACATGTCAAGCATTCACGCAGTTCCATTCATCACCATACATAACTGGAGGAAAGAGACTGAAAATGCTAGATCCAAACTGAAGAGTTACAGGATGTGTGAAGTTTGAAATCACAGTCACATCTCTCCCACACCGCAACCCTTTCGGTCATTTAATAACATTTGACCCAGGTACCATGAGTTACAATAGACACTTGTCTATCAGACGGGTATCATAACCTCCATATTCATACTAGGTATCACCCACAAACCCATACGTCTCCACACAAGCACAAACATATGGGAGGTACAGCAATTCATACGTCCAGATAAATGAGTTTAAGGAAGGTATCACCATACTTACGCATACAGACACAGAGAGAGACGCACACAGACACATATATCCATGCCTACAGCGAGCTCAACACAACAACCAGCCCAATCATGGCAAGAAAAAGTGGGACAGAAACCCCCATGGCTCAAGACTAACAAAAAAAAATCATCATTAACATGTGTTCCAAGTAACAAACTCCTCACATCAAATCATATCATTTAACTCACACTACAGACCTCTCTGCCATTCTGTATCGTTGGTAATATGTACAAAGCTAGTTTCATAAGTTACCACATACATACAAGTAATTGCAGGAAAGGGTCCCGACACACGACATCCACACTGAGGAGTTACATGATAGCCAGATGATAGCATGTCTTTACAATACATCTCAGTGCTCACCACACATACTTGATTTTTAATGTGCCATCAGTATAGCTGGTGGCTGGAACTAAGCTCTTGGCAATGTTTGGCCAAAAGTCATTTGTTAATAGCAGCTCATCAAAGACAAATTTTGGGTGAACCTGCCCAGGCGGGCGCGGTGGGAGGTGGCCACCCTTCCCCACTGCGGACAGAAATACCGTAATACGCCGGTCTAAAAGCGCGGACCGCGATGGTTTACCGGAGTTTTCCGACCGGGACCTACTACTGGTAACCGCATTTTTAGGACCGCACTGAAGACCGGAATTTCATTGCGCTCGAGGCGGTAATATGCGCCGGTATACCGACCTACTAGAACACGAATGTACGCGTCCGCTGCGAGGAAGGGTGGCCACCACCCGCCGCGCCCGCCTGGGCAGGTTCACCCAAAATTTGTCTTTGATGAGCTGCTATTAACAAATGACTTTTGGCCAAACATTGCCAAGAGCTTAGTTCCAGCCACCAGCTATACTGATGGAACATTAAAAATCAAGTATGTGTGGTGAGCACTGAGATGTATTGTAAAGACATGCTATCATCTGCCTATCATGTAACACCTCAGTGTGGATGTCATGTGTCGGGACCCTTTCCTGCAATTACTTGTATGTATGTGGTAACTTATGAAACTAGCTTTGTACATATTACCAACGATACAGAATGGCAGAGAGGTCTGTAGTGTGAGTTAAATGATATGATTTTGATGTGAGGAGTTTGTTACTTGAACACATGTTAATGATGATTTTTTTTTGTTAGTCTTGAGCCATGGGGGTTCTGTCCCACTTTTTCTTTGCCATGATTGGGCTGGTTGTTGTGTTGAGCTCGCTGTAGGCATGGATATATGTGTCTGTGTGCGTCTTTCTCTGTGTCTGTATGCGTAAGTATGGTGATACCTTCCTTAAACTCATTTATCTGGACGTATGAATTGCTGTACCTCCCATATGTTTGTGCTTGTGTGGAGACGTATGGGTTTGTGGGTGAGACCTAGTATGAATATGGAGGTTATGATACCCGTCTAATAGACAAGTGTCTATTGTAACTCATGGTACCTGGGTCACATGTTATTAAATGACCGAAAGGGTTGCGGTGTGGGAAAGATGAGACTGTGATTTCAACTTCACACATCCTGTAACTCTTCAGTTTGGATCTAGCATTTTTCAGTCTCTTTCCTCCAGTTATGTATGGTGATGAATGGAACTGCGTGAATGCTTTGACATGTGAGTGTGTGTGTGTGTCTTTCTATGATTTTTGGCCAGTCATGGGTGTTCTGTTCACTTTTTCGTTGCCACGATTGGGCTAGTTGTTGTGTCGAGATCGCTGTAGGCATGGAAATGTACGTGTGTATGCGTCTCTATCTCTGTGTGTTTTTTGCGTAAATGTGGTGATACCTTCCTTTATCTCGTTTGTCTGGATGTATGATGTGCTGTTCCTGCACTTATGCTTGTGTGAGGTGACATATGGATTTGTGGGTGAGACCTAGTATAAATATGGGAGTTATGATATCTGTCTGATGACCAAGTGTCTACTGCTACTCGTGGTACATGGGGGGCACATATTACTAAATGACAGAAAGGGTTGCGGTGTGGGCGAGATGTGCTGTGATTTCAAACTTCAAACATCCTGTAACTCTTCAGTTTGGATCTAGCATGTTCATTCTCTTTCCTCCAGTTATGTGTGGTGATGAATGGAACTGTGTGAATGCATTGACATGTGTGTGTGTATGTGTGTCTTTCTATGATTTTTGGCCAGTCATGGGTGTTCTGTACCACTTTTCGTTGCCGACGATTGGGCTAGTTGTTGAGTCGAGATCGCTGTAGGCATGGGAAATGTACGTGTGTATGCGTCTCTATCTCTGTGTGTTTTTTTTTTTTTTTTTTTTGCGTAAATGTGGTGATACCTTCCTTTATCTCGTTTGTCTGGATGTATGATGTGCTGTTCCTGCACTGATGCTTGTGTGAGGTGACATATGGATTTGTGGGTGAGACCTAGTATTAATATGGGAGTTATGATATCTGTCTGATGACCAAGTGTCTACTGCTACTCGTGGTACATGGGGGGCACATGTTACTGAATGGCAGAAAAGCTTAGGTGTGGGATAGACGTGTTGGTGCGAACAGTTTTGTACCTAGCACACATGATACTGGATGGTAGTGAGGTCTGTTGTGTGAAATAAATGAGATGATGTTGATGTGAAGAGTATGGTGCTTGGAACATATGTTACTGATGATTTTTGGTCAGTTATGAGCCATGGGGGTTCTACCCCACTTTTCGTCGCCATGATTGGGGCTGGTTGTTGTGTCTAATATTATAATAAGCAAATGTGTCAGCTATGACTTTGTCTGTCACCGCATGACTTTAATTTAATTTATGACGTCGCGCAATGACATCATGCTTTACGCCATTATTCTTGGGAATGCACGTTGTTTCATAACATTTCCAAGCATCCGGGAATAAATTAACATAACACCGAAATAAAAGTATGTATTGCGTTAAAATCGACATATCAATAATTCGATGCTTATATTTAGGTATTATTCTTTTGATGTATAGAAGTACTCCTTAAATTCTTTGTCCGAAGAAAGCTTTGTGTTTCCAGCATTAATGCAGTGAAAATTTTGGTTAGATTGTTACTTAGCATGCGTCACAATTACAACACTGGACATTTGACGTAATACAGCAGAGGGTATGAATAATTTAGTTTTTTTTTTCAAATAATTTAAACTGTGTCCTATTATTGAAATTATTAATTCGTTTGAACGGAAATAGTTGCCCACTGATCCAGATCTGTGCATCCTACACTACACTTAAAACAAATATTACGTGGCATATTGTAAGTTCATAAGATTTATTTTAATTTCCTTTGCTTTCACTGTGTAATATTACTGAACCTATTATTTCAGCAAGTGTGTCAGCCATTCAAACGTTTTAATATCAGTCTGAATCACAAATAACAAAAAAGAAATGTGTTAAAACTCTTGCAGATTTTTGATCAAATTTATATCGCGATGCATTATTGCCACTAAAACGCGAGGCGGCAAGTTTATCGTAGTATGTGGTTAGGTTGAAATGCAAGCTGGACCCGGATGGAAACTGAAATCTTTTGCTACAGGGCAAGGCACGAAGAATTACACGGAATTTTATTTTACAGCAATTCTATTTAATTAAGCAATTGCTAAGACATGAATTGTCAGAACACTGAAAGAAAAGTATGTATAGCGTTTAAATTAGCATATTATTTATCATGTTTTTTTTAGTGAAATCATTACATGGTTCGAATGAAAGAAGTTCCAAATTGATTGCGGTATATGTGGCCTAAACCACAATTAAATATTACGTCGCATAGTGTAAGTTGTTAACATTTATTTTTTTCATCCTTCGTTCTTACTGGGGTCATTATTTCAGCCGGTGTAAGTTTTCTATGCCGTTAAAAATCGATCTTCATCACAGGTGTTAAGAAAGAAAGGTGTAAGAATCTGTGAAGATTTGGGATCAAATTTATATCGCGATGCATGATGACATTGACATGCGATACAGGGAATGTATTATTACGCGCGTGATTGAAGCTTTGCTTTTCTATCAGCAATATTAGCGGAGACTGTGGTTAGGCTGAAATGCAACCTGTACCAAGTTGACTACTGAAGGTTTTTGCTACAACACAAGGGACGATAAATTACCATGAGCTTTATTTTAAAAAAATTCTTTTTAGTTAGGCAATTGCAGAGAAATAAATTACCATAACACTCCGTTAAGCCCATCACTTTTGACGGGCTTGGGGGCTAGTAACATATAATTTCCATGAATAACGTTAATCAAAAATATTAGGAATGGCTAGGAAGAATGTGACAAAAGCAGTACTAATCTAAGGACATCGTAGATAATGAAGCGTATGCTGCAAACAAGGGAACGATAATGTTAAGCAAAAGACATAACAAAATATGGATAAATATGCATATTTCATAAATAAGAGATGTTGTACAGCAAGTTTTTTTTTATTTTGCCTGAATCGCCAGATGGCACTATACAGCCATCAGCTATTTACACAAATAGTCAAAACATTGTACAGATAAACAAGTCATTTTACAAGATAATTCTAAGGTCGACTATTATTCAAACGGATACAAATATGTTTATAAAATCAAGAATTAACATAACGCATATACAAACATTATAGCATAATTAAAATGTAAAGACTTTTACTTATAATTTAACAGTACTTTCTTTATAAAACTAATTATTTATATATACAGAAAAAAATTATTATAAAACTTATTTTCGAAATTTTAATGTTAGTTGTTTTTATAAAGCTCACTAACAAATAACCTTATTGTTGCCATGCAGCAGACAGGATATACTTGTCGGGAAAGGTATTCCGAAGCTGATTAGATCTCTCAACAATTTAGGCATGTGAGCTTTATGTCTTGGGCAAGAGAAAACTATATGGTTTATATCATCTAATTCGTAATTGCAGTATACACGTATATCTGAATTTATGATGTTTGAGCGATGTAGATGCTGTACGAATGTACTAAAACGCATCCTAAAGTGGTGATAACCCCTCCAGGTTCCGAGGAGCTGGAAAACCAAGGACGGGTAGGAATTCGGGGCTGGATATTGCCATAATACCGCCCCCTTATTTTTTTTACTGGAATTCCATTCAGTCTGCTACTAGTTCAATGCCTTGATTTTTGTTTCTGGTAGGTAGTCCATGTATATGGTATCCGTGTTTTGAGGGCGACACCTACTCTAGATACTTCCTTTGCAGCTGATCGACTTTATCGTTACCGACAACCCCTGCATGTGCCTTCATCCAGAGAAAATCGATTACCCTGTTGCTTCTAGAGCTTTCTTCTACCTTTTATAGTATAATTACTATAAACTGGTTAGTTTTCTTGCCCCAATATTTGTTTTGTATAGAATTCAAAACGCTCATAGAATCTGAGATGATTAAATACTTTTTCTTCGCTAGTTTTGTGCAGTACTCGATTGCTTCTAAAATAGGTATTGTATATAGATGTAGCTGATGTTAGTTTATAGGTTCCTTGATACCTAGTACTGGGACTGAAAAAGGCACACCCTACGTCGCCTCCTGGGGCAATTTTAGATCCATCCGTATATATATGCACGGTGTTACTCCAGTTTTCCGCAAGATACATTCTTGGTGACAGATTGAGGCTTGAGTATTTCTTATCCCCAACAGTCTTATAAAATACCGGTAATTGACTCATAATAAAGATGGAATGGTGGAAATTGCTTTGTCGGAATTATTCTGTCTGTTAGTTCCTCCCACTCCTTGTAGCCATAATGGACTTCTGAGAGTCGCAATATTTCTCTGATAATCAACAAGCTACTCAGCTCTTTACACTTAAAGATATTTGGGTGGTTCCGGTATGCTAACCTCTCCACAATGAATTAGCCTGACAGCTAGTTTCTTCTGATGTATAAAGTCATCTCCCGGGCTTCCACCCACGAAGCATTAGTGGGAGTACATCTCATGGCACCAAGACAGGTGCGAATACAACTATACTGTAGTTTGTCTAAACTGAACAGGATTCCGGGGCTTGCACTGCGGACAGAAATACCGCAATACGCCGGTCTAAAGCGCGAACCGCGATGGTTTACCGGAGTTTCCCGACCGGGGCCTATTACCGGTATCCGCATTTTTAGGACCGCACTGAAGACCGGAATTTCATTGCGCTTGAAGCGGTAATATGTGCCGGTATACCGACCTACAAAAACACGATGTACGCGTCCGCTGTGAGGAAGGGAGGCCCCCTCTCGCCGCGCCCGCCTTGTCAGGTTGACCCAAAATTTACCTTTGATGAGCTGCTATAAACAAATGACTTTTGACCAAACATTGCCAAGTGCTTGGTTCCAGCCACCAGCTATACTGATGGCACATTAAAAATCAAATAAGTGTGGTGAGCAAGGAGGTGCCTATCATGTAACACCTCAGTGTGTTGGGTCCCTTTCCTGCAGTTACTTGTATGTATGTGGTAACTTATGAAGTTGTGGTATATGCATGGATATATGTGTGTGTGCATGTTACTGTGTGGTTATATGTGTAATTATGGTGGTAGGAGTCTACTTGTGATTTCTCCATCAGTGGCCACCTATGTACACGTAATCAGTTAGGTGTGAAGAGCACCGAGGTTTGTGGCAAAGAAAAGAAACATTTCGCTCATCCAGTAACTATTCAGTCTCGACCTAGGGTGTTCAGTCCTTTTCCTCCAGTTACGTGTATGTGTGTGTGGTAACTGTGTGTATGCATGGAGATGTGAGTGTGTGTATGCGTGTCTTTCTATGTGGTTGTGTGTCTATCACGAAAGGATTATACTCGACTTTGAGATTTCACAATGACTGGCTACCTATGTGTTGATGGAACATGTAATTAATTAGGTGTAATGAATAATCCGTATGGGATAAGTACTGAGGTGTATGGCAAAAACATGTCATCCTGTGCACACACTCTAACGTCTGTCTGATGGTTTTTTGGTCAGTTATGTTTGTGTGTGCTTGTGTATGGTGACGTATGGATTAGTGTGTGAGACCTAGTATGAGTATGGAAGTTATGATATTTGTCTGATGACAATATGTCTACTGATACTCGTGGTACGTGGGGTAAATATTACTAAATAGCACAAAAGGCTTGTGGCGTGGGATAGAGGTGGTGCTGATCATGTGAACAGTTTTGTACATATTACCAACGATACTGTACGGTGTGAGTTAAATGATATGATGTTGATGTGAGGAGTTTGGTACTTGGAACAAATGTTAATGATTTTTTTGTCAGTCTTGAGCCATGGGTGTTCTATCCCACTTTTTCTTTGCCATGATTGGGTTGGTTGTTGTTTTGAGCTCGCTGTAGGCATGGAAACATGCGTCTGTGTGCGTCTTTCTGTGTGTCTGTATGCGTAAGTATGGCGATACCTTCCTTAAACTCGTCTATCTGAACATATGAATTGGGGTTCCTCCCATATATTTGTGCTTGTGTGGAGACGTATGGATTTGTGGGTGAAACCTAGTATGAATATGGAGGTTATGATATCTGTCTGATAGACAAGTGTCTATTGTAACTCATGGTACCTGGGTCATATGTTACTAAATGGGGTTGCGGTGTGGGAGAGACGTGGCTGTGATTTCAATCTTCACACATCCTGTAACTCTTCAGTTTGTATCTAGCATGTTCAGTCTCTTTCCTCCAGTTATGTGCATGTGTGTGATGATGAATGGAACTGTGTGAATGCATTGACATGTGAATGTGTGTGTATGTGTGTCTTTCTATGATTTCTGGCCAGTCATCGGTGTTCTGTTCCACTTTTTCGTAGCCATGATTGGGCTGGTTGTTGTGTCTAGCTCGCTGTATGCATGGAAATGTGAGTGTTTGTGCGTCTCTCTCTGTGTCTGTATGCGTAAATATGGTGATACCTTCCATAAACACGTCTGTCTGGACGTATGATTTTGCTGTCCCTCCACTTATGTTTGTTTGTACTTGTGTATGGAGATACATGGATTTGTGGCTGAGACCTAGTTTGAATATGCGCGTTATGATATCTGTCTGATAGTCAAGTGTCTATTGCAACTCATGGTACTTGGGTCACTTTTTACTGAATGGTAGAAAGGGTTGCGGTGTGAGAGAGACATGTTGATGGTAAATGTAATCAATTTGGTGTAATGAACACTATTTATGGTATAAATACTTAGATGTATGGTGAAAACATGCACACCTTCTATCTCAGAAGGCTGATGATATGTAATGAGACTTCTGTTTTTCAGTCAGTCATGAGGCAAGCGAGTACTACACCACTTTTTTCTTTCCATTATTGGTGCCGGTAGTTTTGCTGAACTCTCTGTAGACTTGGACATGTGTATCTGCGTCTCTCTTTGTGCATGTAAGCGCAAGTATGGTGATACCTGACTTTAACTCGTGTGTCTGATGATTTTTGTAACAATAGTTCTGTCCAGTTAATCAGTGGTAACGGCAATTCTGCCCCACTTCATTGTTTCCGTGATGCTTGCTGTTAGTTCTGTCGACCTCGCTGTATGAATGTACAAGTGTGTGTGTGTGTCATCCCTCTGTGGATTTGAGTCGAAAATATATGGTTATAGAATTATGCTCACCATCAACGTGTGCTTCTATCCATTGCTTCAGGGCTTATGCAGTCTCTCATTTCATTGTGCTATTTACAGTTTACTGCCGTTTGTGTTGCCATACGAATTGTGTTCCTCACGTATCTCACTACATGCACTTCGGGATAAAAATCATTTAACACAGAGGGTGATGAGGGGATGTATCAGAGAAGCGAAGGGCTTGGGTACAAACCCACAATCAGACCATTGCTTGTATATAGGGTAGTATGGAGTCCATATTTTTTGTACATCAAATGCAAGGTGCAAAGGATGGCAGCTAGATTTATTAGTGGAAAATATTCAACAAGTGACATAATAAAGGAGTTGGGCTGGATGTCATTGGAAGATAGGAAGAGTGTCGGAGGCTGTATGTGGCGTATAATGCTGTCAGAATGGATATTGGTGGAATAATTCTGAGTGGTGTATGGAGCCTAAGTTGACCATGACTACAATCTGGCACTAGACTTTAGGTGATGACGTCTGAGTAGATAAGATATCCAAAAACCCACTTTCATATACAAATGGCCTAGCAATTTACGACAGTTCAAGTGTGGGTGCTATCTTCGACTTAATAGAACTAGTGTCTGCACCTATGGTGACGTTTTGGATACTTGTCGATGTATGGAGATCTTCTATGAAAATGTGGGTTATGATATCTGTTAGATGACCAAGTTGGCTAAGAGCATTATGGCAATTTTATCGTGGTTAGTTGGACGAAGCGCACAATTACAAACAAATGTCACACTTGGTCCTGAATCCGAAGGTTGGCGTCAGATGGGAAAATTTAAACCGAATGGAAAACACTCCTGGTTCCTGATTGGTTGAAAAATAGCAGAAATTTCCTGGAAAAAGGGGAATTTTCCTGGGAAACCACCTTAAGTGAACATTTTGGTACATGGAATCCCTGTTAATTATTAGTAGAAGATTTTGCGAATTTTGAGGTTTTTTTTTACTTTAACGCACGAACAATAGGTAGTAACCCTGACAGTAACTAATCAGAGGTTAGATTGGGAATCATTGGAAAACAGAAGGAGGTTTGGGGAAGTGCTGTGGGTACGTTGGCGATGAGGCTAGCGTAGATCTTGGTGAAAGAATTAGGAATAGTGCGTAAAAGACTATAAGTAGGAGCAGCACTGGATTTCTTCCATAAGGGAGTGGTAAAATTTTCTATATCTCCACCTTGGTCACAGGCGATGGTCTCAGGCATGTTCTGTGCTTAGCACTGTCTTATCGTGACTCGATTTTTATCACATAGGACTGGCGTACTTCGATTCGACACGGGGTGAAATTAGTAAGATTAACAGACGGTATTTCGTTCCTGATACATACGTGCTGTGCTGTAAAATACAGTTAAAGGTGGGTATATCTCTCTGTTTCTAGTCAATCACTGTTGTGTCACAAGGGATTGATTGGAATTTTAGACAAAGTGCAGCTAAGGACACTCAATTTGTGATTGCTTACGAAAGCATAACAGAATTGATACATAGATTGGTCTGGGTAGACAGATGACAAATGTTTGAACTTGCTCGAAAAAATTACGAGTGTGATGAAATATACCAGTGACATCAGAGATAAGATTATGGAAATAATGTGTCGTACGGATGCTTATATGAATTCTTTCTTCCCTCGTTCCATTTCATGAGTTTTGCCATGGTCAAATTGGAAACTTTGATTTTTCTAGCCTTGCTGTGGGAAAGGCTATGTTAACTATGTCACAAGTATTTTTTAATGTGGGGCTCTTGTCCAAAGACAGGGCTGAGAAAAGAGGCTTGAAAAAATTACAGGATGATTGGTTTGACATCAGTGGAAAGATTAATATGTAATCACTTCAGAAATGGCTGTAGGGAAAGAAACTGGATTTCACATCTGCAACTTTGCTTTAGTTTAGAGGCTCTCAAGTCATCGAAGTTATACTTACATCCATCAGTAATCCCCTTCAATGCCTCCTTGAGTTTTAAAAGTGTCTGTGTTCTCGGTCTGTTTCATTACCCCTAATTTAATACATCCTTTAAAATACACGGATTGTAGGTGACACTCGTGAGCTATATTATATTGTTCATAATGAATTCAACATGATGTGCAAAAGTGAGTTTGTTTCTCGTCTCTTCGTTGGTAAATTAATTATTAATGTCTGCCTGCTTCGATGAACGGAATTTATGGTTTTCCCTACATTCGTCGGTGAATGTCTGTCGGTTTCAATGAAAGGACTGATGGGTTTTTGAGGCTACGAATTTTGAAAGTAATAACGTATGTGAGGTAATACTATACTTTATCACAATATTTTCATGAAGACAGGTACACATAGATTTTATATCTTTCCAAAATGTTGATTTTATGACGGTTTTTTTTATTTGGACCGTTAACGTATTTTAATGGAAAAATTATGCTTTTTGACTTATTTTTTATTCAGCTTTAATAACAAGTCAAGCTGACGCAATACTCTCTAGGTGTGGAAACTAAAATTTTGATTTTCGTTTTGAAATCTCGTAAAGTTGACGGAACGGCTTTTTCAATAGTATCACAAAACACCCATTCCCACGGCTGGACTCGAACCGGTGACCTTCGGCACTCTAGCCCCAACGCTACCGAGTTGGGTTTAATATCCACTAATATAGCCTTTTCTGTTTTTAGTAAAAAAACGCAATGGTTCACGCTTAAGTATAGTTCACAAAATCACAACACAGAACCGAAGAAAATATTTTACTGTGCTGAAATATTTGCATCTTGCTGTGTACAGAGCCTTCGCAAGAGATAATGGACTCTGCTTGTCGCTGTGCAAACGGAAATAATGTTACTGCATGCCGAGAATAACTCCATGGTTTCGAAATACTTGTCACATTGATATACCGATAATAGCAGACAGACAGCAGGCAGGAATACCTGAAATATTTCTCTTAAAAGCTTGGTAAATACCTATCGTGGCATTCCGCGCCATCTATCGGGAAACGGGATACTATGC
This sequence comes from Vandiemenella viatica, assembly GCA_031002005.1. Lineage (NCBI taxonomy): Eukaryota > Metazoa > Arthropoda > Insecta > Orthoptera > Morabidae > Vandiemenella > Vandiemenella viatica. Next base: position 252,427,941 of record CM061919.1, read on the forward strand.
ACCTATGCCTGGAAATAATTCCACAACCGCGTATCGAGCCCAAAATAAGCCATGCCCCGCCATCTATCGGAAACCGGGATACTATGTCCCAAGGTCAAAACGCCCGATGCCATGGCTGAGCAAGCCGACACCTGTCGCGACGAGAGCGCACCTGTGTAAACACGCCCCGGGCGGCGGAATTCCCCCACTAGCTTTCTCTCGTAAGGGAGTGGAATGTCTGCGTCCAAAGAAATTAAGCCCTTGGGAGATGCTGCCATCTGGGCGGCCGGTCAAAGAACTAACGGTCCGCCATCTTGTGACGTCACGTAGGGGAGGGAGGTTCCCCCACCACCTCGTGACGTCATCGGGCCAGACTCCCTAACTTACATCTACTATCACGATCTCTACTCTCAACATATACATAATAAGGAACTGGATCAGATAGCTTATAATGATTTGCTGGTCTTGGAAAGACTGGATGCTTATTTGTAGAAGGTATTCGCTCCGTCTGTTTGGCCGACGATTGACGATGGACTGCAGTAACCGGAGAAAGTGTTGCAGCCTCCAAACCTCCCACGGTCCAAGTGGCACCCTCTTCAACTGCAAATCTTTTCTCTGCAGCTTCAAATGTAGTTTCACCGACTCGTATTCTAGTAATTCTTATGGTCTTGTCTACATCCGATATGTCATCATCTGCAATGTCCATGACTATCGGGACATCAACAGGCTGATTTTCTGAGAGGAAAATATCTCCGACCGCAATCTTGATTATTCACTGTCTCATCACTCATTGAAATGTCTGGGACATCCCCTCCTTCCCCATATATTCCACTGGACATAGCGGAAATATGTATATGAATTTACGTCAATGAGAAACGACCAAAAGCACGAAGAAAGTTGTAAAATGATTCACAAATATAAATATTGAAAGTTAATACTGCAGATTCATAGCACTTCGTTCACTGTGCGAGGCAAACTGTACGCAAACGGAGACAATACTTATGAAATAAAAGTGAGAAAAAAATGTGAATTCAATAAATTAAATAATAAATATACTTTACGCTATAAACCGAAGCTTCCGTAAACAAAGCCAAATAGTAAGCAGGGAGTATAAACATATTCGCCAGTCTCAGCATTAAAGCTGGTCGGTTGGGGGTTGTTGTCCTGGGACTTTTGCTCCCTCAGTCTTCTCTTGAATGGTCTTCTCTTCACTACTGGTTGGTCGTCTTGATGGCATATTATTAGTTGTTCCTTAGCGCTCCGTCAGCACCAATGGCCTGCTATGGTTGTCAGCGGCAGTTTCATATTCGCCGAGACAACTGACCAGTAGATTGGCAGAGTGAAGAAGCAGGGAGTGTAATTCAATTTACTCAATACATGTTTTTTTTTATTTTTTTATTTGTTACTAGCTGCCCCGACAGACTTCTTTCTGTCAAAAGTTATTTTCCTATCTTAGTCCAATATAATAAATAAATAAATAAAACGTATTTCAGATTGATCGCTTTATTTATTGATTTAATGTGTCAAAATATAAACAACGATTACTTAGAAAAATAAGTTTTCTATTTCGCACACAGCAAGACGTTAGTAATAATGTGATGATATTTTTATTGTAATGCTTTATGGTACACGATATGTTTTGTTTGATTACCTAGCGCCTAAACATATAAAGCTGACGGTTTTCCAACGCGGGAGCAGGCAACAAACAACTGTCCATGAGAGAAGCATGGGTTTTCAAGATTAACGCCGCAAACACTCAACGACTGATCCTGGGATTTATTTATTGTCTTAGCGAAAGCAAGCCGCACTGGAAATTGCAGTCGTTTAAATTCAAATGGTACGTCAGTTGGTACCATTGGGATGAGAAGTATCATCACATCTTCTCCCTTATATTTTCGCTTTGGGATGATTGTTTCGATCACATTGTTCAGTAATTTTTTCACTGCTAGCCGTGTGCCATTACAAAGACGCGGTTGGTTGATATTTCGCAACATTATGACCACCGATACTACTTTTAACTGAAAATTATGAGGGAGTAACCCTTGCAAATCCAGTGAGTTCAAAAATTCTGGTGGATGGTTGACGACATCATCTTGGTTAGTTGTGCAATCAACTGATTTGTATGTCCTTAATGAACTCGCAGCCAATTCAATCATCGTGAAAATTACCTGAACAAACGAATGGAACCCATCACCACAAGGCTTACCAGAACTTTGCATTCTTAAAATAATAGGATAAGTGTGGCTAGATCGTCAGAAGCTTATGCATATCGCTTCTCAACTGAAATACTAGTAATCGATTTTGCTTTTTAAGTATTCTTAGAATTGCATCCTTCTAAACTGATGCATTCTATTTTCATAGTCGAAAATTTTGTGATATGCGACATGGGTCTAAATGTAAACTCACTGAACAAATGAACACACAATTGGTTTTCAAGAGAATCGAAAATTGAAAAGCAACCAAGAAAATGCCACGCACGGAGGAAATAATAACACGTACGTCAATGATATTATTTTCGCTGATCACACGCAGGCATAGATTAATATCCATAGAGCCTAATCAACTTGAAGCCAAACAAAAGATAATCCTAACGCGCCTTTGTTTTGTTTTGATTTTAGTATTTTTCCTTCCAATTTTTACGATTTTTCTCTCCATAAGAACCTTCCTTGTGCCGTAACGAAAATATACAAAAAAGAATTAGCCGAATTGGTGTAGCCGTTCTCGAGTTTTGCGGTCAGCAACACATTTGGCGATTCATTTTTATTATATAGATTTCATTTCCCCACACACGGGGCTGGGCTGGCAGCGGGTGACGCCCGATCTTCAGCCTACATTTCTTATTACAAGTCTTGTCTATTTGTTATAATTTATCATTCTTACAATGGTTTACAGTATACTTTGTATATATTACAATACATATTTTAGTATATAGTTTTTATAATGTTGTATAACTTTGTTTTACTTTTAGAACATTTTGCACACAGTTTGAAGATTGCCGGATTGTTCCATAATAGATTTGATTAATTCTGGTATTTCATTTTCTTCTGTGACTGACAGTTAATGGGTATATTTCTGGGCGGATGTGTTGGTTGGGTATAGGGAGCCTATTGAAGTTTCTGTTGTTTAATGTGTGTAGTGCGTAGAGGTGGAGAGCTGGTGGTATATATTTGTGATACAGTTTTAGTGCGTCTGGGGTTTTGATATGTGGAGTAGAGAGTGGGTTGTTTGTGTTGTTTCTGCGTACGGTGAAGGATATTCTTAGTCCTTCCAGGAAGAGGAGGAGGTGCGGAAAAGATATTTTACCGTACATGGTGTGGTTTGGGAAGGGTAGGCGGATTCTGTATGCGAGGCGGAGTGCATGGCGTTCTATTATTTGCAGTGCCTTATAGTGGGCTGGGCATGCGGATATCCAAGTGGTGCTGGCATACGTTAATATAGGTCTTATTAATGTTTTATAAGTATGGAGTACAGTCTCTGCGTTTAAACCCCACCTATGTCCTGTCAGTCATTTTATCAAGTTAAGTCGTGATTTAGCTTTGTCTTTGATCGTCTTTAGGTGGGCAGTCCAAGTGAGCTGGCGGTCCAGCGTCAATCCCAGATATTTGACTGTTTTTATGAGATTGATATGTTTGCCATAGATTGTAATGTTAAAGTCATGTTGTCTAAATCGTCTTGTAGTTCGTCCAAAAATTATTGCTTGCGTCTTTTGTGGATTGATTGTCAGTCTCCATTTGTTGCACCATTCTATAAAGCTAGCTAGGTGTTTTTGTAACGATTTGGCGGATTGTAGAAGGTTGTTGCAGCAAGCGAGGTAGGCGGTGTCGTCGGCGAATTGTAGGAGGTAGATAGGAGCGAGTGGTTAGGTAATATCAGCTGTGTACAATAGGAAGAGGAGTGGGGAGAGGACGGTGCCTTGAGGCACACCAGCATTTGGAGTAAAGTACCTGGAACAGGAGTTATTAATGATTTCGTAGGATTGACGATTAGTAAGGAATGATGCAATAAGGCGGACGTAGGTTATCGGTAGCGCGTATAACTGTAATTTGAATAATAGTCCTGCGTGCCATACTTTTTCAAAGGCTTTCTACACGTCTAAAGAGATGAGGATGGCTGATTTCTTTTTGTTTAGTTGTTTTGTCGCTAGTTGCGTCAGGTGGAGAAACTGTTCGTCTACAGAGTAGTTTGGTCGGAAACCGGCTTGGGTAGGTGGGAATGGAAGTAATTTTTGCAGATATTGGTTTCATATTCGCCGAGACAACTGACCAGTGGATTGGCAAAAGTGATAAAATTGTGAGTGTAATTCAACTTACTTAACACATGTTATTGGTGTGATTTATTTAATACGTGAATGCAACAAAACAACTGCGAGAGTAATAGCTGCTTGTTGACTCCAGTGCTAAAAACTATTTACTGGCTTCTTGCAGCAGCCTATCTTTAATCCAGAGTGTGCAGGGTTCGCAGGTATTACAGCAGTCAACAGACTGCAAGTACATCCAAAACATACTTCTATTTTTTTTAAATCCAGTCTGAATTATATCTTTAGATACAATAATGAAGTTTCTCTTCACGTGCTGCTGAAAACGTATCCCGTACACGGGAATCAGTTCTACCGGATTAAACTTTTTGCCACACTACGAGAAATTTTGAAATTATTTCACTTTAGACTGTTCCGAAGACCGTCTTGTAAGAGTCTATATCAGTTTGATTATAAGACTAATATATTTTGTTTTTGGTTATTTAGTTAATTATTACGATGTCATCAAAAAGGAAACATATTTCCCTATGGACACATTTTACTAAAGACACAGATAAAAACGAAAACAAAACTGTTCAACATTTATAATCATCGCAGGAGGCTCAAACGGATACTGAACGCGGAATATGAAAACAAAACATGATTTAATCCCATCAACAATTAAAAGAAAACCACCGATAACCACAACTACCATAATAAACAAAAGAGCGCGTGCAGTATCCGTAGCAAAGCGAGTGAACGATCTGTTTTCCTGGAATTCGAGATGGGATCGACTTAGTTCGCTAAGGAGCTGCGATCTAAACTGAAAGCTTCCAGTCGCGAACTATTATGCGCAAGAGTATTTACCATCCAGGAGAGTGGGCCGGGAGGTGGAGGAAGTTTTGTTAGTGCCAGGTTCGTGTTGGTGTAGTTTATCCAGCTAAAACTTTGAGTTGTCAAAGATAGTCAACGAAGAATCAACTTTCATATGCAATCTCTACGAGATACTATTTTTTTCCTAATATTACTCAAAACGTGAGCCCTACTAGTAAAATTCGCCAGTCACAAGATTTTGAAATGATCGATCATTGTTCATTGGGCAACCAGCAATTTATTCCGTATTAACAATTGTCGTCATATAAATCTAAAAGAAAAATTTAGACTATTAATTACACAAGTTTATTTTTAAGTATGCCTACATTACAAGAAAGAATTAATACAGGAATGTATCATAAAATCTTGCGTATTGCTGTAAAGAACTGTATTTTTTGATGAAAAATCACCGTTTTCTCTCATATATATGTACTATTATTATTATTTGCGATTATTCCCCTTTTGGAGAGCGATTGAACTTGAAACCACGATTTATTCTTCAGCTGTCTCTCCTCTTTTCTTCCCAAAATCTCTTCATCCTCTCGGAGTGCTCTCTCTTCCGTTTATCTGTCCATTTCTTTCCAGGTTGTCGTTTTGTTATTTGCTCCAAATTAGCATTTGTGATCTTATTATGACACTCAATGCGGTCTTCGAGATTTTCTATGTTGATCCGTTGTAGGTCCCTCTGGACCTATTTCAACCATTCCGTACCGCATTTACTCTTTGTTATGATGTCAAGTAATGTCTTTGCTGTTTTAGTGTTTTACATTCTGTAGATGAGGGTGTAGAACTTAGCTCGACGTTTTTCAAACCAGTCACCGAAGAAGAAACAAAAGATTTAATAATAAAGATGGTAAATATATATATATATATATATATATATATATATATATATAGTTTCCACCTGTGATCCATCTGTTACATCTAACTTTTTTATTTATTGAAATATATATCCTTATGCCAGCTGACTTACACTTAGAAATCAGATCGGTAGCCAACTTTAATAGTTTTATGGAACTTTGTATGCCGATAAGATCCAGTAGTCCAGGACTCTGCATGTCAGAAACGATTACAACACTTACCGAGGGTTTTTAATTAATATTATTTCAGTAGCTGTATAAATTATTAATTTGTTGTGATGACAAAGTCTTTCCCGGTGTACTGTTACTACACAATTTTCAGGTGGGTTCTGCCAGATAAATTCGGCTATGGAAAAAGTTTCAAAAGTTTCATTCGCTGTCCTTATCAAATGAAGTAGTAGACTGAAATGGATTCTGACGGAGAACACGGCTGTATACGCGAAAACTATTTACCGTATACCGTATTGTGCATCGTTGGGCAACAATGGTTGGTATCGTAATGTAACACAGAATCCTCTTCGATGTACTACCTCGGATCATGAAGACAGCAAATAAGGCTGTTGGAATGTCATCCATAGCAGAAATATCTTAAAAATCTACCCAATCCTGCAATAGCACACCTAACCAATATCTATAACTCCTGTCTGAAGCTATGCTTCTTCCCTTCCTCCTGGAAAATTGCCAAAATTATCACTCTCCAAAAACCAAACAAAAATCAACTTTTTCCTCAGAACCATATACCAATTTCACATTTAAATTTCCTTGGCAAAATCCTAGAGCGCTTAATCATGACCTCACTCCAAAAATTCCTTGATGACAACAATATAATCATCCCTCAACAATTCGGCACAGTACCATCCACCAAGCTACCCGATTGGTTGAGCATATCTGCAAGCCGCGCTCTATAAGGCACAGTACAGGCGCTGTTATGCTAGATATTGAGAAAGCTTTCGACAGGGTTTGGCAAGATGGATTAATCTACAAGCTACATACATTTGGCTGCCCTGGACACTTGACAAAAATAATAAACAGTTTCCTCAGAAACAGAAAATTTTACGTTGTGGTGGACGGAACAGAAAGCCACTTGAAATCAATTGAAGCAGGCGTACCACAAGGATCGGTCATGGCTCCAACCCCGTACAGTGTGTATACCAATGACATACCCCACCAACCAGGCGGAGAAATGGGACTATTTGCGGACGACACAACCGTGTATAGGTCGAGCCGAAACTTAAATTACATTGAGCGTAAATTGACTCAGCACCTCGAAGCAATTACACAATGGTGCAATCTTTGGAAAATAAAAATTAACCCAGATAAAAGTCAGGCAATTCTATTTACACACAAATTGAAAAAACCCAACCACAAAATTTCGCTCCACGGGGTGGACCTATCGTGGTGCAGTTCAGTAAAATATTTAGGCCTCAAAATTGACAACAAATTGACATGGCTCAGCCACATCAAAAACGCATGTAATATACAGTAAGGTCGGCTCTACTCTACCAATTGTACCCCCTCCTCAAGCTGAGGAAGCTTAGCATTAAGACCAAACTTAGGATATACACCGTAGTAATAAGACCTGCCCTGCTCTATGGGTCGGAATTATTTAGTATGGCAGCAAACTCCAATATAAAGAAACTGCAAACCGCACAAACAAATTCCTGAGAATTATAGCAGACGCTCCCCGGTACATGTCAAACCAACACATTCACCACGACTTAGGCATCCCAAAAATCACTGACTTCATAAATGACAAATCGACTAACTTCTACCAGAAATCACAGCTTTCGCCCCACCAACTAATTCAAAACATAGGACAACAAACTGACGGCGCTCATTACAAGTGCCCCATCACAACTATAACTAGAAACTATAGGGTCTGACAACAACAATAACTTAATAAAACAAAACAATGACTTTCATAAAAAGCCAGCTCACAACCCCCTATTCAGTCAAAAGTCAGAGGGCTACAAATCCCTGGTACTTTAGTTCTTACATGGGTTTCGGCCCAACCAGATGTCTGTCTGTCTGCAGTTATATTGCAAGCTCCCACATAATTGGCACCTCGAAGTAGTGCATGTACTTTTAAAAGTTGTAAATGCACAGTAGAAGGAAATTGGCTTTAGGGATAGACAAATGAAAACATATTGATAAATATCGTGTCGATATAATCAGTATCGATAAATAGAGAGAAAAATATCGATATTTTACCTAAAGCCTGTAATTTTCTAAAAATATATGTAAATAAATAAGAAAATTTGGAAAATTAAAGGCACATGTGGAAATTATATTTTTTTAATTAATTTATCTATGTTTACAATCAGTTAAAGCAGTATTCGTCTGATGTAGACGTTAAAATAACTCTCTGTTTTATACGCCTCCCGTTAATATACTCCAGCTGCCCGGTACCGGCCAGTTTACTGCTGATGCCATTCTTTCGGAAGTCACAGAAGAGGCCTGGCAGATCAGGTACTTCGGACACTTCTATTCACCAATGAAAAAAACCTCAATCCTCATCGTCACAAAACGGATGCTTAATCAGCATTCTTAAACTACAAAAATAATCTAACCATTAACATTCAAATATGATTGGGAAAAAAACCTATTAAAATTAAAAAGCCTTTTTTTTAACTTCCTAACCATTAATGAAAAGCTGTTAAATTACGACGAATTCACTTTTTTAAAGTACCTTTCAGAAGGTCGGATATGTACATACGTATATTAATTCCATATATATGTAACATATTAAATTGCATACTGAATTGCGTTCGTAAAAAAAACGTCAAATTGATACTCCAAATAAAATAACGATTATAGATATATCGAAACTAAAAATACTGACGGTAAATATCGTTATTTCGATAAATCGATATATTTTACCCAAGCCTAACAGTAAAAGTTAATTGGCTGATTACAATCTCTCAAATAACTAACAAAGCACTGCGGTGGCTAAACTACAGAAATTGGTGATTATTTGCTCCCGGGTAGAAGGAAGGGCCATTACATTCTTAATGTACGTACAATTTTCGTATTTAATAATGGAGGTTATGTACTGCCTCTCGTAAATGCCAAATTTTTGCAGCGTCCCTTTAGTTCTTTCAGTCAGAAATGTATTCGTATGACACAAATAAAACGTCAAGGCCGCATTCGATTAAGTGATTCCAGCAAACCTCCTGAAAGTAGCTAAAAGGATGATTATAACTTACAGCATTACGACTACTTCCATTACCCGGTGACCCGGGCTTGGTGGCTGCCCTTGTGAGATAACATCCATAACACTAACAAATACGAAACAATGTGTGTAAAATAATATGTTAATATACGAGGTGGCCGGCTACAGTACAATCGTAATCGTCGAGGGCATTAGATGCGGGATGGGACTGGGGACAAGGAACGGAAAGGTATTCGGCCATAGCCTTTTAAAGGAAGAATTCCGGCATTCGCCTGGAGTGATTTGGGGAAACCATGGAAAACCCAAATTTGGATGCCCGGACAGGGATTCGAGCCGGCGTCCTCCCGAATGCGCGGCCAGAAAGTCAACCACTCACCCACCACGCTCAGTCCACCCCTTGAGGCAGTATCCAACGGACACTGTTGAATGGCACATGGCTCTGTATAAAATTCTGGTGCACAATGAGAGCGCGCTTAAGTCGGGCAGGATTTCTAAACTTTCTTGTCTAACTGTGGACAGGGGCGTAGCTACTATGGGGCTAGGTAGTGCAGTGCACCGGGGGCCCCTATGCTGAGGGGGCCCCTATGCTGAAGGGGCTCCCAAGCATACCTCTGGGGCCCCAAAGCGCACCTCTGGGGGCCCCAAGTGCAGTTCAGAGTGCCCACGAACCTTCACGGCAAACTGGCGGCCTTTATCTTTAGGCTCTACCGTCGTCTAAGGGCCCCCCTGAGACACAGAAAGCCCCTCACTAAGGGCCCTCACTGCTCAGAGGGATCCCCAACCACTGCTCAGAGGGCCCACAATTCAAGGGACCCCATCCTCAGCCCAGGGAGCCCCTACCAGCAAACACAAAATAAAACAAAAGGTCGCCCGTCTGGCCTGAAGGCCCAAAATAAATTTTTTTCACCGGGGCCCTTGTTGACCTAGCTACGCCACTGACTGTGGATGGAGAGAGTCCACCAAACCTTGCTTTCTTCTTGAACTAAAAGGTAGACGTCTTTACCAACTTTACTTTTGGGGGGTACAGGTGCAGCCTCTCTGCCATATGGGTCTTTGCATACTAAACCAAAAGATGCTACCCTACCCCTCTCTCTCACAGGACCAGAATTTTTTTGGTTTTTAATTTCTTTCAAAATATATGTAGCTATGGCTATTCATGACATTTATATGTTTGCTCCCTCTCTAAATATTCAATAAAATGTTAACTAAATTCTGCTTAATTCTATGTCTTAATTTTATCTATCCATTCTCACTTTTGCGGCCTTCATTAATTTTTACTTAATACTAAATTTCCGGTGAACCATCCATCACTTAATAATATCTAATTAAACTTCAAATGAGCACACACTCCGGTCGCAATTTCCCTACACGCCCATCTTCCCCCATTCCTGCGCAGTCTTTTACGACGTTCTCCAAAGTTGTCGAGCGACTTTACCTCAAGAGGTTACGCGCTTTCATTGACAGCGAGGGACTGCTGCCTGACGACCAGTTTGGCTTTCGTAGACACCACTCAACACTTCAGCAGCTGCTCCGTCTCAACGAAGAGGCTTTCGGCGAGCGTCGAGAATTCTTCGGTGCAGTTCTGCTTGATGTCAGTCGCGCATTTGACTCCGTCTGGCATCAGGACAAACTGCTTACACAGGGAGTCCCTGTCTGAAGAACTATTTCGAGGGAAGGACTTTCAGAGTTATTATGGAAGGTGGCATCTCAGAAGTAAAGAACATCTCGGCTGGGGCCCTACAAGGTTCAGTCATGGGACCAGTGCTGTACGGCTAATATACGGCCGACATCCCCTCTACACATGTGTGCAGAAAGCTCTATACGCGGATGACACCGCCCTTTATGCGAAAAGCCTTAATGTTAACATACTACGCAGAAGGTTACAACAGGCCAGTGAAAACATCCAACAATGGGCCACCAAATGGAGGCTAGCTTACAATGCTCCCAAGAGCCAGGGCATAGTCATCACCAGGATGAAATTTTCACAACTAACACCTTTGACTCTCTTTGGCGAAAATATAAGCTGGACAAGGACAGCAACATACCTCGGGGTCAAACTAGATAGAAGTATGACGTAGAAAAACAACACGTTACCAATGTCCGTGGCAAAGCAACAGGGAGGCTAGGCGCACTTTACCCAGTTCTCAATCCCACGTCCAAGCTAAGACCGGGCCTAGGAATCTGGCAGGACCGATTTTAGAGTAGGCGGCGGTAGTATGGGGTAATACGGTGCACTCGCAGCTTCAGCTGTTACAAACAGGGCAATCAGATTGGCCCACAACCTGCCGAGGGAGACGAGGGTAGGTGACCTACACCGACTCAACGGACTACCTAACCTTCCAGTCAGATTTCAACACCTGGAAACCAAATTCTATGAAAAGGCTCAGGAATCAAACAACCCACTGATCTCTGCTCTGGGTGTCGAGCCCATCTATAACGACAGATTAAGGTGGGCGAAGAAACTTCTTGACCACCCACAAGTACGGGGTATGAAAACCCCGATCATGACACACAGATTACGGCAACCAGATAAATTGACTGGAAAGATATGCGCACAGGGTGCACAATCTTCTCCACAACCAGGGACTAATGCTTTCACGGCAACTGACGTCTGTCTGTCCTACACCCACCCACATTTGCACTCTACAAACTTTAACTTTAAATTCTTTCATCGTTTTTTCCTCCTTTGTAATCCCTTTGCATTACTACGCGGTGTAGTTTGCGTTGTGAAAAAGATAAAAAAGAAGGAATGTAGCGGGTAAAATCCGGCGGCGTTACGGAAAACACTAATTGAGCAACCAAAGTAATGGACGATTTCCTTCAACGGTGTCGTATACCCTCACTCAATATGCAATCCGGAGAGGTTTATAATTTAACAGGAGATTTTGATGCAGCTGGTGATAGGAAAATATGCAACACCACCTCTGCTACTCTGCTGGCCAAGTTCTGATGGTGAAAACTTCTTCCACCACCACGACACGAAGAACATAATTCCGTGTATGGCCGAATGTGTGCTGGAAACGATGGGTGAGGGAAGAAGTGTGTGGAACGGTGTTACAGAACGAAGCGAAAGGATGGTGGCTCATATTTTTAGACATGCCGGATTGAGGGGAACAACAAAGGTAAGAACTATACAGGAAGACAGAGATTATAATATATAAAGCAGCTAACTGAGGAAGTACGTTGTAAGACGTATGATGAGATAGGAAGAGACCGACGATTGTATTTAAATAGTCCAAAGAATAATCCAACGAAGCTCGAACAAATCATATATATTGTTTGTAAAAGGTGTTCTTAGCGACGAGTCATGTTTCTTCCTTCACGATCAACTCAAATCGATACATCAGTTGTCATCTTAAAGATTAAGTTTTCCGATTTGGTAACATCATTAATTAATGAAGGAATTTTTCTAAATTCAATCCGTAAATGAAAAATTGTGACCAATGAGATAATTCAGCGTCGTTAAGGCGTGATCGCGTTACCGCTACATAGAAGCACTACATATCACAGAGACAGTGATAAACTGTATGTGTTTTATAGATTAAGGAGTTGTTGGTGTATTTTTGTTTGTGTTGGGGAAACATTTTATCCTTTCTAATTGTTTGGTAAGATGTTGTTAGTGTCTTGCTACGTACCTATTTCAGTTGACAAATAAATAATTGTTACAAATGAGTCGATTCTTCTTCCGTCCTACTACAAACCACCCTCCTCGCTATTCATCGAATATCATTCGTGAAATTTTCACACGGGCTATGTAGTTTGTACTTAATATTCATTTCTAAGTTCTTATTAATCCAGTACTGAAGGCTCATTAAAGCAATAATAAAACTGTGTAAAATAAATGCGAAGCAAATCTTTAAATTTTATCCCATAATTGAGCACCCTAGCAGCTCAGTGATTCAAAAGGTCGCCGGTTCGAATCTCTGTCTCGGCGGCGATTTTCATTAGCCCTCAATCCGGCCTTCGCCTCTGGCACAGCTTGCTGTGTAATGTGAAGTACGCCAGAACGCTTCCGTGGTTCGGATTCCACGTTAAACTGTAGGTCCCCTGTACCCGGTAGGATTGCCGGGTTAGGTTAAGAGAACCGGATAGTTTGGACAAGCGAACAATGCAACGTTTTGGTTAAAGCTTCATCATTAGATAACTATGACAAATAGAAAGTTCAAATTTTCGGAAGTTATTAGTATCATTTTTAGCTGCGTGTCGGTACAATATTATTGTAATATGCAGTATATTTTTACACGTGAACAAGCAAAAGTTTGAAAAATTTAAATAAACATTCTACTCGTTATGTACCTTTTTTTGATGTTACTGTAGATAATTTAATAAGATTTGTAATCTGTAATCTAATGCTAATGATACAAGTTGTGAAGCAAACTTATTCTTGGTAAGAAACTGGTTTAGATTTTATAAATTTGAGATTATGTAAATAATTTTATCAAATATTTCAGATACTTATCATATTACAACTCATTAGCTACTGCTTTGATTATTTACAATATGCTAAAAAGATCGTGATTTATAAGTTTCTGTAACTGTACAAAATTTCAAGTTGATTGAACTTTCCATTCCTAAGAAAAGGTACAAAACATTCAAGTTTTGAGAAAAATAAAGTTAAAGTTTATGAATAAATCGAATATAGGAGTGATGTTTGAGTGTAGGGTTGATAAAAACTATGAAAAGCACCCTGATGAAATGTATTATTCCCAATAAATTATACATAATTGTAGTCAGGAAATTTTTAAATTATTTTTTGCTCAAAAAATAAAAATGCAAATTTTTTACATTTTACACTATCCGGTTCCCTTGTTGCAGCTACAACATGGGCAGATTGCGTAGCGAATAGAAACCATGAAGCCTAGCCATTACGACCACACGGAATACTCCCGCTGTTGTTCATCGAATATTTGAATCGAATGGAGAGGCGGCTTCTGGAGTTACATGTTGCTAGTTCAATTCTGAACCGCTGAATGTAGTTGAAATGCGAATACATGCAGTATCCGATCACAACAGGCGGTGGAAATCCTCCGATTTGACGTTGTGGCTGCCATGAATTAATTACACAGATGTTAAACTGCGTAACACACGGCTGAATCGTGCTCTAGATTCGAGCTTGCAGCCTCCCGCAACTAGAAACGAATATTTTAAGTACTAGTACATACACACACAAACACTATGCATCACACTTCAGCGATCACATTGTCCTGATTTACTTATTGCATCCGCAGCTGTCAGATGTTTTCTTTCTGGGGGTTTTCCAACGCAGTGTGGCAGGGACGGAGCAAGCTCACGCGATTGGACAAAGGGATTCAAACGGTTCCTGAGATGAGGACACAAAACACTGTTCAGTATAGGAAGAAAACTGATCAAACGTGAGGTGAAACAAAGCTTTCGCAACTCTGTAAAATCTCTGTTTCACGACGCTTCCGTGAGAGCAACTCTACATAGCGTGTAACAGATTTTTTTTTCTGTTATTAGTCTCTCGACTGTTTTGATACAATCCTCCATCCCTTCCTATCTTGCACCAACCTCCTTATCTCAACATACCCGTTTCAAGGGTTGTAAGGGATATGTAGAGATGAAGAGGTTAGCACAAGATAGGAAGGGGTGGAGGATTGCATCTAGCCAGTCGAAAGACTGATGACAGCAAAAAAAAAAAAAAAAAAATCCATGTCCTCAGTTATCTGCTTCACATATTCAAATCTCTGTCTTCCTCTGCAGTTGTCCACCTTCCACTGTTCCCTCCACTAATAAATTAACCAATCGGCATATCTCTTCATTCTGTAAGACAATTTCACAAACTTCTTTCCTTATCCATCATTTCCGAAATTCGTCCATTTTGTACTTTATCTGTCTATTTAATTTTCATCATCCTTCTATAGCACAACATTTCAAATGATTCAATTTTTCTTTTGTATGGTAATCTTAGTGCGTTTTACGACTTATCGACGTCGAGGTCATTTTAGATGGAAAGGGAATGGTAGGGTGGGGGAGGGGAAAGGGAATAATTCGGCCATGCATTTTGACAGTAACATCTGGCAAGAGTAACAAATCTATGTGTAAAAAGAAGTGGTTATTATGTGAATCTAAATTAGTACGGTACGTGAAAGATATTTCACATAAAATGACAGGGAGACCACGTTAAAAAGTGTCACTTTGGATATTTCCAAATTTGACGCAGAGAGTCATGGAATGGCGCTAAACCACTGGGACGAATCAGAATGATTCACCGAGTGAAGGAATTGTTACAAAGCAGTAAGCAAATATTCGACCCAGAAAATGCAGTATAGGACAGATGGAAGCGAAAATAGTAGTGCCAAAAAGGATGTGCGTTTATTTTTGTAATGAATTACTACTCTGTTGTTGATTTGTCAGGAGTTAAATTGGTTTTATGTGGAATAATACCGTGTACAAACTTGAGCTAATCAACGTATCTCAATCATACGCCTTACAACTCACGACCTCAATTATCCTCCGACTTTTCCTTGTGATCAATGTATTTCTTAAAATGTGATCCTGTATCCTCTCTCTTCTTTCTTTCCTGTTTGTAACTTGATTCTATTTTACCGACTCTGTACACGGTTCAAAATCTAATTTACTACATCATGCTTCTCGTCCTCTCGTTCCCTGTTAGGTGCGACTAATAACAGAAACGTATAATTGATGTTCGTAAATAACGGAACAGGTGAAAACGTCTTGCCATAAACTTTACGCCTGTAAAAGCGCCAACTTGTGCGAATATCAGACTTTGTTTACGACCTATGAAGTTGCGAAAGTCGCAGTGCCAGAGCAAATTTTGAATTAAATCCGCAAATATTCTAAGTTCCCTGTAGAGCAAATTACAGTTCTGTTGATTGGTCATTGCAGATAAGCAACGCCTGGCACATTAAACTGAAATTGACGGCAAGAGCAGATTTTGTGGCGTGTCTGTGCCCTTTCCTGCATGTAAACCACATCCCACAATAGCAATTCTTGTAAAAATATTCCAAGTCTCGTGTTCGTGCAGTGACAAAAAGTTATGAGATCTTCCTCTGAGCCAAGTCTACACTTTTCAGTGTATATTCACTTTACTTTATGAAACAGAATGGTTTCTCTCGGTTTCATAGATCGTTTATTTAGGATAAAAAATCTGATTACTTGGCCATTATGCATGCTATGTTTTAGTTAACGTACACAAACTTATAAATACGTAAAGGCCAAGATTTCCATCACTCTTTTTCGAATTTGACAAGTATATATATTATGCCCTCAATTTAAGTTCAAATTAACATGCATAATGGCCAAGTCATCAGATTTTTTATCCTAAATCAACGATCTGTGATACCGAGAGAAACTATTCTGTTTCATAAAGTGAAGTGAATATACACTATAAAGTGGAGACTTGGCTCAGAAGAAGATCTCATAACCTTTTGTCACTGCACGAACACGAGACTTGGCCTATTTTTACAAGAATTGTTTTTGTGGGATCTCATTTCTTTTTGTAAGTTTATCGCTTATCCTGAATCGCCGCTCAAATGTAATGATTCCACTTGAAAATCAGTTAATAAGAACATTTCAGATTTTAAGACTTAAATATACGTTTACCAACAATGCCCCAATCTCTGAAAACAATTAATGTGACCAGTAGCCGAGCAATGCAGGTTGCCGTTGGCTTAACTACCACCATAAATAAATTACTAGTAACTTCCAAACTAAGCATAAGACCAAAGTAAAATTTAAGATGTCACTTAAAATTGCTTATCTCTTTGCATTAAAAAATTTCAGCCATGTAGCTTCATCGGGAAAAAAGCAATTAAGCCGCAAATATGTGCCAGAATTTTTCATAGTTGGGATTGTAATTAAATAATACGGGAGAAAACTCCCAATATTAGACTTTTCTCTCATGATATGGGGGTGAAATCATATATGTGTACCAAATTACTTGTTTCAGGATGGCTGGAGTACAGTGGGATTTTGATATCGGTGTGTCGTGGTCAAAATAAAATTTTGAATTTCAAAAACTTCCAGAATAAGAAAGGCAAATAAGTAAGAGTTAACACATTAGTTGAACTTAGTAAGCTCACTCTGCAATAGAAATCTGAAGTGTATAACGTTATTAGGGTAGGAAGCGATTTCACGTTAGGGGTAGGTAAGTGGTAGATATATGGAAATTTACGAGTTTGTTGGTATGTGAGTATGTGCGTAAAATTTTATCTGTGTAGCAAATTTCAGCTTTCCACGGCTACGGGAAGAACCTTAGAGTTTTGATGGTCATCAGTCAGTCAGTGAGTAAGTGAGTGACAAAATCTCTGAAGTTTGCATCCTAACAACCACCGAACCAAGACCAGTATCAAAATAAAAATTTAGTACTTTTGCTAAGATTGCTGATATCTATGCATAACAGAAATTTGAGACATGTAGTATAAATACGACCGAAGAAATTGAGGTTCAAAAATGGGCCGAATCGCTTCGAGAAAAGGGTAGGCAGTGCCGCCGTTGACTCGACTTGGCGGGTGCACTGCCGTGCACCCAAATCTTTATTGGAACTCGAGTAATTTCCGGGAAAATGTAATCAACATACACCTTACAACCCACGACCTCAACTAGAGGCTTCATGTATTCTAATCTCTTACTTCCCTTGCAGTTCTTACCTTCGACTGTTCGCTCCACTAACAAATTAGCCAATCATGAATGTCCCTTATTTCTGTAAGACTCAACCACAAACTTCTTTCGTTGCCCGTCATATCCAAATCTCGTTCGTTTCGTACTTTATCCGTCCACTTAATTTTTAGCATCCTTCAATAGAACCATATTTCAAATACTTTAAATTTTCTTCTTTCTGATATTCCTAAGTCCATGATTCGTTGCCATATCCTACAGTGCTCCACACAAGAGTTTTAAAAACTTATTTCTGATTCCTAGATCAATATTTGAAACTAAAATATTTCTCTTTTTCATGAATGCTCTTTTCACTACTCTTATTCTGCTTTTAACATTATTCCTGCTTTGGCCATGAGTTGTAATTTTACTTCTTAATTAGCAAAATTCACTAACTTCTGCTATAGCATCTGACTCTATTTTTATATTTAATCTGCTTGTATTAGTATCATTTCTGCTATAGTTCATCATTTTTTCTTGCTTTGGTTTATATTTAGTCCAAAATATACCTTCAGTATTTTGTTGGTGATATTCAATAACTTCTTAATATCATCAACCTGTTCTGCTAACAAGATAATGTCACCAGCAAATAGTAACATACGACTTTTTTTTTCTCCGTGAACTTTTATGGCACATTCAAATCTTTCTTTCACTTCCTTTATTGCTTCTTGTATATGCAAGTTGAATATTGTTCAGTCTGCCAGTAAAGGCCCCTGCCAGGCAGACCTCACACACAACGCGCCTGCACGCCGGGATACATATACGACTCCAAACAGGCGCAGAGACATCAAAACAAACCAGGAAAACAAATAGAATCATCTAGAAGCTAAGTGGGACTATTTCTTACAGAGGTCGCCGTACTACCACACAACGGAATTCCTGCGCCAGGCCGCCTATATAAGCGTAGCCGGCCGCTCCACCGCCAGTTCCGGCCTGACCGCGGAACCAGCTTCAACTACAGAAGACCACCGGAAGTTCGCGAGAAGTAGAAGCCGTCTCTCTCTCTCTACCCCGGATCAGGACCAGGCTAAATTCTCGACGGTCATCCGCTAACTGTACCACATTTGTTATTGTTTATCAGAGTTTTGTGTACATAGTAATAAACCTCAAGGAACCATTAAGTGTAGTTCACTTCAGTGGCGACAAGGTTGGGATAAGAACTCTCGACCAAGTCATGGCTACGCCAGCAGCACCTACGGAATGGCAACAGTTCCTCCAAGGACTTCTACATCAGTTCTTCGAATCTCAGAGACAACTGATTGCGGAAGTCAGGAATCTCCGCCAACCCACGGCCCCGCCTCCGTTCCCAGCATTCAACGACGACGTCGAAGAATGGGAGACCTACGAGAAGCGCATAAAACAACACTTCGCAATTCACCACATATCCAAAGAAGAAGACCAGCGTGCATATTTCCTTTCCTGGAACCAATCGAAGATGTATGTCTTGCTCACCAAACTTCAGCCACAAGACCCCGACACCCTCACCTTCACGACCATCTGTACGACACTGAATGGATACTACAGACGCCGGTACAATGTCGTCGCGGCCCGCGTCGAATTCTATCAATTGCCGGAAGAAGCCCGATCAGACGTATCGCCAGTGGGCGGCCGAACTCCAAGGCCTTAGCAGAAATGTAAGTTTCAAAACTCGTTGTTCCCACGAATCCTACGCCGACGACATGGTGCGTGATCACATCATACAGGCTGCACCAGATGCCGCACTCCGGCATGACGCCTCAAGTATGAGGACCCATCCCTGGAGCAGGTCATCGAACTTGCCTACAAATTCGAAATATCTACGGCCGCAGATCGCCGCCTGGAGTCCTGGGCGGATGTGGGCCGCAATCCGAACCGACGTAGAGGACACACAGGACGTCGCCGCCATCCAGAGCTCCCAGTCGCGCTCCTCCCGACACCACAACCGGGGACCGCTTCCCTCAGAAGGACATCGAACCGGCCCGTTCCGGCAGGGGCACCAAGTCTCGGCAAGCAGCAGCGGATCCCGCAGCGCGACGCCTCAGCCCGCTCCGCCTACCTCCTGCCCCGCCTGTTATTCAGCACATGAGAGGGAAAATTGTCCGGATCGTTGGGCTGAATGCTCACGTTGCGGCAAGGAAGGGACACCTGGCGTCCGTCTGCCGCACCAACACCACCAATGCCAATCCCGGCTCTCGCCGCCCAGGGTCTTACCAAGACAGGTTGAGCGGCGCACCTATGGATATCAATCAGGTAGACACTTCCACAGCATCCAAACTTTTTATTGACGTTACGGTCAATGGCAAGCCCCTGCGCCTACAAGTTGACACAGGAGCAGCAGTCTCATTGCTTAATTATACTACTTATGTGCAAATTGGCTCGCCCCCCCTCTCGCCGGCCTCCAAGCGCCTCCTGATATACAACAAACAGGAAATAGCACTCCTGGGACAATTCACAGCAAACGTCATGTATAAGTCTGTACATCGTTCAGTCCCCTTTTTAGTAGTTAACAGTTCTCTCACAGCAGACTTATTTAGACTGGACGCTTTCCGCTTATTCGGATTTTCAATTGAGGATAACATACACCTCGTATCTCAGCATGTTCCTTTTCCTGAAGTGGACGCCCTTTGCACCGAGTTTCAGGACCTGTTCTCACCAGGCGTCGGCTGTGCAAAGGACTTCGAAGCATCACTCCAACTCCGGCCGGACGTACGGCCTCGATACTTCCGGGCACGCCAGGTACCCGTAGCGCTTCAACAACCACTTCAGGAAGAACTTCAACGTCTCCAAGACGAAGGGATCCTCCAGCCGGTGCGGTTCAGCCCCTGGGCCACGCCGTTGGTCATAGTTCAGAAGCCAGGACGCCGCTTACGTCTCTGTGGTGACTTTAAGACCACCGTCAACCCGCATCTGCTGGTAGACGACTATCCACTTCCGAGACCGGACGACCTCTTCCGTAAACTAGCAGGAGGTACCTACTTTACAAAAATTGACCTGGCAGAAGCATACCTTCAAATCCCTTTGGATATCCAGTCCCGACAATACACAGTCATCAACACTCCCTCTGGCCTCTTCCAACTCAACCGGCTCATGTTAGGCTTGGCCAGTGCTCCAGCGATTTTTCAACGGTATCTCGAACAACTTCTGCAGGATATTCCGGGATGCATCAACTATCTCGACGACATAGTCGTCACGGGACCCTCCGCTGCCGAACACATGACCAACCTCCGCCTACTCTTCCTCCGCCTCCGGGCAGCAGGATTGAAATGCAACCTTTCCAAGTGTCAATTTTTTTCAACAATCCATTTCCTACCTGGGTCACATCATCGCTCAGGAAGGCATTTCCCCAGCATTTTCCTATGTGGACGCTATTTCCAACTTACCTCGGCCTCAGGATCTACATCAGTTGAAATCTTTTTTAGGCAAGATTTCATACTACAGAAAATTTATACCCTCAGCAGCACAAGTGGCAGCACCCCTGTACCACCTCTGTCGCAAGAATGTCCCGTTCCGTTGGACCCCAGCTTGCGAGACCGCATTCCACACCCTTAAACAGCAGCTCAAGTCCGCAGCATGCCTCATGCCATACACTCCAAACCTCCCCTTGATACTTGCCACAGATGCATCCGATTACGGTGTGGGGGCAGTTCTGTCTCATAAATTACCAGATGGCACGGAACGCCCCGTAGCTTACATCTCCAAAGCCCTATCGGCTGCTCAGCTTAAATATTCTCAAATCGAGAAAGAGGCGCTAGCTATTGTTTTTGCCTGCTCCAAATTCTATTCCCTTTTATATGGGATTTCTTTTCATCTCATTACCGACCACAAGCCACTCCTATCACTATTTGATCCGTCCACACGTCTGCCTACCAAAACATCCCACCGCATCCAGCGTTGGGCACTATTCCTGTCCCAGTTCAGATATACCATGCATTTCCGTACCACCTCCAGGCATGCCAATGCAGACGCCTTATCCAGACTACCGCAGGGACCAGACCTTGCCTTCGACAAGTCGGAACTTCTGGTGTTCCAGATCGACGATGACATACAAGAAGCACTGAAGACATTTCCAGTCACGGCCTCAAAAGTCGCGGCAGCCACAGGGGAGGACCCCCTCCTCCGTGTCATCCGACACCACATCCAACACGGGTGGCAAACACGTTCCCCTCCACGCCATCATCAAGACCTCAAGTTCTACTACTCCATCCGCCACCAGCTCTCAGTAGTAGAGGGAGTGCTCCTCCGCACAGAACCAAATTCCACCCCGAGGGTCGTCGTTCCGAGATCCCTACAACCGACAATCCTCCAAACTCTCCACCAAGGACACTGGGGAATTGCCCGCACCAAATCCCTTGCCAGACGCCATGTATTCTGGATCGGCCTTACCACGGATGTCACGAAGATGGTGCGGCGCTGTACCATCTGTGCCCAACAACTGCCCCGCCCCCCTCAAAAGTTCCTTTCCTGGCCGGCACCGTCCGGACCCTGGGAACGCATTCACCTCGACTTCGCTGGCCCATTCCTAGGCCACCAGTGGCTCCTAGTGACGGATGCCTTTTCCCACTTCCCATATGTCGTCCGTTGCTCCACAATCACCACAGAGGTCACCATTTCAGCCCTCACGAAGATCTTTTCCATCGAAGGATTACCATACGCTATCGTCACAGATAACGGACCGCAATTTCGAAGTCGGGAATTCCTATGCTTCTGTACCGCCAACAATATCCAACACCTCCTCACCCCGCCCTTCCACCCCCAATCTAACGGGGAGGCGGAACGGCTAGTCAGAACATTCAAAACCCAAATGACCAAATACACCACAAGTCACAAACTCGAAGAGGCATTGACACTCTTCCTCAGTTCCTATCGAACCACTCCAGTGGGGGCCAAAAGCCCGGCGGAATTGCTGCATGGCCGCCAACCTCGCACTCTCCTCCATCTCCTCTTACCCCCGCCCAAAGTACAGGTACCTTCGGGCCCATTCCGTTTCACCCCGGGCTCCCTAGTCTGGGCCCGCGGGTTTGGCTCCCGGGCCGGTTGGCTTCCGGGGGTCATCCAGCAGCCCCGGGGCCACCAACTGTTCGACGTCAGCCTGGATGGCCGGATAGTGCGACGCCATCGAAACCAACTACGTCCCCGCTACCCCACGGCACCGTCCTCTTCCACCACGGCACGGCCATCCACTTCTTCCTCTCCTTCCCTGCCACCTCCACCACTCCTGCCGTCTAACCGTTGCTCAGGGACAGTTACAGCGCCACCAACGACGCCACAACCTGTCGGTCGCTCCGACACCCTTCAGCCGCAGCCTCTCGACCACCTGCGGGGACCATCTTCAGCGCCCCCCGTACAGCCCCCGGCCATCGACGCCGACGAACCGATGCCGTTAGCTCCAGAAGTACCTCCACCACAACCTGCACCACGACGCAGGTCGGCACGCATCGCCAGGGGAACAGCTCCGTACTCCCCTGGAGGTAGCCTTCATAGTCTGCTCCAGGGCGCCGCGGCAGACGACCTCGCAGACGTCGCAGACATCGCTTCCCCCCCCCCCGGGAGGGAGGTATGTTCAGTCTGCCAGTAAAGGCCCCTGCCAGGCAGACCTCACACACAACGCGCCTGCACGCCGGGATACATATACGACTCCAAACAGGCGCAGAGACATCAAAACAAACCAGGAAAACAAATAGAATCATCTAGAAGCTAAGTGGGACTATTGCTTACAGAGGTCGCCGTACTACCACACAACGGAATTCCTGCGCCAGGCCGCCTATATAAGCGTAGCCGGCCGCTCCACCGCCAGTTCCGGCCTGACCGCGGAACCAGCTTTAACTACAGAAGACCACCGGAAGTTCGCGAGAAGTAGAAGCCGTCTCTCTCTACCCCTGATCAGGACCAGGCTAAATTTCTCGACGGTCATCCGCTAACTGTACCACATTTGTTATTGTTTATCAGAGTTTTGTGTACATAGTAATAAACCTCAAGGAACCATTAAGTGTAGTTCACTTCAAATATTAATGGGGATAGACTACAACCTTGTCTCACACCCTTTTTATCTTATGCATGTCTCTCATGATTCTGCACTTTTATTATAGCTACTTGATTCTTATAAAGATTTTAAAGTCTCCTTCTATCTCGGTATTTTAGACCCAACTTCTTTAAAATTTTTAACATCTTGTCCCACCTAACATTATCAAAAATATTGTCTCAATTAACAAACACCATAAAAGTATCTTTGTTTTTCTTGATCCGCCCTTCATCTATTAATCTTAACGACAGAATTGCTTCTATTGTACCGCGGTTTTTTCAAAACCCAAACTAATCTTCATCTATTATCGCTACTACTAAGCTTTCCATTCGTCTACGTATTAATTTGGTTAGTAATTTAGAGGCATGTGATGTTAGACTTATGGGACAATGATTCTCACATCTGCCAGCTTGTGCTTTCTTTGGCAGTGTGAAGATTAAAATCAGTGGGAATCTCTCCTCCTTCATAACTCTTTGGTATAAGTTTGAATAATCTTTGTGTTCCTTTTTCTCCGAGGGATTTCGGAAGTTCTGCATGAATCTCATCAACTCCAACTGCCTTATTTGATTTCAAATCATTCAAAGCCCTGTCAAATTCTGTCCTCAAAACAAAATCACCTAAATCATCAACTTCTTTTTCTAATGCACTGTTGTTCACATCACCTCCATCATACAGTTTCTCTGTGTAATCCCTCAATCTGTTAGCTCTATCTTCTGAACTTAGAAGAGGTTTCCCATCGGCAGTTTTAATGTTTATACCTCTTTTCTTCATTTCTCCAAAATTCTGTTTGATCTTCCTACATGCCACATCTACTTTACCTAGAACTATTTCCTTTTCTACTTCTTCACACTTTGCTTACCACCATGTTTATTTTGCTTCTTAGCATTTCCTGATTATTTGATTTCTAAATTTTCTCTTCCTGCAACATCCTGAGCATTTTTGTGCCTTCTCCTCTGATCTATCAACTCCAAGGTTTTCGGGCGGCTCGTTCCCTAAAGAATACTGTCTCTTTACTAGCTTTCATTTTTTTCGGTCTTTAATGCATTCCACTCGTCCTCAGTTTAGCCCTTTTCAAAGTTACTACTTACACCTACGTCTACCATTTGTGCAAACATTTCTCTCGTGTTAGATTATTTCAGATTATTCACTTCCAATCTCCACTACTCTTTCATTTCAGCCTGCACTTCATAACTATCAGATTATTGTCAGAGTCTATTTCTGCTCCTTGGTATGTTTTACAGTCGAGAAATAGATTTATGAATCTCTGTTTGACCATGATACAATCTGTCTTATATCGACATGTATTCCCTGGACGTTTTCAGGTGTATAACATTCTAGCATGATTCTTAAATAGTGTGTTCGCCACGGCTTGTTTGTATCTTTCACAAAATTCTAACAACCAGCTTCCTCGCTCATTTCCTTCTCCTAAACCAAAACTACTCACAGAATTATCGTCTTTTCCTTCCCCCACTACCGCATTATAATCACCCATCATTATTAGATTTTCCTCCCCCTTCACATATTGGATTAGTTCTTCAATTTCAGCGTATATTTTCTTTATTTCTTCGTCATCTTCCTTTGACGTTGACATGTACCCTTGAACTAACGAGGTAGGGGCGGGCATAGTTTCTAACCTCATCAAAATAATCCTGTCACTAAACTGTTCACAACAACTCACACGTTTTTCTACTCTCTAATTTATTACAAATCCTAAACCAGTGACTCCATTGACAGCTTGTGTGCTAATTATCCTGTATTCCTCCGACCAGAAATCTTGTGCGTCATTCCATTTAATCTCACTAATCGCAACAATATCTAACTTAAGTTGTTCCATCTCCCTTTTTAAGTTTTCTAACCTACCTGCCCCATTCAGACTTCTAACATTCCACGCTCAGACTCGTAGAATACGTCTATCCATTCTGATGACTTCTCCCTGAGCAGTCCCCACCCGGAGATCCGATTGGGGGACCATTTTACCTCCGGAATATTTTACCCAGGAAGAAGCCATTGTGATATATGTAATTTGCGAGGATTACATATCCTCGGGATATCCTTTGGGTCTTTAATGCAGTGGTTTCCCATTGCCTTCTGCATCCCCATGCCGTTGATCATTTCTGATTCAACCGCCTTTAGGCACCGTTTCCAACCCCAAGGGCAAGAGGGTGCCGTTAACCACTCCTCTCTCTTCAGCTATCCTTTCGGAGGCCGTTGGCAAGCAGTGGACGTCTGCTTATACCGGGAATCTTTCAGTCGCCAGAGCCTCATCCGTGTAGTCGGGGTGCACCACGTGAAGGAAAGGTTGAAAATTTGTTGGAAGAGGCTAATATAGACTCTCCTAAACCCTTACACCCCATTCGGACAAATACACATACCGGTTTTAGAACTGTTTAAAAAAGAAAGCGTAAAACTCGTTTTTCGAAGAAAAAACTTAGTACAAATGCAAATAAAAACTGATTTAAATAGGGAAAACTATCAAAACTGAGGCATTTATGAACTGAAGTATTGAAATTTTGATTCAATGTACATGGGACAGACACGAAGACTTCAAAACCACATACAAAAAACCTATGAGAGCACTAGAGCATAGTAATCACACAGCATTCCCCGAACATCTTATAGAAAACAATCATTCACCAACAGACATAAATATAGATATGAAAATCCTCACAATCAACAACAGGAATAACACTCTCTTCCTACAAAAAAAAAAAAAAAAAAAAAAAAAAAAAAAAAAAAAAAAAATTAGCGATAAACAGTGGTAAGCAAGTTCTCAATTACTACATAAATATAACGAACCAAACGCTATTCAAACTAATAAACACACACTAATTCCACTGAATGAAAAGGACAAGTAAAATAGAACCTACTAAATCCATATACATGAGCACCATATATAAATTGTAAACAGACTAGCAAAACATCACTCTTTTACACATTTTGATAATTGGCGCTGTGAGCACACCACCGTGGCACTAATAATACAAGTTGGCAACGGTAAACTAGAGAATTGCGAGAAGCGCACTGTTTATACTTAGAAACCAACATTTAAACAGATAGCTTTAGCCGTAACATACTTTGAGCAAAGATCAGAGATGTGTCATTACGAACCGTAACCTCACCAATGTCAGTAGTGAAGAAACAGCAAATGTTTCAATTTAAAATTACATGTTAAGTTTCATAAACTAAAAGCAAATTTCAACGCAGATTCGTTGCTGATGTTGCCTCGCCGAGAGGCGAAACGGTTCGGCATCAAACCATATGAAAAACAGTTGTACTGGCGTTTTTTTATTCACATTTATTTAACGTCTGTTGTATTATTCTTCAAATTAGGCATAAAAATATTACTTACAAACCTCCAGTACTAAGCACTGGCCAAGTACTTCAAATATCTGGTAGTTCATGTAAATTTTAGAGTCATAATACAACCCGCCAGTGTGACAGCGGGCGCTAAGACGCCAATACACTGAATATGGAGGGTACACGGGGACCAGCATGAAGTCCTGATTCCCAAGTACCGGCCGTCCTCACTGCGTTTCTATTCGGTTTCCCACAATCGTCTAGACTCTAGACGAATCCTGGGACGTTGTCTGATCTCCGACTCATACAAATTTCACAAACAAAAATCTACTTATCACACAGAACATAGTTCCACGTTTCACAGATATGTGGCAATACAACATCCCTCCAAATAGATGTGGTAAGTAAAGGCAATACTGCCATGTTAATATTTAGCTAGTAGTGAGTAGAATGATTCTCACCTAGTATGGTTGATGAGCTGTAAAGCTCTGAAGCTCTGGCCTTGCATTCGGGAAGACGTGGGTTCAAATCCCTGTCCGACCATGCAGATTTAAGATTTCAATGCTTTACCCAAATAACTCCAAGCGAATACCGGAATGGTTCTTACAAAATACCATGGACGAATTACTTTCCGTTCCTTGCCCCCCCCCCCATTTTTCTTTTCTGTCTCTTATGAGCTCAACGTCGACGAAGCATAAAGCCATAAGCAGAAAAAAGCTTCATATCACAAAGTTTTTCACTCAATTACATAGGGATGAGTTATAAATTGTAGCTGAAAAGCCATGTGGTTAAAATATAGAGTAGTGCAGGATACCACCGAAAGTTTGAACATTTTCCATGATTGACGTATAAAGACCTAAATCGCAAGACAATTGATACATCGTGAATGTCTAGAAAAATTAGAAAGAAGTTTCTTAGCCATGATCAGAAATTTATTGTTATTGGGACAAAGAAGAATCGTTGTATCCAAATATTACCGGATCTGCAAGCTTCTCATTTCGCCTTAGCGCTGGCAATAATGTACTCCAATATAAAGCCGCCAACGCATATCTGCAAATAACTGCACTTGGTTTTAACACTAAGTTCCTAATGTTCACAATTCAAATATTACACTTTATTTGCATAGATTATCCCGGATTAAGTTTGCGGTAGTCTTGTTCCACGTTGCAGACCAGGACATTCGTTGATCTTTGAAGACTTGGCGTGGGTCGTTCTCTTTCCCCACAATAAACATGGAGCTATGATGTAGGTTTCCACCACGTAATTAATTTTGTCCACCCGAAACAACTCTTTGGCGTTCTACGTAAAAACGAAAACCCTGTACGTCTGTGTAATGAACACAGTTACGTAATTAAATTAAAAATAGCACGACGACTACTTAACACAGTCAACCGATGAGAAAAGGTAGCTTACTGCATAACGGAACAGCATTGAAACACTTAATCCAGTGAAATTAGCACTCCCGCTTTTTCTGGAATAGCTACTCGTACAAACTAGTCACCATATGTTATGGAATCCATATTACAATTTTAGCCAGAGTTGAAAATTATCGCTACTACCATGTAAAATAGGCATTATGTTAATTAATCCACGGGTAGCATCCTAGCAAGTAGTTACCTTCGTATCAGAAATTACCCAGGACAGTGTCAAGAACCAATTGGTCCTAATTATTAATTGACTCAGGTGGTTGCGGTACAGTGATGAAGTCCGACGTCACACAGGTTCGAGTTCTCTTTCATAATCACGACATGATAGGTAAGGTAGAAGAGGTGGTGGAGCACAAATCCTGGTTACCACATTGTGCACCGGTTGAGTACTTAACCTATCTACAGTGAAGTATTCAATTTAATTTAATTGAGATGTAGTGCATGCAGCGGTGAAGATTTCCCTGGTTATCTGTTTACCCCTATCTCCATATTACTATTTTTTTTATTGTTATCTTATATACGATGGCTGTCAGATCCCTAACCTATCTAGTTTTGTCATTTACGAACAGGATTCATCACGAAGATTCGTCCTTAAAGAATTGCAGCTAGACGTGACAGGGAAGTTCTTTATTTGATAAACGATAACGATGCTATATGGATGGATGAAGATGTTGACACATTGAATGTTCCTAAAATGATTGCTATGTCAGTCGTGAGTGAGTTGGACAAGGTACAAAGAAGAGCTGCTAGATTTGTTTCTGGAAATTATCGCAGAATGCAATCAGTGACCGATATGATAAAGGAGCTGGAATGGGATTCATTGCAAGACAGGAGGAGGAGGAGGAGGGCCATGGGAGTGTACAGGGCATATAATGGCGATGAGGCATGGAAAGATATTGCAATAGGTATGAAAAGTAGTGCATGGAAGGGAAAAGATGACCATGACCACAAGCTGGCACTCGATTTCAGGCACAAGGGTGTGGGAAGATTTTCTTTTTTAGGTAAGGGTGTCAGGGATTGGAATGAGTTACCAAGGGGAATCATGAATAACTTACCGAAAACTTTAAAAGAATTTAAAATTAAAATTTTTAGAGGGCAAATGTTGGTGGGTGCAGGATTTGGGGCAGTTGGGTGTGTAGGAAAATTGCCACCGGAGCGTGTGCTCCATTGCAATTAAATGAATTTTTTAAAAATTAAATAATGTAAAGGAATGTGTTCAAAGACCATGGACACAAGATGATTAAATTTTGTATCATTCATTTGATTTGCTATGTTATATCGATTTTCTAAAATGTTTGATTTATTGTTGGTTTTATGAAAAAATATTTCAAATAGAAACATATAAATAAATTATTAATTTTGAAGAGCTGTTTTAAATTAACAATTTGTAAATTTAAAATTTTGACATCACTCTTGGGTGTGGGTGTCACACAAATGGGAGCACTTGTGACAAGGAAGGGTGGAGTATTCCAAATATCATGAAGGTTTGTGACGTAGTTTGTGGATGGCCCTTAAATGGCAGGTAAAGTCGGGTACAGAATTCGTGAGAACCCTGACCTTTCGATTATGCTTCGTTCTAGACACGACTACCTCCGGGGACAGATAACACTACATTGAACGTATGCACTATCACAGTCAACCACAACTATAAAAATACATACGAATGCATTGGCAATGCAACGTGAAACCATCCCAGTTCGTCTTCCGAATGTAATTCCCATGGAGAGGGTACATCCTCCATAATAACCACCGCCTCAATATAGGGAGCACAACCGAAAGTGCGTCTGTGGACCATCTGCACGGAACAAACTTGTGCAAGTGTTGTAATGTTACTCGAAATTCCATTGAAATATAGTGATATTATACTTTTAAATTGCAGGTTGAATGGGTAGCTAAGGGAGTGTTGTTTCCCATTAGAGTTAGTTTTTTTTTTTTTTAATCTTTCTCAGTTGTGATGAAATGTAGCTTCAACTCCGCATTTATTCCAGATACGTTTGAAATAAACACCAGACTCTTTACCAAATATTACAAAGTCACAATAGGTGACAATATTAACGAAGATATCTCACCATATTCAGAGTGTCTATGCTTACCACTGTTAGAGGAATATTTTATAAGCCACAGAGAAAATTCTCAACGTGGACAAAAGAGCCGCTACCCTCTTCCAGAACGTACAAACGGCGCCTCAGACAATCGGTCACTATTACAAACAGTTAAAATTTACTTAAAATACTTGTGAATAAATGAAAACAATCTCAAACGAAACTGTAAAGAATTTGAAAGATTCTGTCACTGCTTTGAACAAAATAAACAATTTCAAAGAGTCAAAACACGCTTAAAGATGATCGCTACCTCTGATACGATAAAAGAGGTGGGTTATGAGTTACTGGAAGACGCAAGACGGATGAAGAGAGTATTTGTATTTCACATGACTATTAGTCACGATGACGCATGGATTGATGTTGATTGAAGGATTAGCAGTTGCACATGGAAAGTGAGAGATCATCATGACCACAAACAGGATCCTTCGTGGAAGTTAAAAAAAATAAAAAAATAGAAACTGATGTAAATTACCGAAAGAATTAGCGAACAATTTACTAAAAACACTGAAGAAGTTTAAATTTTGAATATATAAAAGATAAATGTAGTTTTGTGGGTAGGTGGCCGTTGTAAGGGTTCTGGTAACTAGGTTGTTATCTATGCATATAGAATTTATATAATTAATATTCCTTGTTTCAGAATTAATAATTGATAGCAGAAGAAATAGATGAGAAATAATTTTTAATCGTGTTTAAGACTAAAACATATCGTGTTTAAGACATAACCTGACAGTTTATTGCGTAAAGAACATGGCCATCAGACGAAGGTGTGTTTAGATTAACTTATTTTCATAAACAATTAAAAATTGATCAAAGAGCAACACTTTTTCCTACAACAAAAGCCGTTAAATGCTACTTTCAAATAACCTATAACATGAAACGTTACAGTCAATTTAACATGATATTAAAAATGTTGATATCCTCAAAAATTGCAATAAAAGGAAGATGGTTTACAATAATAGTGGACACGCAAGGTTACTGGGTTCACTTTACATTTACTTTGAAAGTTTGATCACTAAAGTTCGTTGCGCACTCCAATTAATGCGCTGTTTACCAATTGTCCAGCTACGTATCATTACAGGGTATACGGGGATATCCACCGGGGCGTGTATGCTCTGTCGCAATTGTCATTAAATTAAAATTTAACTAAAATATTAATATTCTTTTATCAAAATCCCAGCTTTTGAAATCGGTTTCACGGTAATGAATGAAAGAAACCTCGGAAAATCTGAACGATCACAGTGGGTACTGAACCGGCTTTCTCGTGAAAGATTCGGTAATTTGAGTAGAGAATCTCTGTAAAACTATTTTTCATATTTTAGGTGTAATTCTAGAAGCTACTTTAATGCCTGACAAAAATTCTTCTCTGGCGTTCTGTCAGTGTTGCGTCGTCGCAGTGATAGCTTCGCTATGATTTCTCACCTGATGAAGGCAGTGGAGGTTGCTGCCGAAACGTTGTGGACAGAAGAACTTATCTGGCAGAATACACGAGAAGAATTTTTGGTCAGACAAACGCCGGGAAAAATTTAATTCTCATACCTTAATACCTGTTTCACCTAAATTTACTTGATGTGCGACTGTTTGAATTATAATTGACTAGCCCCTGACCAACTCACTGTTCACATTCTGCTCGACAGCTTCATAATTACTTCCTCCCAGGAATTAACAGGTCAACGCCCAAAACTTGCCTGTTGCGTTTCCTGGTGCCCATTTGGTGCAGGAAATTGTCTGTTACGAAACTAGTTTCAGTTTAGTGTTTTATTAAATTGTATCCTGATATTTAGATCGCCGTACATTAATCACAACCTCAGTATACTTTACTGTTTACAATATCGATGATGGTAAGTGCATTACGATTCAATATCTAATTGCTTTAGTGTTCGCCTATTGGTTTTGTCATGCCGATCGTGATGTTGGAGCGGTAACGCTATGGCCTCGCATTCAGGAGGACGCGTGTTCTAATCCCTGGTCGCCCTTCCAGGTTTAGCTTTTTCCGTGGTTTCCAGACGAATGTCGGGATGGTTCCTTTAGAAGGCCGTTACAGAATTCGTTCCCGTTCCTTGCCGCCATCAATTTCCCACCTCTAATGATTTCGACGTTGACGACCTGTAAATCAATAATGTAAAAAAAAGCAGATTCGACATTCCGTTTTAAAAAGTCCCATAACGGAGAGAACTATAAGGGCTCACGTACACAATGGAACTTTACGAAGGTTGTTTTAATCACCAATGTTTAGTTTGACACTAAGGGCTTGTCTCTCTCGTATGTCGCAATTGAAAAGCTTAGGTGTAAAAATGAAGCGTCCTCTTGAATCGTGTAGATCTTGAATCAAACAAGCGTTTTACCGAAAACTGAATAAAGCACATGTTTAAACTGCACTATGAAATTAACTAAGCACAATCAATGTCATTAACTAAATCTGGCAACATGTTAGTAATTTATTTATTTATGGTATGATATTTAACGAGATACAAAGTAGGTTATGACAAATGTGTAAATCACAAGTTTATACAATTTAATATCTCTAGACCTAATGTTTTCATCCAGTCAACTCCACAGACGGACGCATAATGTTTTTCCGCTATTGTTCCCTTGTAGGCCCGAAGAGGACAATCGGAAACAATGTGATGGACAGTCTGTAAGATGGCTCCACAGTCACAATATACAGAGTCTACGCAGTCCCATATGTGTAATAAATAGCCACATCTGCCTTGTCCTGTTCGAATCCGATTCATGATACTCCACTGCCGCCTGGCCAGATCGAAACCTTGTAACCGTACTGAGGGGTCCTCAACTAGATGTTTATTGGCTACTGATGACTGCTCCCATTGGGTTGTCCACAGCTTATTGACGTTGAAAGAGGACTCTGTGAGGTTGACTGCTGTGCGCCATGGCGGTGTTCTTGGTTTCAAGCGTTGGTGTTTTGTTTGAATATTATCGTGATGTATAGGCAGCTGATGGTTGTTCAGGATGATTTTCCAGATTTTTAAGAGCGCTTCTGATCTTCTTAATGCTGAAGGTTAAATGTTACATAGCACTGTAAACCATACGGTGTTCACGTATAACCTCAATTGCCCTACACGTAACCCCCTGGGTGGTGTTAAGAAAACAACAGCGATAAGATGAGGCCGAACTGTCTGAATAGACCTCTCGATCAAAGTGTACACAAAAAGGAGCCAGGGAGGTTTTTTTAAGGACCCACAAGCTCGAAGAATTGGACCATCTCTACGCATTTTTCAACTTAATATCGAAGGAATAAGTCGAGAAAAATGTGAAATTTTAATTTTTTAAATTACGTCTTGTTGACGTGCTGTTTATTAGAGACGGAAAAAAACTGGCGGCAAAGATTGGGTAAGAACTGTGTAACGAATGCTCTTTGAAATGGAACCATCGCGGCGTTCATCTTGAGAGTAAAACCATGGAAAAACAAAATCTGAATTGCCAGTTGGGGATCCAACCGTGTTCTCCAGACTTCCAAATGTGTACCGCCAAAATATATGACTCCAAAATTATTACGTGGGCACATGGCTGTGCTAGCCATTAAAAATTGAAAACAGTGAAGTATTAAGGGGTGTACCAATGGATTGTGTCGTATAAATACTATGTTTCGGCGACTAGCTCTGCCGTCTTCCTCATGAGTGAAATTATCCGTGCTGATCTGACCTACACGACACCAGTGCAGATGATTACACTGATGAGTAAGACGGCGGAGCTAGCAGTCGAAATGTCCGATGGTACACACATGTAAATGACTACATGAAAAATAAATACCATTAAAGTCTTCATTCTTTAAAAAAAAAAAAAAAAAAAATTAGAAATTGTGTTGCAAAAATTTCTCAGTATATGGTTTCGTAGACACATTTTATGTAACGGAAGTACTGAGAGCCAGTTGTATATCGCTACAGTTTTATCGCATTCTGATGCGTCCTATTTATGATTAATAAGCTTTCCCTTTTTAAAAAGGGTAAATTTCTGTAATAACATCAACAATTGTATTTTAATTCTGTTTTTAATCCATAATACAGAAAGATAATAGGTATGGTGAAAGCGTTTTCAGATACGGCGTTGTAGTTCGATCTTAAAGTACTCGGAACTTTACTTTCTGTTTTTATTCTTTATACGTAATTATTTAATCATCTCATTAATCTCAATAGAAAACAATTTCTTATTACAACAGTGATGCGTTTTAATCTGCCAACCAGTCGTGATCGCAATTTTTCATTCCGACAGAGCGAATCCCACAAAAACAATTCTTGTAAAAATAGGCCAAGTCTCGTGTTCATGTAGTGACAAAAAGCTATGAGATCTTATTCTGAGCCAAGTCTACACTTTACAGTGTGTATTCACTTCACTTTGTGAAACAGAATGGTTTCTCTCGGTGTCATAGACCGTTTATTTAAGATAAAAAAATCTGATGACTTGGCCATTATGCAGGCCATGTTTTAGTTAACCTATACCTTAAAGTGTTGCTTTATCGAACTTATGAATACAATAAAAGCCAAGATTTCCCTCGTTCTTTTTCGAATTTGACAAGTATATATTAATGCCTTCAATTTCAGTAAAAATTATGATGTGCATAATGGCCAAGTCATCAGATTTTTTTATCCTAAATAAACGGTCTATGACACCGAGAGAAACCATTCTGTTTCACAAAGTAAAGTGAATACACATTGTAAAGCGTATACTTGGCTCAGAAGAAGATCTCATAACTTTTTGTCACTACAATGGCATGAGACTTGGCCTATTTTTACAAGAATTGTTTTTGTGGGATCTCATTTCTTTTTGTAAGTTTATTTCGCTTATTCTGAATCGCCTCTCAAATGTAATTATTCCATTTAAAAATCAGTGGATCAGAACATTTCAGAATTTAAGACCAACAATGCCCCACTCTCTGAAAACAGTGTCTGTGCGCCGTAGCCGAGCAATTGCCGTTGGTTTCACTACCACAATAAACAAAATTACTGGTAAATTCCAAACTAAGCACAGGAACAAATTAAAATTTAAGATATTAGTTAAACTTGCTGATCTAGTCTCGGACGCAACGCCAGGGACCCAACAAGGAAATATGCTATATGGCAAAGTTTATTTTTATGGTGCCATGTTTCAGCTCACCAACTACATTCGGTGTTCACGTGAAAATACATCCTGGACCAAGCTGTAAAATTATACATCCATGGCAGATGGCGCATATGTTTATTATTATTATTTCTTTATTTTTTTTTATTTTTGATTCGTACCAAAAGAAAGTAAGCTAGCGTCTAAGTGGAAATGAGGCCTGGACCAAGCTGTAAAATTATGCATTCATAGCAATGGTGAATATGAAGTTTCGGTTCGTACGAAAAGAAAGCCAGTTATCATATTTGTTTTGTTACGTTACATTGGTAATCGTATTTCTCAGATGAACAATGTGTTACAATCGCATTACCAACAGTGCCCCACTCTCTGCAAACAATTAACTTGTGTTGTAGCCGAGCAATGAACATTGCCGCGAGTTTAACTACCACCTCAATTTAATAGCAACTTCCAAACTAATCATAGGAACAAAGTAAAATTTAAGGCTTGTCTCTATATTATAGAAATCTCAAGTTTATAGCTACATCCGGAGCAAAGTAATTAAGCCACATAAATGTGCCAGAAAATGTTTGGGATTGTAATTAAATACGTAAATACGGAGAAAAACTCCAATATCAGATTTTTCTTATGATTTAGGAATGAAACCATATATGTGTACCAAATTATTTGTTTCTAGGATTGCTAGAATTACAGCGTAATTTTGATGTCGGGGGGGTTGTACCGAAATAAAATTTTGAATTTCAATAACTTCCAAAGTAAAAAAAGGAAAGAAGTAAAATTAAACAGATTAGTTGAACATAATAAGCTGGCGCTACAGTGAAAATCTGAGCTTTATAAAGTAATTAGGGTAGAAAGCGATTTCACGTTAGGGGTAGGTAAGGGGGTAGGTATATGGAAATTTACGAGTTTCAGACTTTTCTTATAATATGTGGGTGTAAAATATTATCTGTGTACCAAATTTCAGCTTTCTACGGCTACGGGAAGTGCCTTAGAATTTTGATGATCATCAGTCAGTCAATGAGTGAGTGAGTGAAAAATTGCTGAAGTTTGCATCCGAATAATACAAGAACTGAGAACAGTAACAAAATAAAATTTATATTACGTTTGCTAAGATTGCTAATATCTATGTAAAACAGAAATTTGATACATGTAGCATGAATATGACCTAAGAAATTGAGGTTCAAAAATGGCTCGAATCGCTTCGAGAAAAGGGTAGGCAGTGCCACCGTTGACTCGACTTGGCGGGTGCACTGCCGTGGCCTAAATAGATGCTCGCCAAGTTTAGTCAATCCGGCAAATCATTACATGATTCAAAAATCTCAGTCACTCACTTTAACCTTTTCCAAAGTTCCTCCAAATTATTTTAACTACCTTTGGCTCAGCCTAGTTGTTTACGTAACAGTTATATCCATGGAGAGCGTACAAGTGATTTTTACATGATGTACGCATTGTAACGTGTGTACTCGTATTTAAGAGTTTTTTAACTGTTTAACGTCTATTAACAGCGAGGTCTTTAGAGACGGGAAAGGATGGGGAGCAAGGAATGGGAAAGAATTCGGCCATGGCCTTTTGAAGGAAGCATCACGGCATTTGCCTGGAATGGTTTGGGAAACCATGGAAAACCCAAATCTGGATACCCAGACGGGGATTCGAACCACCGTGCTCCCAAATGCGTATTTAAGAGCTCTGTTTTAGGTCACAAGCAGCTTAAATATGAACTATAATGCTTATAAACATACTAGAGTTAAGGTCGTTACTTGGGCAACGTTCATGGCTAGTGACAGAAATCTGAAGTGCATATTGATAACCACAGCATTAGTTTTGACAAAAAAGTTCCTTTCCATATAGTAAAATCCCGCTTTACCCCTGGCCTTTTCGCTGCTTCTTCCGCAACAGGTAATGACAGACGCCCTAAACAAAATTACACATGCACTCAAGACTCGCAGCGAGAAAGTTCGAGAAATTCCGTCGGAAAGTGATGGATATTTTTATTGTTATCAAAAACGTTCTAAGGAAACTGTAATTTCAAAACTAAATAATGATGTTTTTTATGTATATATATTTCGTGATTATTAAGATTCCTGTAAACGTTCTCTGACTTTTTAATAAACTGTGGTTTCAGCAACTGCTACGAAGAATAGATCATTATATGAATTTATTGATTTAACTATCGTAAATAAACAAATAACAACATGTAGATTTAAAAATACGTCACTTTTTGACATTAAAATTGCAATTACATCCAAATGCAATTGTTTATTTTCATGTAAATTTTCTCTGAGTTCTAGTACACTTCCCTGCTTGCTACAGTCTGGAAAAAAAGAAAAAAATCTTCGGTTGTATTGTCACTTGTTTCCTGTAATTTATAGAGATTATACAGCGTAAACAACGGAACCTCTTCTCCTGACATGAATTTCTGCAACTAGTCATCGTAAATAAACAAAAAGCAAGTAAAAATTTAAACGAACGCCACACTGCAATTTTTTTAAAGTCTATTGCCTTTCAGCTATCATCCCAGTTGTAATTACTTTTAACAGTGTAAGTGCAAATAAAAACAGGTTAGATTATTTATTCGAAATTTATTCTTCCTTTTAGCAATATAAGTTAAAATAAAATAAATTGCAGTTATTTATTTGAAATGTCTGGTCAGCCAAGCAACGCTATGGCAGTGTAAAGAACACTTTGGGAATTATCGAGACACGCCGAAGTTAGCCGAGCTGCTGAGGTGAGCTCACTCTCAAACAACGCATCTGATGCTTCAGCGCCCACTCATGTTTACTAAGCTTGTCATTATACTATTACATTAGTCCATATGTAGTTATAGAGCAGGCCGCATGGATCTTCTCCAAATGCAAAATCTCAATGAACCTTTAATTCTCCACTTTGTTCTCGACACGAGATTTTCCGTCGGATAATATTTTCAAAAGACAAGCTTTCGGCGGCTTGCTGTGGCGCCATCATCAGGTCTATTGTACTTAAGAGCAAGCCGCCGAAAGCTTGTCTTTTGAAAATATTATCCGGCGGAAAACCTGTGAAGCTTTCGTGTCAAAGATACGCCGGGAAAGCCTTGTTTCTCACTTTGTTCTTGCTTGTTGTTATTACTCTTCTCTATTATTCTCTTCCACTGCCAGTAGTACTCTTGTTTCCAGGCTTTCCTCCGTTGATTACATTTCTGAACCACGCATTTCGTTCTTCAAATAATATTTCTGTTGATAATAACATTTTTGAGATACGTCCCTGTGTAATGTAAGTCCTCCGATTAAAGATTGTATTAACGGTTTATTGTCAGAAGTTTGGTTGTTCGCAGATGACATAATGGTATATAAAAGGATCAAAACGGGAGAAGGCTGTGAACAGCTGATGGGTGTTATGGACAGAGTGTCTGGCTGAATAGGTCAGCGTGGTATGAAGACAAGTTGAATGAAGTGTCAGCTTATTAGGTACACAGATAATAAGCTAAAGGTTGACTATGATTATAAGGTGGGGAATGAGTTGCTTGTTGAAGACTTGAAATGTAAACGCCTTGACATAAGATTTGATAACAAACTCAGCTGGTCTGTACACTTTGGAAAGATAGCAGAAAAAAGTATCAAAATCGTTCACTTGTTGGAGATAGTGATGAGAGGATGTCCAGAGAAGCAAAGGAATTAAGTTAGACAACTTTGATCAGACCATTCCTTGAATTTTGTGAAGTAGTACGGGACTAACATTTTGGTTATCAGACATAGAATTTGGAAGTGGTTCAAAGAAGGTATTCTAGATTTTTCCGTTGAAATTACTGCGGAACACAATCAGTAACAGATTTGATAAAAGGGATTCATTGGAAGACAGGAGTAGGGTGAAGATAGTGCTGGAGAAAGTAGGAGTGTGGAGGGAACAACCTCCGTATCGTCTATTCTTTAATTTAATTTAATTGCGATAATACTCACGCTCTGGTGGCAATTTCCCTACACACCCATTTTCTCCCTTTCCTATACCGACCACGTTTTTTCCTCTACAATCTTCAACATTAAGCTGCTTCGCCGATTTTGGTAAATTATTCATAAATTTTCTTGTTAACTCCCTTAGCTACGAAAGAAAATCATCCCACTACCCCTGTGCCTAAAAACGAGTTCCAGCTTATGGTCATGGTGATCTGTTCCCTTCCACGCTTATTTTTAATTCTTACACCAATATCTTTCCACTCCTCATCACCAATATACGCCTTGTACACTCCCATGATTCTCGTCACTTTCCACCTATCCTGAATCGCATTCCAACTCCTTTATCATATCGGTTACTCATTGGGTTCTGCGGGTAATTTCCAGAAAAAAATCTGGCAGCCCTTCTTTTCACCCACTCCAACTCCCGTATTTGATACCCAAAATGTAAATTCCATACTACACTATCATATTCAAGCAATGATCTGGCCAAAGTTTTGTAACCTAATTCCTTTACTTCCCTCGTAAATCCCCTTATCACTCTCTCCAACAGGATGTTGAAACCTTTTCCTACTAGCTGTCCAATGTGTGCTGTCCAGCTGAGTTCGTTATGAAATGTAACTAAACTACATTGATTTAACTTGATACTTTTTTAATGTGCTGCAATCATGTTTGGTTTAGTCATTTTGCACTCCTGTATCTGTGTTTAGGAGAGTGGCGCTGGTGGTGGGTGAGGTTTTAGTGTGTTCCGTACAGTAAGTGTGTCTTAGGTCAGGACGGCTGATGAGGACCAATGGCTCTCCGAGGAGTTTTCTGGGCTGCCGGCCAGAGCGCGCTGCGGTCGTAAATAAGGTGGAGCAGTCCGGCGAAGCGTGGACTGCGGCACAGCCTACATACAGGGGTACCACACCACGATGCGCTTGTTAAATCGGTAAGGTGTTTGCAGTAGAGTTATGGAGCATATTATATGTTCGAACATTATGAATTTTCTAGATGATAATAATTTGCTTACAACAAATCAACGCGGATTTGGGAAGAAAATATCATGTGAAACACAGCTGGCCCTATTTACACACGACGTAATGAAAGTTATCGATGCAGGTTCGCAAGTAGATGCAATTTTTTTAGATTTCCAGAAAGCCTTTGACTCTGTGCCTTTTAGCGAAGCTTCGAGCGTACGGTATATCGGATCAGCTTTGTGAATGGATAAAGGATTTTCTAACTGGTCGGTCGCAGTATGTTGTCGTTGAAGGAGAAAGTTCTTCTAATCTAGATGTTACATCGGGTGTACCTCAAGGAAGTGTAATTGGACCACTTCTTTTCTTAATTTTTATAAACGATCTCGGAGACAAATTGAAAAGCCTTTTTAGATTGTTTGCAGATGATGCAGTTATTTATAGGGAAGTAAGAAATTTGGCAGATTGCTTAGAAATTCAGCGCGATCTGGATGTTATTTTGGCATGGTGCGCTAAATTGTAAAAAGTGCAAAACAATGAGCATAACTAACAAAAAGAATCCAATCATTCAGAAATGCGAGTTAAACAATACAGTTACTGATATGGTCGATTCTATGAAATATTTGGGAGTAACAGTACAAAGGAACATGAAATGGGACATACACATTAATTCGTTAGTAGGTAGAGCAAATTCTAGGCTGCGATTCATAGGTTGAAACTTGAAAAATTGTAATGAACAAACAAAGGAGATAGCGTACAAATCTCTTGTGCGTCCACATTTAGATTATTGTTGTGCCCTTTGGGACCCTTTTCGTAAGGGGTTGGTCGAGAGTATTGAGAAAGTACAGAGAAGAGCCCCTCGATTCGTGACCGCTTGCTACAGTCCTTATGAAAGCGTCACAGAACTGATTAGTAGACTGGGTTGGGAGTCTCTGGTAGATAGACGACACACGTTTCGTTTAAACTTATTGGTAAACAAGCGTACTCCCACTCTCACTTTTGAGTGTAGTGAAATACTTCTTCCACCAACCTATTTGAGTCGGAAGGACAGGAAAGATAAAATTAGAGAAATAAGGTGCCGGACTGATTCTTATATCAATTCTTTTTCCCTCGTACCATTAGGGATTGGAATGCACAGCAAAGAAATTAGCTTTGGTGCTGAGCAACCTCCGCCACCCACAATTTTGTGAATTGCAGAGTATATATGTAGATAAGATGGAAGTCCACACCTCGTCGTTTTCCACGACATTCGCGCATAATACGAAACGGTAAGTTATACTTTCGTTGTGATTTGCTGTTGTATGAGCAACTGTTATGATAGTCTAAGAACCGGCTGTATTATTTCTACGTCCCTGCGTTGTTTGGCTGAAATAGAATTTTCATGTATAATTATTAGTAGCAAAATATTTTTAATTAAAAATTAAAAAAGATTTATTTTTTCAAAAAAAATCTTTCAGTTGTTTTTTTAAATTAATTATAATATATTTTAAAGAAAGACATGTAAAGAACAAAAAAGTTTGGGCTGTCTATGTAAAAGTGGCTGCAAGCAGGGTTTTCCACCTGTTAAAGATATGAAGGAGCGAGAAAGAGATAGTGCACCACATCCGTCTGTCAGGAGGTGTAGTGCGCTGACTATAACAGCTGGTAATGCCTACTTATGATCACTTTTACACAGCCAACCTAAGCTTTTTATGTTTCTTACATGTCTGGCTTTGAAATTAATTATAATTTTTAAAAAACAAGTGAACAAAATTTTTTTTTTAAACTTAATTAAATTTACTTGCAGCCATATTTGGATAGGCAACCCAGAAATTGTATTCTGCTACTAATAATTATACATAAAAACTGTATTTCAATCAAATAACAGACGGACGTATAAATCGTGCAGCCTGATCACAGGCTATGAGGTTGATCGAAATTTACGCCGAACTACCAAAGAATAGTTCAGGATAGAAAAGATTGAAATAAAAACTTCAAATAACATCAGAACCTACAGTCGTTCACTGTGCGTCAAGATGCCGCACACAGTGTTTGGGAAGCGGACTGGAACCTGGTTCATGTCCCCGCCCAGCGGCCGTCGTGATTGCGGTTTCCCGCAACCACCTAGGCTAGTGCTGAGAGGTCTCCAATCGCCGCCTCGTCAACTAAACATTCCACGAAACAGAGATATACTCATTATACAGAGCGCAGTAGGTTACACGTTCCACAGACGCATGTAGAGGATTCGATCCCGGGATCCCGAATTTCGGGTTCCCGTGATCAGGGTTCATTTCCACTCCCGAAATTTTCGGCATTAAATTTCTCAATCACGGGATTTTTGGGATTTACAAAAAATAGGAAAGATTTGTATGAAACATACATTAGAAAACGCAAAATTTCCGAACGAAATGCAGTCATTTTATACGTCACTTTGACTTACTTGTCCGTCATCCTGTTTTGAAAGCTGATGCTAGTCTCATTTGCGCCCGAAAACAGAGAAGTTGTGACTGAAAAGGAGTCTAAAAAGCTGCGATTTGCAACGCGTCAGTAGACTTATTTATTCCTTTTTGTTTAATTAGCATATATTACCTAAAATAATGGTTATATACAAAGTTTGGAAGTCATTTTATGATTAGAGATGAATAGTCGACGATGAAGTAAGGAATTTGTCTACCAGCCTCACTAAGATTCGTATAGAAACCAGATATTTTCGCTAACGGAAAGACTAATCATTAAAAATAACTTGTAAGGCCATGACATGCAAATCCACAATTGAAAGCATAAATGACTTAAATCTCAAAGAAAAATTTCAGGCCAATATGGATAAAAATATCTTCTCCACAATCATACACAGAATTGAATTTTTCCAAAGTCGTCAAGAAGGAAATGAATATTTTTGAAGCCTCAAGCTCCAGTTGGGGCTATAATTTGGTACAAGCCTATAAGTATTTATTAACAGTCTACTCAACTTCAATCGGGTCCGTAAGTGTTTTCTCGGCAGCAGTATATATGTGCACTAACTTAAGTAGCAGACTTAGTGATCAAACATTGAACTCCTCGGTATTTCTTTGATGGTATTTTCGCAATTCGCAGAAAAACTAATTTTTATTTTTTTAATTATTTGGTCTTTGGTCTGAAACCAACATTATCATATGTTTGTCCTGGTATTCTTGTAGCTTATTGGGGTCAATAAGTAATTGTAAAATACTGAGTTTTTGACTATAAGAAATATGAATTTGACTTATTCAAATTTTAATATGTTAAACTTTTTTTTACTACCTGCCTTGTGATTACGTAGAAGTAAACCGCTTGCTAAAATTTATAGAGAATTTTTGTTTTGTAAAAATATCGTGATTGTGTGAATTAAAGTCTCATTAATAATAAATGACTATTGTGTAGACACATTTGTTACTAAAATGACAATTACAAAAACCGATTTTTACATGTTTTTGTATGTTTTAAT
Organism: Vandiemenella viatica; assembly: GCA_031002005.1. Lineage (NCBI taxonomy): Eukaryota > Metazoa > Arthropoda > Insecta > Orthoptera > Morabidae > Vandiemenella > Vandiemenella viatica. Next base: position 252,471,908 of record CM061919.1, read on the forward strand.
TGCCATCCCAAATCCTGGTACTATCCCGGAATTCCGAGATTGTCCGTCTACAATCCCGGAATCCCGAGATTAGAAATCAGAGCCAGTGTAACAGCCCTCAAACCTAAAATTAAATGGAATTGTATTTTATGAAGCAACTGTAGCAAGCTAGAGTTTGGTTGAATATGATCTTGTAAGTTTGTTTTGCAATTTACTGTAAAGCAATGTATATAGACTTATGAGAAGAAATTATTTAGAAGCCATTTAATATGTTTAAGAACAGAATTGTGCAAAGAGAATTACTTAAATGTTTGTAATGCCAATTACGATGTCTAAAGGACAATTTGTTACAGTCTGAAATGATTTATGTGGATAAGTTTGTGTTTAAGTATCTTTATTTTCCATTTCTGACCATTTTGTAACGATGGTAAATGATTATGTATTAATTATGATTGTTTTTAATATTTTTCAATTGTTTAAGTATTGTTAATGTTCAGAAATATCTGTCGGAATCCTTTAAAGTGTTCTGGAAATTTGGATGGAGTTTATATAAAGCTAACATCCGAGACAGAGAAATAGTTTCCACCGACTCAATTTACAACGGCCAAGGACTGTATTGTATGTGGAAGAAGTTTTGTATACAATCGCTGGATTGTATGTATGCATGTAAACAGTATCTTTGACGTCGTGTTTATGAAAATAAAAGCAAGTATAAAGTGAACTGTATGGTGGACTGGTTATTTATCATATTAATAAAGCCACGAACGATCTAATACCTGGATCGAATTGTCTAATGGCAACATAGACTTTCCTCGTTTGGGTTGAGTAAGCCGGGCCCAGCAAACTTGGTTTGAATTCCGGAAGAACACAAGTCCTCCTTATGATCACCCTGGCCACTTGTGTACAAAGGAGGTCGATGATGACACATGGTGGTTAGATTGCAGGATCGTGAGAAAAAAGCTAAATATTTATTGGTATAGATTATAGTTTTATAAATGTCGGTCGAATTACCAAAGTAAAATTAATTATCTCACACAAACTGTTTTTTGACAATTATATCTGAGCATTAAAAAAAAAAAAATCTGTCACTTCCCGAAGACATTTGAGGAGGTAGACGGTTCGTGGCCTTTTAGATATTCCATCACCGCATACACATTGAGTGGTTTAGAGAAATCGAAATTCGGATGGCTGGATGAGGTTTTAAACCCATGTCCTTCAGAATGCTAAGCCCGAGCTTTACCGCTCACCCACCCAGCTCTGAATGAAATTAAAAAAGGACTCCTCAATTCATATTATAACTGTCATACGCATTTGCAGAGTATAATAGACTCTTTCTCGTATCATATCATCACTTTGCCTAGAAACAATGGATCTTTGACTGTCACACCCCAACTGTCCTAATATAACCTACGCCGGTTATGAACTCTTGTATGTTGCTAATTAGAACATTAGTCGACTAGTACAAAAGTTGCGCACCACACGTAACAGAATGCCACAAATATTTTTCATAAGGAGCTGACTTACCACACCATAAAAAAAGAAAGTAAAATAGGAAAATTGTGACCTTGAATACTTCTTTAAAATCAAAAAACAATTATTTAAAAAACTTTGTAACTAACCTCACACATTAAATTTACAGATTAAAGAAACCTCGCCCAAATTTCTATAAAAGTGTTTACTCTAAAATTTCCTGTGAACTCACTAAATGTCATTAGAACTCTTAAGCACGCGTGTGGAACAAAAAACTTGCAACACTCTTTAGAAGATTCAATTGCATTATCGGACCAGAATAGTTAACTTATAAAATTATATAAAAAATTAACAAACGCAGTCATTAAATTTCTCTTTCTGGGTGTACACTGCTTTCTTCCGATATGGTTGCAGATCTGATTTGAGGACCGAGCGTGGTGGTGTAACGGATAGCGTTCTGGCCTCGCATTCGGGAGGACGACGGTTCGAATCCCCGTCCGGGCATCCAGATTTGGGTTTTCCATGGTTTCCCCAAATCACTCCAGGTGAATGCCGGGATGCTTCCTTCAAAAGGCCATGGCCGAATTCCTTCCCATTCCTTGCCCCCATCCTTTCCCGTCTCTAAAGACCACGTTGTTAAAAAGGGACGTTAAACTGTTACAAAAAAAAAAAACTGATTTGAGGACCTTAGAATGTTTCCTAAAAGGTTGAGTTTCCAACTTAAAATGTCCTGTGTTACTTCCCTGAGATATTTAGCAATTGGACGAGATAGATGTACTCACTGTCGTTTTCTAAAGGTATTTTGTTTTTTTGTTAATTCCCCTGTATGACCCTTTTGTTACACATTATATCTTTTTTTTTAAGGATGGTACTTAGACCAGTTAAATTACAATTGGAATCTAGATCGGTGATCAAAGTTTGAATAAACTCCAAAGACTGGTTTCAGATCTGGTCCAGCCAGATGTTCCAACCATATTTTCACTCGTAGTTTCTTGCGGCACACTAATGTTCCCATCGCGCGTCATTTCAAGTAGTAGGAAAAGAAGTATGTCACCACGTTGTCGCTCACTAAACCTTAAAGATCGAAAAAGAGTGGGCCAAAGAATTGGAGTAAGTAACAATGATTCAAGAATGCAGAATGAAATCGGTAATGAATTATAAAAACTGCTTGAGAATGAACAACACCGATGTATCTATACCTCCAAAACAACGTCGAGTTATTTGAAAACAGGGAGAATAAATAAGAATCAAAAATTCATTTACAAATTATATCTTGCTACTTGGGAAAACTATTCCTGAAGCGCGAATAGCAATTTTTGAAGTTTCACGAGGTTATTATTTGGATGTGTATGAATAATCAACCAATGATGTTTGAAAAAGCGAGATATAAAGATACGTAGTAAAAAAATAGTATTAGCTCATATTGGTTTTAAACGATATAAAAGAATCTTAAAACACATGAAAGAATAGGGAAAAAGTTAAAATTAATGGATCACTCGGTTTCGTCACCTAGATGCTTCTAAGCTACGCAAAGTCCTAAAGTAGCTGTAGGTTCATGTTTGCATTAAAAACACTACTTCGTTGGACGCTCTGTAGGACGATTCCGCGATTAACGATGCATTGCGATAAAATATAGGACGACAGGTATTCTTGTAATGTGGTCTGGGATTCTATCATCCAACATGTGGCCCTGCAACCCCATTCACGGTCCAACAAGAGTCCTGTAACGGTACACAGGGAAAAGTTAAGTCTTATTAGTTAGACTGAGAATGACGTGGTTTACAATCATGAGTCTAAATAAAACTTCAGTCAACTTATCCAAGAAGAAATGTCTTGGATATTATCTGCCAGCTAACTATATCCAGCATCCTCAGGTATGTCTTTGTCGCATTGGCGGCGTGGTCTTCCTTTCTGCCTTAGAAGATGTGTTGGACTTATCTTCGACACCGTCTTTTGTCCTAGCCCACTGTCACTTTAAGGGGACTACCCCGTGGTTTAGGTCGAAAAAAATCGATTTTCGGTTTTCATCATATTTCGATAGATTAAGTTATTCTTTAAGTATCCTGAAAAGGATTCGCTGAAAAATAAATAGTATTTTCCTACCACGTGCATTTTGGTGCCACGCCCACTTTTCTGCATATATTTGACCTTTATAACCCCTAATATTGCACATTAAGGAATTTTTTTTCTGACTCAGGAATGTGTTGGCCATCCTTGGAGGACAACAGTCGGTATTCTCTTGTTTATGCTATTTGTAAACAACACACTTTGAAACATGCTGTTAGTTTTGTTTGAGTGCGTTTGCGAGTAGCTGTTTTGTTTAAAGTCAATTTCCCGTAAACTAAAATTTTCAGTACATATGCCCCATCATATCAGAGATAATTGAATGAAATTTTCAGAGGGACTGCTTAACAAAAAAAGCCACCTCTGGTACTACAAGCATTAATATTCCCCTATTAGGATGTACACAAAAAAAAAAAAAAAAAATTGCAGAAAAAAACTTAATATTTTTATTAATAAATTTAAAAAATCACTTCTTAAAAACTATAAAACATATTAAGTAGATATTAGTACAGTTAACTTTGCTTTACTACTTTACTTTACTTTACTACATTCAGTAAAAATATTAAGTTCCTGCATCAAATAGTTTTTTCACAAATGGGTCAAATACTTCCTTAAATTAACATGGCGTTAGATAGGCAGGGGGTGGTGACCTTCGATTGCTCTCTTATTATATTTTCTAGTGTAAACATGTAATGACCACTCGTAGCTCTTTCTATGTTTCCCTTTCGTTAAGTCATTTAGTGACCAAATCACACAAATTTAAGAATACTCTGGACGCCCAGTGCATACTTTGTGGGCGTATTTAATTTTAGGGATTTCAATCATTTTTTAAAAGCTATAATTCTCAGCATTAGTGATGGGAAGTTTCTAGTAGTTAACATATCTCTGATATTTACAAGCCGGCCAACATGGATCACTGAATTGTGTTTTTTTTTAAAGATATTCTGTTAATTTCATCATTCCCTATACAATCAATTTGTTACACATTACTTGTATATATATATATATATATATATATATATATATAAAAAGAGAATCATGGTTAAGGCCACTTGATCGATAATTAAACACTAGGCCGGAAACAAAATTTTTAATAAACTGTCAACATTGGTTTCCGGTCTGTTCTCTTGGTTGGCCTGAGGATGAATGTTTCAAAAACAATACAGACAGCGGGGAATGTACAAATAAATAATAAATCCGTCTAAAACGTACGTACGGTGACTATTATTGGGGAACACATTACTACACCAGCCGTTAATGATTATTTGCTTTATTGATGTACTTATAAACAAAATTCTATAACCAGTATGTTATGTTACTCTTTGACAGAAATCTTCGGAAATCTATTAAAAAGTTCTGGTTGCCATTGAAATGGACAAAATAAAAAAAGCTTCTGGCCATCTGCTGTAGCTTCGAGGTTGACACTAGCTATACTTCAACTCTCGAATACACCCGTGGTTACTCACACGGAAAGTTTTCTTGTGGCCAGTTCACATCACATCGTCGCTGTGAGTAGAAGTATAGGTCGCGTAGTGTATTAAAAAAAAAAAAAAATGATTCCGGTGTTTACGGGAGGCGCCATCAATAGCTGTCGTGAGGATAAAAACTGTGTTCGAGCTGAAATCGAAGTGGTAAAATTGAAAGATATCGTCAATATTGTCGTATCTACTGATACAGCCCTGCCTTCATTTAGTATATACATATGTATAGTCTGTTCACTGGGGCATTATCAGAGACATAAAACATTCAAAATGTAAGGTTGATAAGAAATTCTCGCAGTTGTTATGTTGAAATTATGCTTTAAATTCTTCAATGGAGGTAGCATAGGTGTGGTTTATATTTTAAATCGAACGACAAAATTCTGTCGATTGGATTTAATAGCATTTGTTGGAAATGAAAGTAAATTACCATTATATGATAAATCTGTTCGTGTAATCAAGAAACTCCCGTTCACATATTTTGCAACTAGTACTTTTTGTTCAATATTTTGATTAAACAAATGTGTTAAGTCATTTATTTTTACAAAATTTGTTACCCTAAAATTTCGTTTCAACTCCCTAAATTTCATGAAAACAATAAAGGGCATGTGAGGTAAGGATGGGCATTTAAAATAATATATCGATAAATATCGAAACGATATTTACAAACACTATCGATATATATCGAGGAAAAAATATAGATATTTCAATATATCGATATTTTTGGCTAAAAAAATCATAAAATACATTAAAATATTTAAGAAAATTCTGAAAATTAAAGACACAGGTAGAAATTATACAAACTTTTATCAATTTATTCTTTTTTTCAATCAATCAAACCAGTATTCGTCTGATATGGACATCAAAAGGACTCTGTTTTACGTGCTCCCCTGTCAATCTACTCCTGTTGTTCAGTACAGCTAAGTTGACTGCAGGAGCCACTCTCTTGGACGACACAGAAGAAGCTTGACTTGTAAAGTATTTCAGCGCGCTGGAGCACCGGCAATTCACCCAAAACTTTACTGGGGCTGATTTTCTGTCTATAAATGGTTGGTCCAGATACTGCTTAAGCTCATTAGGAACTGAGCCAGACCATGGAACCTCTTGCATAACAGTAGTGCTAAGGGATAATGTGCAAACCAAATTGATCTGCGATATATTGCGATATATTGTGTTGCTGCTGTAGACCTTACTTCTGGAGAACGTTGTCCTCGTCGTCTAAGTTCCAAGCGAATATCATTACTTATTGTAGATATCGTATTTGACACACCGATTGGAGAAGTGAAGTGTATACGTTTGAAACGAGGGTCCAAAATAGTAGCATCTGGAAGAAATGTATTTATTTCTAAAGGACTTAATTTCTCTTGAATTCTTTGGAGTAAAGCCTCTTTTACCGTGAATCCTAAAGTGGTCGAAGGAGTAGCTTGTTCCGTTACTTGTCGAATCAGATTTGTAACAGGAATGGCTAAGCTGGCAGTCACATAATTTGTACCACTAACCACTTCAGTGGCTTCTTTGAAAGGACCAAGCAGGACAATGAGGTCACGTTTTACATTAAGCTGTTAAGTTGCAACCATATTAAGTGTGTTTATACTTGACTGACTTTTTGTAGCTAAGATTTTAGCTACAATTGCAGAGAGTCTGACAAATCGTTCTAACATATTAAAGTAGGAGTTCCATCTGGTACTAACAGCTTGTGTCAAAGTCAACACCTCCCTTTCCTTTTCCCCAGATGCTTCTTGTTCAGATCTTAATAGATCCATAGCATTGACAGACTGCTTAAAATAAGTCACAATAGTTTTTACGTGATCGCAGAGCGCTGTAAATGAATTAATTTCACTTAACACTCCATCAACGATTTTCATCATCAGGGCTTGACCAGTAAGTTGCAATTTCTCTGTTGATGGTGATTCATCCGTCGGATGGGAATGTTAAGCTTGGCGTCCCCTTAAGAATGTTTCGCAAAAGTAGGCCTGAACATGCCGACACCGGCTTCTACCCTCTCCCTTCTTTCATCTCTCATCCATAACACTCTATACTGAACCACACAGTGTCACTGTCAAACGCACTTAGGAGCACTGTCACACCGAGGAAGGAAACGGGGATTTTTTTTTTAACTGCTTAACGTCTCCTAACAGCGAGGTCTTTAGAGACGGGAAAGGATGGGAGGCAAGGAATGGGGAGGAATTCGGTCTTGGCCTTTTGAAGGAAGCATCCTGGTATTTGTGTGGTGTGATTTGGGAAACCATGGGAAACCCAAATCTGAATGACCGGACGGGGATTCGACCCGCCCTCCTCCCGAATGCGAGGCCAGAAAGCTAACCATTACACCACCACGTTCGGTGAAACGGGAAACCACCACAGTTTATATTCCTAGGAGTTTCCTTGGAGGGATATACATCACCCATGGTAATCGCCTACAACCTGACACGGGAGAGGCGTTCGAAGAGGATCTTACTATCAGTAAAAACTATTGGTGTCTCAGTGATTAAAAAACTAAAAACCATTCTCACTACATCAATCGAAGACAGCAATCACAAGAAAGTATTCTTTAGTGCGGCTGTAATTCACGAGAAAGTTATATATCTTAATCCATATTTTAAAGAGCATTACAATGAACTTTAGGATAGAGGATTTAAACAATCGAGAATTGGTTTATTAAGTGCGATAATCATTCCACTACATCAAAATTTTTCTGTATACCTGGAACGTATTCCCTATACTCTATCTATATACAGGGTGTTACAAAAAGGTACGGCCAAACTTTCAGGAAACATTCCTCACACACAAACAAAGAAAATATGTTATGTGGACATGTGTCCGGAAACGCTTACTTTCCATGTTAGAGCTCATTTCAGTTCCGTTAGTATGTACTGTACTTCCTCGATTCACCGCTCGTATTTTGGAATGCTGTGATAAAATACGCCATTCTCCAGGGCTGCATCAGTGCATCAGGGATTCCATGCGACGGAGGGTTGATGCATGTATCCTCGCTAACGGAGGACATTTTGAACATTTCCTGTAACAAAGTGTTTGAAGTCACGCTGGTACGTTCTGTTGCTGTGTGTTTCCATTCCATGTTTAATGTGATTTGAAGAAAGGTAATAAAATGAGCTCTAACATGGAAAGTAAGCGTTTCCAGACACATGTCCACATAACATTTTTTCTTTGTTTGAGTGTGAGGAATGTTTTCTGAAAGTTTGGCCGTATCTTTTTGTAACACCCTGTATATAAAGATGAATGTATGTACGTTTGTTTGTTTGTTGGTTGGTTGGTTTTGTTTGTTCTTCAAACAAATCCACAGTTTTCATCCGATTTCGATGAAACTTTGCACGCTTATCCTTTGAAACAAGGAGAAAAATACTGTCTACATTTGGTTGATAAATTATCTGTATAAATATCACATGTTGTCTGATAATTTCGAAATACTACTGAACGGCGATAGACAGACGCGTTGGATATGGACGTCTCTGTACCGTTTTTCCGTGTAGCGGTCGTGGTCTCCGGTTCAAATCTCCGTGGGGACTAATATTTTTAAAAATTGTTTTTGATCGTAAGAGTCACGCCTGGCCCGTAGGTTATTTGAATTGAATGTTAAACTGTAGATATCACAAAGTTAGGGATGCAATTCGAGGCAATGATGCAGGTGTACACTTTTTTACGTAATAATGATCCCTCAGGTGTTGTTTGCAGTCGGTGTGTGTGTGTGAACCGCAGTAATAATATTATGAATACGGATGTAAGTATCTGTCTTTTTTTTTTACGTTTTGACGACTAAATGGCTATATCGATATTGATGGAAGTTGATAAGAAAATCTGTACAAAGGGCACAGGAAATTTTTTCGAGTATGATTAACAGTTGTAGTCACGAAATTTTGAGATCTTATCGAATGGTGACAGAAATATGTCGGAAATTGATTCTCTTCAAGAGACAGGTTCGACGGTAGAATGAAATACTGATAGCTTTCCTGTCATATTATGCCGCCTCGATATTGTTTGGGACCAATCCTTCGTTACCAATAACTTCCTATATTCAATTCTCGCAAAAAAATTCTTAATCCACGCGTACGATGTCGCGAGTACGAGCTAGTTCTATATAAAGTAACATTCTGTATTCAAGGTTACCGTATTCAAGATTTCCGTATTCAAGATGTTCGTATTTGCGGCTAATTTACGGAACGTATTCCTTGAGATTAAGGAGCTTTGACTATAGACTAGATTGTAGACATTTAAATGAATTAACAGTCATTCCTAATAACTTGTGGTTCATCAACCCATTAATTGTTATTCGTAAATGAAGAAAAAAGAAACAGTTGAAAAGATAATAGTTCAACTACAAAGATAAAATAACCGCTTACATGCTAATATAAAAATGTCGTTAACGTGAAGTTGTTAAAATTTAACAGCTTTTTTTAACCTCTCAACCGCTGATGAAGCTGTTATATTTCGACGAATTCACTTTTTAAGACACTTTCAAAAGATTGGATATGTACGTATCTTTGTCCTATATACATGTAACGATTAAATTGGATACTGAACTGCGTTCGTAGAAACAATATCGAATTGGTGCTTAAAATCGATACACTAAATACGAGGCGCGTCCAGAAAGTAAGTACCGTTTGGTAATAAAATGAAATTGTACACAGATACAGAAGAAACTTTTATTGCACAAAATTCTACAACTCTTAAACTACTTTTCCACATAACTGCCGAAATTTTGCAGGCATTTGTCATAGCGTGGCAACAGGTTTTGTATACCTTCTTCATAGAAATCTGTCGCCTGTGTCTTCAACCAGTTGGAAACAGTTTCTTTCAGCTCGTCGTCATTCGTGAAGTGATGACCGCCAAGGAAAGACTTGAGATGTAAGAACAGATGAAAGTCGCTATGAGCGAGGTCAGGGCTGTACGGAGGATGGTGAAACACGTCCCAGACAAATCCCTGTACAAGGTTTTTCGTCACGTTTGCAGTGTGTGGTCGTGCGTTGTCGTGAAGCAAAACAACACCTTTTGACAGCAGTCCCCGGCGCTTATTCTGAATTGCACGGCGCAATTTCCGAAGTGTCTCGCAATAAGCATCTGCTTTGATTGTTTGACCACGCGGTAAGAAGTCAATGAGTAGGATGCCTTGCCAGTCCCAGAACACTGTGCACATCATTTTCCGAGGTGTCATGGTTTGCTTCGGCTTAACCTTTGGTGGGGATGAAGTATGCCTCCATTCCATTGATTGCCGCTTACTCTCAGGGGTGTGGTAAGAAACCCACGTTTCATCTCCTGTGACTATCCGTCTCAGAAATTCTTCGCCGCTTTCAGCATAACGGGTCAAAAACTCAAGTGCATCCGTTGTGTTTTGTGTTGCTCAGTGAGAATCTTTGGTACCCAACGTTAGCAAAGTTTACGGAATTTCAGTTGTTTGGTAACAATTTCATGCATCAGTGATCGTGAAATTTGGGGGAAGTCCATAGCGAGAGCACTAATTGTAAACCTACGGTTTTCCTGGATCTTGTCATCAATCGCGTGAACCAGTTCTTCTGTAACCAAAGGTGGACGCCCACTTCGTTCTTCATCGTGCACATCACTACGCCCGCCATTGAACTGTCGGACCCATCTTCTCACCATCGAATCACTCATCGCATTTGGTCCGTAAACATCGCAAATTTGCCGATAAATTTCACTTGGTTTCACTTTCCTCGCATTCAGAAACCGAATCACAGACCTGATTTCACAGGCGGCGGGATTTTCAATCAACGCCGACATTTCAAACAAGCACAACAAAGCGTACGTAACTGATAGCGATCTCCAAATGGCGCACGTTCTTCCCCTTGATACAAATCGTCTACAGCGCATGTGCGGAACTGCAATCGCAGCGCTGCAGCGGAGATAAATTGAAACGGAACTTACTTTCTGGACGCGCCTCGTACAATATCGATGTATCGATATATCTAAAATAAAAATATCGGCGATAAATATCGATATTTTTTAGAAAAAATGTCGATATATCGATACATCGATATATTTTGCCCATCCCTAATGTGAGGATGGAAATAACACACGTGGAAATCCTAAGAAGAGTCAATGGTATAATCGGACTAGAATCCCATAGTGTTTTCTTAAATGGAGCTGCAGTTATGGTAATATGCTTGGCAGACGTACTATTTGTATGAAACATGTTTTATACATGATATTTAGAACAAGAAATTACCTAATCCCTGAAATACATCCATTCCAAGAATGTATTATTTTTAATATCAATTTGCAATTTTAGTCACCTAATTCACAGCAGAATATTCGTTACCAACATTTCCGAGTCTCAGTATTAGAGAACTCATTATCATCATCACTGGCCAATTCAGTTATCGAATGATTTGGGCACCAATAGTCATTAGTCCATATAGGACTTAACAGTATTCTGCAGGTTAAACAGTCCTCTCTGTTGGCTAACAGCGCGGCGGTCTGGTGGTCTCCATGTTGGACTCTGATCTCTTGGAACATAATTTTTGTCCATTTTACATCTTTCCTGCACTGTGGTTACTAATTTTATGTAACCATGAGACTTCCAGAAACAAAAGAGGTTATCTCTAATCAACGGTCGCAGAGGAGAATGTTCAAATAAATTGCATACCTTTGGAAAATGTCGCTGAGCGTTGAAAATGCTATCAGAGAATACGGTAATTAGCCAGTCTTTAGTGATTCTTTATTATTGTTTCTTCTTATGAACGACTGAATTTCCGTAATTCCTAGGATATTTTTCTATTTACCCAGGATCTCGGGACGACAACCAAAGCATATCAAATTGCTGGACGCTGGCCAAATAAACGAAATAAAAAATTAACATGGTTTCAAAATTCGCAACAGCCTTGATTGCCAAGGATTATTTGAGCTCAGATTTGAATCAGTGTTAGGATTACAGAATTATATGTAGTGTAGAATGTGTTTGAAATTTCTTTATTCATTGGCCACTCTCGGGTTAAGAAATTGCTAAGCACAAACTACATCTTCAGTTATCTGCGTCGTATCTTCTAATCTCAATTTACCTGTACATTCTTCGGCTGGTCCCTCCACTAACAAATTAGCCAATCCAGCATGCCTTAAAATATGAGCTACAGTACTGTCTGTTTCTTTCTAAGACTCTTCCACGAGTTACTTTACTCACCCATCATTTCCAAAACATGTTCATTTCTTACGTTATCTGTGCACAGAATTTTCTAAATCCTTCTGCAGAACCACATTTCAAATGCTTCAATTTTCCTTTTGTCTGTTAATTCTGAAGTCCATGCTTCGCTACTATGGAGTGCTGTGCTCCACACATAGAGTTCTTTCTGAGTCTTAGAGCAATAAAAGATGTCTCTTTCTCATGAAAGCTCTTTCCGCTAGTGCTTTCTGCTTTTAATATCATTCCTGTTTCGGCCAGAAGTTGTAATGTTACTTCCTAGGTACCAGAATTCACTTACTTTTACCATCGCATCGTATCATATTTAATCCACTATTCCTGCTGTCATATCTATTACAGTTCATCACTTTATGTTGCTTTGTTTTATACTTAGTTCAAAATCTTCATTCAGTATTTTATTCATGACATTCAGTAGCTTCTCAATATCCTCAGTCTGTTCTGCTAACGGCACAATGTCATCAGCATATTAATTTTTTTCTCCTTGAACACTTATGCCAAATTCAAATTTCTCTTATACTTCCTTTATTGCTTCCTCTACATACAAACTGAATATTAATGAAGACAGAATGTAACATTTTCTCACGCCCTTTTTAACTGATGCATAGGTGGCATCGAAAGAAATCTGAATCTGCTCCAGTGCCTTCTCTCGTCTGACATCAGATACTCACTGCGAATGGATGTGTCATTTGGTGTTCGCCAAGGAAGTGTCAACAGACATTACGCGTCCTATAACTATAGTCTGAAGTTAAAGGAACTAGCTGTGTAGATGTACTTCTAAGGCAGAACATATTCTACAGCTAATATTTTAAACAAGACTTTACTAGATTACCCAAGACACATCCCTTTCACGAACTTGAATTATTTTTAACAATTTGCATTTTATTAGTCTCCTAATTGTGACATATATGTCGGACCTTATTTGTACAGTACTTCAATTTTTTGTCTTATTTACGTTGCAAATAATTAATTTTTACTTATAATATATGTTTAATAATTTTCTGATTACAATTAATGTAATTAATTGTAATAAACATGTAAATATTGTTCCACAGATTATAGCTTGTGTAGTGAATGGGGTAGCAATAATATCTTAGTTGGTGACGATTGTAATAATGTACTCATTGTCTGAGCGGTGTCGTGGTTGCGTCCTAGCGCGGGAAAGCTCGCACATGAGCTCGACGTAGTGTATTTTGTTGAGATTATGATGTGTGTAATCTTGAAATATTGATTCAAGATTATTAGGGCCCTATTACACTAGGCGACTTGGCGGCGCAACCAGCCACGGCACTGGTGTCTCTGTTGGGGACGCAACCAGGATTCTGGTGGCGCCGCCAGCCAGCCACTCGCACAACCGAGCAGTCACTTTGCTGTTATCCTCGCATTGTATGCGAATTGTGTAGTTGAATATGTCCAGTGAACTACAGAATGTCACTGTGGAAATGAGTGGAAGTGAAAGTGTAGAGAAGACAAAGGGGTAAAGCAAGAAGAATTTCTCATTTTCGTATCTTTCCCGGTAATATCAACCTTTACTAAGTACAATGATTAAAAGAAAGACGATTTAGACATTCTTAAGTAATTAAAAAACTTGTTGTCGTCTGAATACAGTTTAATTGCGATGGAGCTAACACTCCGGTAGCAATTTGCACATTTACAGCACTCTCTTCACCCTCCTCCTTTCCTCCAATGAGTCCCAATCCAGCTCCTGTATCATATCAGTTACTGACTGGGTCCTGCGATAATTTCCACAAACAAATCTAGCTGCTCTTCTTTGCACACCTTCCAACTCCTGTATTTGATCTCCAAAATGTGGTCCCAAACTACACCACCATATTCAACAAATGATCTGACCAAAGTTTTGTAACCCAACTCCCTAACTTCTCTGTTACATCCTCTCATCACCCTCTTCAGCAAATGAAGGATTTTGTAACCTTTTTCTACCACCTGCCCAATTGAGTTTATCAAACGTTATGCAAAGAATTTACACTTCATCAAGCAAATCTGACCCCACTCTGTAATCATAATTAACCTTTAGATCTATTTATCTTTGTATCTTATAAGCCGACTCTTCTTGGCATTTATCTTCATTCCATGCTGACCTACCCATTTAGATATTCTATCCAGATCATCCTGCAACTGTTCAGTCTTCACCTGTTTTTATCCTATTGTATACCATTGTATCATTTGCAAAATACCTAGATTCTGACCGTAACACAGTCATTCATTAGAATAATGAACAGCAACTCCCATATTTACTTCCACTTCTCTTGATAATGTATTTCCTACTCTAACCCTTTGCTTTCTGACTTTTAAGAATTCCTGTGCCCAGCAAGTAACTTTTTCATCAATTCAATACATTTCAGTTTATTTAAAACCATTTTATGGCTCACTCTGTCAAATGCCTTAGAAAGATCTAGTGCCACACTATCAACTTGGCCTCCCATTTCAAATTCATTTGAAATATCTTGCATATAGCCCACTATCTGAGATTCAAATGAGTATCCTTGCCTAAAGCTATGTTGTCGATCTGAAAACTAGTTTCGTTCTTCACAGACATTTCTGATATAGTTGCATATCAATCTCTCAATCATTCTGCCCATCACTGATGACAAACTAATTGGCCAGGAATTTTCACCATATTTTTAACCCTTCCTTTATGAACTGGTACTACTATCGGTCTTTTCCAATCCTTTGGTAAGCAGCAAGTCTCCAAACTCATTTTAAACAAAATTTTAAGGTAAGGTACAATATCCTATCCCACAATCTTTAATAAATCTGTAGTAATATTACCTACACCAGTTACACCAGTTTTAGCTTTCTGAGTTACTTCGCAATTTCCTGAAATTTATTTCAAATTTTGTAGGTTCGTCATTTATAATCTCCTCTGATTCATTCCCTCCCATCACAGGATGACTGTCCCTAGTTGTCTCACCAAACCTGACACTCAGTATCTCTGCAATTTTAAAATTGTAAAGTAGGAAGGGGGCATATGAACAGTAGACTGAACGCGTGGTGGCGAGTCTGGCGGCGCCGCCAGGTGGCCTAGTGTAATAAGCTACGTAAGATACAATGCCCCGCCACGACTCTCGGCCACCAGTGGTTGCCCGCCTGGTCGCCGGGCAGGGCAGCCAGCCGGCCGCCAGTTTCTGGCGGCGCCACTGGCTGCCCTAGTGTAATAAGCTCCATAAGACCCTGTGCCCAGCGACGAGCAGAGCCACCAGTGGCCCGGCTGGTTGCGCCGCCAAGTCGCCTAGTGTAATAAGGCCCTTAAACTAATGGTCAGAATTAATGTAACTGTGTTCTGATTTCTTGAAGCTATATTAAGAAAGCCTTAGCATCATGCGTGTGACTGCTAGCACAGTATAATTAATTGCTGGTCATTGGAAGTAAGAGTTGTGCGACTAGCTGTGCTAGAGGTAGACAGAGGGCCAACTACCCACAGCTTGCATAATTTACTCCAAAATATTTGTTAGTCGTGTTTCTGATTCTCAATAGAAGAGAACATATCATCATCATCATCCAAATACGCTAAATCATGGAATGATGCTCTAAAAATCATGAGTTCTGGCGGAACTTCAATAGTTCCCTGCAGGTAGAACGATCGATTCCAAGTTAGGTGATTCACGTGACCTGCGTGTGTGTCTGCAGTGTCGGTCTTTCTCCGGGTCTATGGTGATCTCTTGTACTCACTTCAAAACCACTTTAGACTTTATTTAATTATTCCTCTCACCAACATGGTCGGCCCATTGCCACATCAAAGTGGCTGCTATTCTCCAATATGAGTGTGTGTGTCAGGGATCTCGCAGAACGGATCTTCGCAAAAATTTAGTTAATTCATCCTGTCGCGAAAGTCATGTCAAGGTGCTCGCTGGATAGTCCTTACAAATAATTCTGTTTGCAACTTGATTCGGTATTCCTTTACTTAATAGGATTTTACCGTCAGGTCACCAGGTGACTTTTTCTCCTTTCACCAAAGGGCGATAAACACAACCTCTGAATTGAATTATGAGTTCAGTGAAATAACAAGACGGACGAAAATAGTTTTCATCATTTTATTTCGATGAAATCTTCATAACAAACACATACAAATAAGGCAAGTCTCGTCCAAAGATACTAAAGCACATTAC